>CM073435.1:60080130-60680130 GCA_037114965.1 Monochamus alternatus | reverse complement strand
AAAGGGCATTCTAATAATAATAACGGGTTTCCAGAATATACATTAAAACTTTATGATACAGTTATTTTTATAGAATAATACGATATCCTATCATTTTCTGCCTGATACTGCCTTTTAATGAAAATACCACAAATAAATAGCGAATGAATGAATGTCATCGAAATATTTCATTTTTACCTAGAATTGATGGTGTTGAAGCACAGGGTGTTTTTGAATGTAGCATTAAAAAAGTGTGAAAATAAGACCTGTCGTCTAATAGCATGGAATTATGCAAAATGCATAGTAAAAATGATTTGTTGCCTATTCGATACTAGGAATAGATAAGGCTACGAAGTAGAGAGTGACCCACTATACCAAGGGTACTATGATACTTATAGAAATATGATACTTATGCTTATTACGTCACAAAATAGAATTCTATCTCATCATGCTTTCTTCCACTGTTGCATCGCCATTCGGCGATTACCATATTGGCAAAAGCCCAAAGCGGTACCACCAAACATATGCCGGTTTCTATCTTGTTCGCTCTCTGTCATAACCAACAGAAGAGCATAAGTACACGAAATGTAAGTATATACATGTAGTGATCACTGCATATTCAATACTGAACCTAGATACCACCACAAAGCAAAGAATGGGTACTATTAAAGTTCAGCCTGTATCGCTATTCTATCTATAGTAGACTACTACGGTTAGTCGTCAGTGTCGTAAAAATATTTTGATTTCAACTTTTAACTACAGTTACATTTGAAAAATGAAAGAATAGATTCTTTTTATTCTTTTCACTTTTTTTCGATAGTATTCCACTATGGATTCTTCTATTTATTCGCCTTTTATTAACCTTGTTTAAACAGGGTGAATCTTAAATAAGTACAAATATTTTAACTGCTGGTGTAGTTCGTCATTTAAATCAGTCTAGTGAAAGCCATTTTTAAAAATTTCTAATATTTACGGAGATATTAATTTTTTAAAAAAATACCCACATTTTGAGGACCGCTGGCTGATTTTTCATCCAACAACCTAATGAAACATATGATTTGTTGCGAGGTTGCCATATCTCCTCCAATATAAATATTACGTTTCCTTTAACGTAATAGTTCTATTTTAAAAATACTTGTTTTAAGCATAAGTACAGTAAAATTGGGTATGTAGTATGATACGCAGCAATATTAACATAAATTTTAACATCTGAACTAACCTTACTATACTTCAACGATTAAAAATGAATTTCCGCAAGTTCAATACTACCGTAAAATATTTAGGAAGATATTACGTGATATTACTATGTCCAATGTTCAAAAATTATACATAAACGTGCACACAAGCTTACCTGTTTGTTAAAAAATTAACTATTTAATCAGTAATCCACATTTCACAAGTTAAATGTCATTGTACACTGTTAGAAAGGGACACAAAACACAATTTCCTTAAGTTATTTTATGAAGAATAACGAAAAACTATGCACGCGTTTTTTATTTAAAATGGAAAAAATGTCAACTTTTAACAAATTTTATTGCTATTTTCATGCATTATGTGGGGTTAACAAGTTTGACTTGGGCTTCCGATAATCTGTCATGACAGTCAATGACAGTTTGATAATAAAAAATAATATAAAATGTTACACTTGACAAAATTCGCTAAAAGTTGAGATTTTTTTCTTCCTTGAAGCAAAGACATTTGTGTAATACTGGCAACACTGTGAACCACACGTTCAGTCTGCAGCACTATGACTCATAAAAGTATGAAGGGTCGGTCTAGGCCAGCGGTCCTCAACAAGTTTTCTACTGAAAAATTACGAAATTTATTTAAAATTTCACTTTTTTATTTCTGATTTTTTTGTAAAAAAACTATTAATTATGTGTTCTACACACAAAACTATACTGCTGGTTAAAATATTTGTACTTATTTAAGATTCACCCTGTATTAGTCCTTTATTATTATTACTTAGGAGTAAAAATAATAGAGGGCAATATTCTTTTTATATCCAAGTTAACCTTCTCTATAGTGTAAATAAGGATGACATGGATTTTAAACGAGTATCGCCATGTATTGTTTTTACTCGTAAGTTTGACTGGTTGACTAACTATGTTGTATATACACAAGGGTTTTAATCTTGACGCATTAGTTTCTTTCATGATTATAAAAAGGGTCAAAACTCGACTAGGTTGTAGCATTCATTACCACTGTAAGGTTTCTTTCTGATCAGGTTACCTTTTCTCGCAACTGAATCTCGCAAAGATTAAGGAATGAAAAAGTGTTCCTTTACAGGAATATTATGACTAACACTCCCTTACTCTATAGGTAATTCACACTTTTCCTTACTTAAGCTACTTTTTTATTTCGAGAGAGCAATTTTTATATGCAATTTTCAACGAATTCATAGCTGTTTTAGAAGTAGTCTAAAGAAATCTAAGCAAGTTGTTAAAAATATCTCTTCACTGTGTCGATTATACAAATTAACTCCAGAGTTTATAACAGATTACAAGGTGATAAGTTATTTAGAATAGAAATTGTTACATTACACATCACATTGAGGAAATTGTGTACATCATTATAAACATTATCCCACCCTGCAGAATCCTTCTTGAATTTATGTAAATTTTGGGCCATTGTTTTTCAACATTTTTATAAATGATATAGTTACGGATGTTAAGTGTCTTTTGTATGCAGATGACATGAAAATTTAGAATAGAATCGTCTGCTTTAATGATTGTATTGATCTACAAAATTCTCTTAATAGTTTGAATGCGTGGTGTTCTGCAAACAAGTTAGATCTGAATGTAAAAAAAGTAATGTTCTCATTTTTACACTTAAAAATAGCGCCATGGAATACCATTATAAATTGGATGATGTTGTTGTTTCCAGATTTCTTACATTTTGTGACCGTGAGGTAACATTTGATAGCAAATTATCCTTTACACCTCATATTCAAAATATTACTTGTGATAGATTTAGAAAGTTTGGTTTTGTAATTCGTAATATGAATGATTTTTCTTCCATTCATGTAGAAAAACTATTATTTCAGTCTATTGTTAGATCAAAACTTGAATATTGTTCTTTTAATTTGGTGTCGCGATATCTTCCTTCTCTAAAATTTTTGCCGAACCCCATTGAATCACATGACCGTTTCCCCAAGCGTGTTCGCAAATTTTGGATTTTTCAAATTCCTGTCTTTTTATATAATTTTTATGTTCCTCAACTCTAACATTCATAGGCCGAGACGTTTCTCCAACATAATGTTTATTGCGACAAAAAGAAAATTAAAAGAGACCGCGATTATTTTGTTGAACGGAGATAAGCGTGTGTCAAACTGTTTAGTAAACATCGATCATTGTTGGCTACAGTAGTATCAAGAAGAAATAAGTAAAAATAAAATAAAAATCATTTAACATCTCTATGGAAGCAGATAAACAAATTTTAAACTGTCAAACTTGACATATGTTTAATATTTTTACTACTATTTTGAAAACGAAAACAGAGAGTTTTTCGAAACGTCAATATTACGGAAGTGCGCGATAGTGATGTGATTTTTGTTATTTTTTACTTATTTGCTTTTTTCAGTGTGAGATTTTTTGGTTAGGCAAAATTAGTTTCAAAAATAACCCTTGACTGTTCCGTTTGGCGCAAGGGCTTATTTAATTAATTTTTATTATTTTTCAGAAGTGTGGCAAAAACCCAATAAAACTAAAGAATAAGCAGCCATAGCGAAAGAAAACTTGTGCACTGAGAACTACTGTCAAATACATACAGTTTATTTCACTAAACATCAACCAACTATTATAAGAAAATACACAACGTTTTTGCAAAATAAGAAAAGGGTCTAAAAAACATAAAACATTCCATATCTCCGCAACCGTTACTTTGCGGGCCCATGTTTATTGAGACTTTTCTGCTTATTTTGGTTCATACTTTTACCTCCTTAATTAATATTTTACACACTTTTTTAACACCCTGTATAATTAGTAACTATTAAACATTTATGTGACAAATTTTATTTTGAAAAAATGTTTTTCTCCACTGTGTTAAATTAGTAACTATATTTCCTATAACTTATTAATTATTGCGTATGCAATATGAATATATATGTTAGCATGTGAAACTGTTTCTACGGGAAAGTCATTGTGGAAAAATTCACATATTTCCTTTCAAACTGTTATTTATATTGGAGTTTCATTAGAAACGTGAGCAGTTTATTCTTTTATATTATTTCATTTAGAAATACAAAAGTATTTCGATTTACTTTAAAGTGAGACATACGTTCAAAATTAATAATGATTATCTTAAAAATGGCCATAAATACTTTTATTTATTATTTTTAGTTTTGATAATTGTTGATTGACGAATATGGACAAGTCAAGGATAAAATAATTACGTAGAAGCAGAAAGCATGTTTCTGTCATGCCAATTCTAAGCACTTCTCAACACAAAACTATGTGTATATCCCCTTAAAATTCCTTCAGAATTATCGGATATTATTTTAATTTATTTACTGCTCACTGGATTTTCCTTAAGTTTGTCTTTCTAAGTCATCAATAATAATATTTAACACATTATACCTTTTTGTAAATGTTGTTCAAAATATTGTTTAAAATATACAAGGTGTTACATGACACACCGTACAAAGTTAAAGTCCAGATAGAAAAAGTAAATATTATCATATTTGAAGATTTTGATAATATTTATTTGTATATTTTTCTGTAAGCTTCTCAAAAATAAATATTTATTTTAATTAATTGTATAATAAGAAAAAAAATTCAAATCTGTCATTCTTAAGAAAAGTTTGAGTTTTTAAAAAGTCAGGCATCTATTAGACCTTTTTTTAGTTTGGTTATCTCTTGAGAATTTCATTATTATGTACCTTAATATTGAAATATTATAAAGAACATTACGTTTCTTCTTTCTGATACAAAGGAAATATTACACAATATTTATATGCCTCTATAATTTATTACATACTTTTTTGAGTATTTTCCTGTATTAAATATAATAATACTATCAGCAATAGCATCTAAACATTCTGACAATATATAGCAACAATGATTGATGTATGTAAAGAGGTATTAGGTATTTGATAATTATTTTATAAAGGTTCTTAGAAAAAGTACTAAACAAATAAACTGTATCTACCTTATAAATTAAGTACATAAGCAGTGAAATTTTCCTCATATAAATTACTTTCACAAAGTTTCTACATACATGTTTATTTTATGAATGTATTTGCTTTTATATATGAAAAATAATTGACAGAAAAATTGTCTAAAAATAATATATGTAAATAAAATATACAGTACGGCCATAAAATAACGCATAAATTCATTATTAGCTAAATAAGCAATACTATTAAAAATTCCAGAAGCAGGTCGATTATTGATTTAACTTAATTGTATATAAATAATAATTTATATATAGGGTGACCTACCTTCAAGTAATGACGTCATTATCGGTTTTTTTAAACTAATTCCGGGTTTCCCTTTACTGAGCCAATATCAACAAAATGACACAGGATAGTGGTACAGGGTGGGCAACAATACCAGTTATACGTGACTATATTTTTATAAAAGAAAATTTATAATAAATATTCAAATTGTCCTCCATTAACTGCCAGACAATGTCCTAATCGGACATTACATTCGTCTCTGACATTTTGTGGTGCAGGGGGTGTCATGTTCAGCATTTCTTGCCTGATTCGGTCTTTTAGCTCACCGATATTGTCAGGCTGTTAGCATAAACTTTAGATTTTATCCAATAAAAAGAAGTCTAATGGGCTAAGATCCGGTAATCTAGCGGGCCATTCCATTAGTCCTCTTCTTCCCGAAATGTGGCGCTGCGCCATCCTGTTGAAACCAGATTCTGCTGTCTAAATTATTGGCTATTTGAATATCAGAAAGAAAGCTGGGTCAAATCAGGAATTAATATATTTTGTAACAAACAACAATACTCCTGCCAAATTTTCATCAAAAAAATATGAATCAACAATTGTATTTCTGATAATACATCCAGTGTGGATTTTCTTGAGACCAATAACGGATGTTTTGCCGATTAACAAGTTCAAATAAAACGTTGCCTCGTCGGAAAAAAACGTTAACAATGAAATTGGTATTGCTATTATTTTGGTTTATCATACTCGCAGAATTCAGTTATTCGGTCAACGTTGTCTTTTATTTACCTTGAACAGTTTCATTAACTTTAGGTCTACCTTGCTTTGGTCGTAAAGATCACTTCCAGATTCTTTGGTACGTTTATTCATTTGTAAATAATTAATTTTGGTACTGTTGCTCAACCTTGTACCAATTTGAAGCAATTTATGATACATTTTGGAATCAGCTCAACAAAGGAAACGGGAAAAAAATGGAGTGTTGAATTAAAAAAACGGTGATGACGTCATTACTCCCCAACTAGCAAAATAAATTTTATAAAGATTGTATAAATTGCTATAAAATAAATTTTATAGGAGCTTGAAATTCATACAACGTGGTTAAATGCCTTTATGCGATACTTATAGAATCTAAAAGGGGCCACTCTTATAAAACATTTTGGTAATGTAACAGTTCTATAAAAAATGTATACATTTTTAAAGCAATTTTATACAGCAATTATAAAAACGTTTTGTGGTCTGTATTTTGGTATTATTTAAAGAAACATTATATTTTTTTAGTGAAGAATATTAAAATCAAATCATTTTATGGTGTATAATGCAAATTCATAATTATTTATGTTTATATTTAAAAATGGGGTAGCCTAAACTCAATGACGATCATTTGTGTATTTGGTGGATATATATAATACTTACAATATTATTATTTTTTTAATGAACTATAGATATGTTTGTGACAAAAAAAATATACGCTTAAATTTAGACCATATTTTCTTTAAATTTATAAAAAATAATAATTTAAAAAATATTAAAATTATGCTTTCTTTAATTTATATTATTTTTATATAACTATATTTAATGATCTTGTTATAAAATAATCTTTCAGAAATAGTAAAATCATATTTTAGATATAATTTTAATATAATAAAACGATTTTATTCCATACATTATATTAAAACTAAGGTTAGAATTTTATTACGCAGAATATACGATAATTTTGTTTTCTAAAGTTTTCTATTAATTTCTTTATAATTATATCCTTAATAAAACATGTTAATATAACTATTTTATAAGGTTATAATTAAAAGTCATTTGTCCAAGTACACGACTCTTACACAATATGTTTAAAATCCTTATATATATTTTTGTAAATGCTGTATAACACATTATCATACTTTTATAAACATTTTAAAGAACTGAAACTTACTTGTTCTATAAGAAATTTTGTAAAAACTATTATAAAACAATTTTACACATTTACGAACAAAATTATAACAATTATTTGCTCTATAAAATGAAATTGTTCATTAAACAACGCTATTCGATCGTTATAAAATAATTCGCTTCTTTTAAACTTCCATTTTGCTAGTTGGGTCGGAGACACGTCACCTTGTATTAAATTATTATTTGAAAAAAAAACGACTTGTTTTGGGAATTTTTTATATCTTTAATAATATTGTTTATTTAGCTAATAATGAATTTATGCGTTACTTTATGGACGCACTATATATTTCTTTAGGAACGCATAATTTTCATATCTACACTGAATCCTACTTTCAACACTGACTAGTGGTTAATCTTAACAGAGTTAATTATTTATCTGGGAAATGTCGACACACAAGTAGATAGTTAATAAGAAATAATTATTGTTTTTTATAAATAGAAGATAATAAACCTGTGACTCAGCTCATTACCATGTGCGTTTTTTACTTCCAACGTAAATAATTTGTTTCACAAGGTTAATTACTGAACTTTCTCAGTTCGATCGGATGCTGGAAAAGCTAAAGCGTTCCGATGAATTGATGGCGTTTTGTTTGTTTTCGCGGGAGTGCTTTAGTTAACTTGATTTTTTTGTTCCAGGATTACGCTTAAAAATGATCAAAGTGGACGAGAACGACCCCATAGGAGGTAAGTCTTTGTTATTTTATCTTTCGCGGTGATCGAATGTTTCATTGACTGACGACTGACGATTTTCTATAGAGGTTAGGTAAATAAGCATCAATACGTATATCATATTTATTTGCGTAACCTTCCAAAATATACGTGATACTTTGTTTTCTTGATTTATACCGTCATCAATTGTTTCACTTGAAAGAAATATGAAATGCAATTATAATTTCTTTGTTAATATAACATCCTTCTGAACTTCAACACTCTGAAATAAACTGTTAACAATTGGCACTGGCAAGGTTACGTTTTTCAAATTGCTAAACAAGGACATGACAGGACATGATCTTCTGTTTATTATAAAACAAGTGTAACATAATTTAATTTAAACAAACCAATTGAAATTTAGTCTATAAAACAATTTTATCCACTTTCATTTGGTAATATTAATTTTAGCACTATATAAATAGTATCGTAGGGCACTACGAATTAGAAATTTGTATACTATAGTAGTACAGTGCGTTCTCCCTACAGCGGACAGCAACTGTGCAGTGGAAAGTGTCCATTAAGGAGAAATGTCTGTTGTTAGGAGAAATACATATAAATAAAATAAAATATTGTTTTTTTAAAATATGCTTTATTAAATTATTTTATTTACGTTTTTATTATAAAAACATAAAACTCGTCAATTTTTCAAGCTTACAATGACATGCAATCTTTTTTTTAAATGTATCAATCGTCGTTTATTTTAAACCAGTAAATTTGTTTTAATAATTTTAGTTTCAACTTTTCCAACAACTTCTGGTAACTGTTCTGCTATATCAGTCTTCAGATAAAAAAAAAAAATCAATGATGGCAACTCATCTTCAGAGTTACTTTCACTAATTTCATTACTAAATTCCCCAAATCCAGCTTTCCGAAAGCAAATATTGATAGACTGAGGCTGAACTTTTTTCCAAGAGGCTACTATCCAAATTAATGCACTTACAACAATAATGTCTCTTTCGAGATGATCTATTTATAGATAGATATCTCGTCAATAATCCATTGACGACAAGAGCCTTTTAATTAGAAATTTCCTGTAGTGACTTTTAAATTTTTTTATAATACTCTGGTCCAGTGGTTGACAGCATGGTCATATTTGGAGGTAAAAACATAATTTTCACATTTTGCAGCATTGTCTAAAAACAAGAGCACCTTTCGCTTTTGTCTCTACATTTTCTCATCAAAGTTAGTTAACCAGTCTAGCATTATTTCTCTTGTCATCCATGATTTCTTATTATGGTACCATTCAATAGGTAATTTATTTATGTAAGCGCCTTTAAAGCAACGGTGATTTTTACTTTTCCCAATTACCAGCGGATTTTCTGTTTCGCCATCCATACTGGAGCACAAAAGGATATTCAGTCTGTCTTTTTTTACCCGCTGAACATTTTTCATCTCTAAAAGTGTAAGTTTTATTAGGTGACGCTGTAAAAAACAGACCTGTGTCATCCGCATTGAAAATATTTTTTTGGAGAGTATCCTTTTGTAATCGTTGACAGTTTTTCTTTCCAATCAGTCACTTGATCCAGATTTACAGTAGCAGCTTCCCTGCAAATTGATTTCAAAGCAATATTATGGGGTTTGCAAAACTTTTCCAGCCATCCACTAGACGCCTTCTTTTCAAATTGCAACTCCCGTGCTACTTCTAGTGCCTTTTCCTAAATTAATCTACTAGATATTGGAATATTCTTGGATTGTACTTTACAGAACCAGTCATACACGATTTGATCCAATGCTGCACCCTCAGCTGTCCATAGAAGGAAATTATTTTATTATCGCCTCAAAAATATATACTGTCCGTGTCCATTGTTTAGAATGTGCTTTCAAAACTGTCCTTTCACAGATGTGCATTAAGAGAGAATTCATGTAGATATGATGGAGCTGTTTAAGTACGGATTTCCAATCGTTAAATTCGTGTTTTTCTCTATGATTTCTTTACTATCTGTTTCTTATCCTCTAAAGAAGTCTCAACATAGCCTTCTGCGGTAGAAGATTTCCAGCCACCATGACACATCTGCACATCTGCACCGCCATCAGCCAAAATGATGGCTAAGGACCTTCTTAAACAATGTCCTATGTATTTTTCGGAATTCTTTAATTAAAGCTTTGTTGCAATAATTATTTGAATGCTTTCAAAAGTATTAGCTCCGACAGGCTGGCAGGTACATTTTCCTTGTCTTAGAACATAAAAAACCGCCTGTAAATTATAACAGTTATAACAAATTCGTGGAAAATTTTTGTTTTCGTGCATGTTTTGTTTTCGTGCATGAAATCACAATTTTTATATAGAGGTCATTGTATTGAATATGATCCAACATTAGGTTAGTTAATTCTTCCAGGCGACAGGCCCCAAAAATGTCGATTATTACTAGGGGTTTTACTACTGTTTAAATAATAATCATAATGAACATATCTGGGCCTCGATTCTCGAATCTCTACTGTATAAAAATCCTGCAAATAAGCGCGGTGCAATGTGATTAATAAGCTGTGCTGCATTCTTCTACCAGTAAGTAAATCTAGATTTAGACATCCAACATTAAATTCAATAGGTTCCATAACTCCCAAATGAAATTCCACCCCATCCATCTAAATTATTTTGTACACAAGTATTACAACAAAACATATTTTTATAATTTTCTTTGAGACCTGATTTATATTCATATCCACAGGAGTCTGATAGCTGCAGGTAGAATAATAGTTTAAGGCAATTAATATCTAAAATACAATTACAAGATTAGAACTTTCACCTCTATGTACTGCTGACATGAGACCGTCACAGATTATTTGTGCGAGTGCGAGTATTTTTCAGCAATAAAAACGGCAATTATCTCAAATCATTAACCGATATCTCACCGAGTGCAGGTAAGATATCGGTTATCGGTACTCGGTTTATATGTAAACATACATATGAAGGAACAGCCAGTTCAATTGTCGGTCATCTCACCTATGACATACTGATAAGGCCTAACAAGCCCGAAACCGGTCTATGTCTGGTGGCGTGGCCGACAAAGGTTCCGGCTGTCCACACAGATACTGCAGGTATAATTCAATGCCGGTCGGGGCATTAGTCCGCGGAGTAGTTGTTTCCTGCAGTTTCATTTATAGATTTAATGGCTCGTCGCCCAGGGCGAGAGGTCTGTGATTAAGTACTTGCTGTAATGTAGGTCGCTTCCTGCAAGTCAGAAAGTAGAAGGCCACTTATATCTCACCTGCAATTTTTATAGTTTTAATTTGGTTAATAAAGGTTAACTAATGTTTAAACCTTAAAGACAAATAATAATTATTGCTATAGCAACGATAATTTTTATCTATCAGACTACTTTGAAATATGAAATTATATTTTAAAATGTTTGTAACTTCTAAACAAAAATTAATTGGATCTATGTGTCTAGGTCTATATAAGAAAACATGTTTGACATTAACCCAGTTACAATCTGCCAAAGTTTGTCATAGAGCTTGTACAATACCATGTTTATTTTATTTTTTTTTTGTAGTAGAAAATATGGCATGCAATTTGTTTGGAAATTACCTCATGAAAACTTGCCACTGCGCAAAAGTATCAATGATGAATATTTAAAAGTTAAATGTACTTGCAAAATAGTTCTTCATAATGTAGGTGTAAAAAGCAGTGTTAATGGCTTCTGTACGCTTGTTTTGAAGAATATTAGAATAATAATTAGTTGCGAGTAATGATACTAATGACATATTGGAATAATTTGTTTCTGTTATAGATGGCTAAGGTCAAGCGTGTGGAAGATCTTCTAAAAAGAGTTTATGGTTACAATCATAGTTGAATTAAAATATATTTTTTGCTTTTGCGCCCCAGCACTGGTATATAAATGAATTTATTTGTGTATCCAAATACTCGGGATCGAACATTTGTTATACTTAGAAAATTTATAACCCGCTATACACAGGATAGGATAGAATCGTATGTACTAATACAGCTTTCAAAAATCTTATGTTACTTTATGTATAAAAAAGTATATTCACACTAGGCGCAGATGAAAATATTACATCCTTATTGGAATTATTCTACGGTTCACCACTAGATTCCACATAAGTTTCTTTTCTCACATTAATTCCATCTATCGTTACATTCCCGGCTTCTTTTATTTCATTGTCACAAATAATTTTAACTTTCATTCAGTAATATGAATTTCACAGTTCTATAAATAGTTTCGTAAGCTCATCTATTACAGCCCTAGTACTGTAATGAAAAAAAAATGATTTTATTAAATTTTTTTATGTTAAATAAAACCTCGCTTTTTAGAAAAATGATTTATTTATTTAAAAAAATATATATAAAACCTAAGCTTTATTATAAACATTAATAATACGCTTTTTACAATTAGAAATATGTGTACCAGAAGTAGATGTGATGGAGTTCTTTAAGTTCGAATTTCCAACCGTTAAATCCATGGTTGACATCATGATCTTCTTTGCTATCTGTTTCTTATTCTAGAGAATTCTCATTCTCAACATAGTCTTCTGCGGTAGAAGAAGATTTCCAGCCTTCGTGACGCTTTAACATCTGCATATCTGCACGGCATCAACTAGGATGGTGGCTGAAGATCTTCTAAAACAATCTTCAGTGTATTCTTCTGGATTCCTTGATCCAAGCTTTGTTGCAATCGTTTTTGAAATGCTTCGAAAAGTATTAACTCCTACAGGCTGTGAGGTAGGTACATTTTCCTTGTCTGTAGAATACAAAAAACCGCCTGTGAATTGCATTAGGAGGACAAAGTTTAGTATATTTTCGAAAAATATTTAAACAGTTGATACTCTGACAATTTTTGTTTTCGTGCATGGAGGCACAATTTTTATATAGATATCATTGTATTGAATATGATCCAACATTAGCTTAGTTAATTCTTTGAGACGACATGCTCCAAAAATGTCTATTATTATTATAGCAACCTGAATAAATCTGGATTTTTTGGCCTTGTAACCCTCTGAACTTCTTTTCACAAATGCGTTTAGTTGAGAAAATCTACTTATCTCTTTACTATTCTTAACTGAAATCATAGTTCTTAACATTGAGTCCATAGTGTATATGGTTTCTGGGATGAATTTTCTCAAACACCTTCTTTACCTTGTTAGCTTTGCACCAATCTTCAAACTTTTGATACTCCAAGTCATACCGTGCCTTGGATTTTGTCGGAACTAGACTTGAGATCGCTCCGTTTGCCACTGCTTTTCTATCAGAGGGTAAATATTCATCATTTTGAAAAGCGCTTTTTATATTTACGGGTTTATTTGACAAAGTTTTGACAGTAACCATGCGACAGAAAACATAAGAAAACTTGGCCTGTAATCTTAATAACAGGTACTCTTTCTGTTCATAGAAAATACACCAACTTATTGTTACGTCAGTTTTGCTAAATATATTTTTTATCGTGCTATTTAATGAAAGTAGAGAAAATTGGTACGGTATTCTAGTTGTAAATTCATATTACTACACTATTTTATATTGATGTCCGTACGAAAAATCGAAGACATATTGTATTTTCAGTTGCCGTAAGTCGCAAATAATAGTATCATAATATTTTCTGAACATATGGTCCGACAAAAAATTTAACGCTGCGGCCACCAGATTGCCTATTTTTGCATTAAGAATAAATAAAAAAGTTGATGTTAATGAAGATTAATGGATACAGATAAGTAATTTACCATAAAATATTGCTAATAGTGGGATAAGTGTGAGATCAAATGAATAAAATAATCATTTGATAACAAAATTGCTAAAAACACTTTTTTATAGCGTACCTAACCAGAAAAATGCTTGAAATTGTTATAAATTATTGCTACTAACATAGCTTATCTCCAAAATTGTGTATAAAGCAAAATTTTTCTTTATGATTCATAAGTAAAAGTAATTTATACACGAACTCCAAATATGAGATTGTAGCAAATATACTTGATATTTTTTATTGAAATTATTGTTATAGTAAATTAAAATTTTACATATAAATATTATACACGATAAAATATTTTTTATTATACACGATAAAAAAAATTGAAAAATAAAATGACTAGTAGGGTAGATGGCATTTCTACTTTCGTGGTTAAAGATAGTGGTAACGCGTTTGTATCTCCACTATGTATTTTATTTAATCTTATTATAAAAACAACAAAATTTCCAAATATTTGTAAAATTACTAGGATACGTCCCATTTTAAAATCTGGCGAAGCATCGATGATCAAAAATTATAGTGCTGTGGCCATTTTATGTAACTTTGCTAAAGTACTGGAAATAACCTTATACAGTAATATTTATACTTCTATTAAATTAATAATATCACCAAATCAACATGGCTTTATGTTGAAAAGATCAACAGTTACAAACTTAGCGAGTGTAAGTAACTTCACACTTCGATGTAGGAGGACAAGTGGACGTTGTTTATACAGATATTCAGAAAGCATTTGATCAAATTGATCATTATTTATTATTATCAAAGTTAAAGGGCTTTGGTTTCACTGAAAACTGTTATTCACGTCCTACTTGTCTTTCAGAGAACAATTTGTTGTTTATAATGGAGGTTATAAATCTCAAAGTTATGTAACAACTTCTGGCGTCCCACAGGGATCTAATTTGGGTCCGTTACTTTTTTTAATTTTTATTAATGACATAACATCTGTAATTAAATGTGACCATCTTCTATTTGCAGACGACTTAAAACTCTATAATAATGTAACTGATATTAACGATTGTCTTTATTTACAAGACCAAATAAATAAAGTACTATGCTGGTGTGATAATAATTTTTTAAAATTAAACATAGTGACTTACTCGCAAACATAATTATATAATATTCGACTATAATATCAACAATTATACTCTTGAAAGATGTTCTGAATTGAAGGACGTTGGAGTTGTATTTGCCTGTAAATTTAATTTTTCCAGTCACATTAACCAAATTGTTAAATCCACTTATAAATTACTTAGATATTTTATGCGAAACTGGAATTTCTTTTCAATTAGAAGTCTAAAATTACTATATTTCTCATACATAAGATCTAAATTAGAATACGCGTCCTTAATATGGTATCCTATATATCAGAACAATATTATGTTGATTAAGACGGTTCAACGAAAATTTTTAAAATTTCTGTTTCCCAGGGGTTTTATCCTGAAAGAGGTGTAGACAACAGAATCTTGTTAGATATGTTTAACATATATGATAGAAGAAATTGTATAGCTATAACGTTTTTATATAATTTAGTACATTATAATGTTAAATGTATGTGCATTGTAAATAAAATTTGTTATTTGGTTCCTCGGCAACATTCTCGTGGAAATAATCGTTTCTATTGTCCTAGTTGTCGTACGAACATCATCCGTAAGTCACTAATATATATAATATGTGTAATGTATTCAATACTATTTCGAGCTTCTGTGATATTAATTATGACACGTTAAAAACTATAATTGGTTTATATCTAGAAAAATGTAAAAATTAATGTATCCGCATGTTGTGCAATAATTACTAGAAATTTCACTTTACTTTTTTTTTGTTTTCTGTAGTTTCACTATATGTAATTTTCAGATTCTATGTTTCCTGTAATTAGGTAATTTACCTGTTAGAAATAAAGGTGTTATTATTATTATTATTATTACCATAACAATGCATTTGCTTCTTGCTTTTGAATGAAAACTTGCAGACTGGATGTGATTATGGATTTTTCTCAATTTAAGGTAGTTGTAACTAATTTTTTTTTTTGCAGTTCTAGATAAAATTTTATATAGTACACATGGGATAACGGCATTTTTTATTACATTCATGAAATTAAATGTCTCACGCATGTATAATAACGCCTATATCCCACTTGTACTATAAATAACTATTATACTACTTTTTATCTTTCGCATAATAAGTGTCTATTTCTACAGAATAATATTGTTATATAGACATAAAGTGCAAGCTTGAAAATAATAATAAAATTGTCAATGAGATACTAATATAAATTACTTAAAACTTTTTAGTATGATGATGAATTTAGTATGACCATATAGTATCAGTGTTACAAAAATGTGTGCTACCGATTGTGCAATTGTTTCCGCATCTTTTTGTCTGACTTAATGAAGCTGTTAGATTTATTTTATAACACCCTATATAATACACTACTAAAGGTTTCGTACCGTATAGTCTGACACCATAGTAACGTCCACAGTTGGCAGATTATGTGATTCTGCTGTTTGAAAATCTTCTTCTATTTTAGTATATTTCCTTACTTTAATTAAAATAAAAAAAAAACTTTAAAACGAAGAAAAACACAAATGACACAAAGGTACGCAAACATCAGTAAAGGCAAATCTGTCACTATTACATGAAAACCTAACCTAACTACTAATTCTCGCACACTAGCATATTCCGCATTGTGACGTAACAGGACGTTTCGTGCGTTCAGACGAATATTTATAATTCTTTTGGATTTTTCCCATACAACAAATTTTTTGATTTTCGTAAAAATATGCAGATGTGATTATCAGATTATTCTTAACTATTTCATGAAGTTTAAACAGATATATTTTTTATGAATATCCTTATTGCGCACAACAGCTTTCACATTTTGATCGTCATGAAAAGGACGGATAGCAATACCTCTGCAGTCCAAAATAATGGCAGGAACTTTATCTGCAGAAAGACGATGTTTTTCAAGATGGAGCTTCTCCACGTCATCGCGATTCCATGCTTGTGTTGATTCTGAGGTGTGTCGATGCACCTAAATCTCAACGCAGGTGACAATGCGACTTAAAAAATCATATCCCTCTATCAAAAAACGCACCAGAAGCCCTTTCACAAACTGTGGACAGTTTGTTTTCTGCTTTTCCGTCAAGAGGCTAGGAATTCATCTTGTTCGAACTATTCGGTAACCCAAATCATCGGAAATAATAGATTGAGCACTTCAGTGTAATATTCCGATCTCTGCAGCAATTTTCCATACTATTTTGCTGTTCACCTTCAATCAGATTGTAGATCGCACGAATATTCTTTTCATTGATGCTTGTCCGGGATCAGCGTGGGTTCTCGTTTTTCTATGATTCTGGGGCACTTAAAAATTTGTTATACTATTTATATACTTGGGTTATGGTGGGTTTTACACCCTCCAAGACAATTTTTTTTAATAGTTTGTTGCTCAAGGTACAAGGTACAACGACAACGTGAAACACAAACCTTCAGCACTGATTCCTCTTATCAAAATAACCAAATACATAGTTTGCGTTAACTTGCCCAAGACATATGAAAAATGCTTCTGCAATGCATGTTAATATTATTGTGATGTTACCGATTTCTTTGGAAATAGTTTGACATGCTAATAATTTTGTAAATGAAATTATCAATAATTAAGTTAACTATACTTAAAATGTAATATTTAAGTTCCATTAACTTCACAGTATAAGAAGAATTGGCTAAGCTTGACACAAATAAACGATAGTGTCCGCGTTTTCTCCAAATATTTAACAAATTCTTGTGCAGTTTTTTTACACAATTCTTTCCATCGCGAAATTTATGATTAATTTGTTATATGACCAAACTCTTCCGCATTTCACTCTCTTAAGTACAGTGAAGTAATTTTTATCACTAGTATAGTTTTGTTTTACATATAAATTAAGTTACATCTACGTGACAGAAAAATCAATTACATGCAATATTTTATTATCTTTCACTTTCACTAGACAAGGTGTGTACCTACAATTCATGATGATAAATTTCACGGTTGAATTCGTATGTTTGGGACATTGTATCCTGTCCATTTATTTGTTACTGTGCGTAATGAAATTTTGTTGAAGTAAAAGATTTGATTGATATCGTAGACAATGGGGACATTCTTTCATCAAGAGCGCCAAAATAACAAAAGAAAACAGTTCGGGTCCAGTGAAGTAAAGAAGCAATTGCATAACCCCTTTTGGTCTACCTATTTGAAAGTGTTATATATGGTACTTCAAATGATATAGTTTTGGTTTTCGGAGAATCCTCTAAAAACAGTAACTTTTATTTCAAGAAATAGCTGAATGATTTTAGAAAAATATCATAGCTACATGCACGCTGCCTGCAAATTTCTGCATATAGAGATCTAATACAATCTCGCAGTACTACATTCTGTATAAAGGTTTATTCTAACATTACAAAACCGCACCTTAATCTTGGTGATTCAGCTATCTCATTTTGTCATTTACCTGAGTTAAAATTAGTCATGTTTATCAGGTACCGGCGAATTAAAAAAACATCTCCAATAGCAGTACGTGAAGTAATTACATTCTCTATATAAAAAAATAATAATATTTACGTTAGTATTTATCGATAATAATATCTAATAATTTCGTTAGTAAGTGATAAATATTTTTCAATACTTTTGCTAATCCATTGATCACCTGACTTTCGTCAAAATAAATACTAAGCTGTCAAATATATTGGAATAGTATACGTGGAGATATCGTAAACATGTATGTGTTATCATGAACAAACTGGACAAAACAAAATATTCTGTGTTGGACTTAAGTCTTCCTTTTCTACGTTAGTTATGCATTTCAATTTGGATTTCGGGCTAATCACAGTACCACTACTTTGCTTTATTTCATGCAACTGATCATTTGCGATGCTGGTGAGAACGCCTGCCTTGTGTTGCTAGATTACAGCAACGCGTTTGACCCACCTCACGCCACCTTATGCTTAAAATTGGAATACTTCTGTTTTTTTCAAGTTATTTGTCTAACAGGAGTAAAAAAAGTTGTTTCTCTTGATATTAAAAGAGGAGTCCCGCAAGGAAGTGTGTTAGGCCCGTTATTGTTTACAATTTATACAGCTGATTTATCTAATTGTCTGTCCATGCTATCAGTTTAGACTAAATACTTTATCCAAAGAAAAAGAAAGCAGCCAGCAAGATCATAAGAATAAAATAAAATCTTTATGTGCCTGATGATAAGATAGTTCACTTTATTTTCAATGCTAAGATCATGGCCTCATATGTGTCCAATTTTAAACTCAATTTTCCATCTCACAAAGTGTATTTGAGAATAAATCATTACAAAAAACAGACGTCATTTTAGTAAGAAATTTAGGAACATTTGTTGAACGTTGTACATCATAAAGGTTACTCAACCTGTCAAATCCTGTAACAAAACATGCGAGTACAAATATTATGCAACATCCAATTAATACCTAATTGTTGTAAATGGTAGATTAAAAATGTTATGGTATATAGCTTCTGTAAAGTATAAGAAATTATCTTGAGTTTCTACTTAAGCAAAGCGTAATAATCATGAACTGTCCCGTATTACTTTATAGCACACCTAATTCAAAGTCTATAAAAATGCTATTTCCATTGAGTCCGGGTAACAAGGGTCTGTGGAGCGATTATAAATATCGCTATAAACACAACAGTTACATAGCAATAGAACAAAATTCTACAAATAATACGCCCAGTCTCTGGTTGGAATGCCGCCAATATCTGGTCTGACCTTCACCCAAAAACTATATTTTGTTACTAAATGCATGTTACTAAACTAGCGAAATATTTGCAAAATTCTGGGAAACTGCAAAAATGTATGTTTACTGCAGTATTATGTATCCTGTATCCAACAATATGTGTATAGATCGTAATATAGGATTTTATGTTCGTGGTTTTTGAAAAGTGCATAAAGAAGCACATTAAAGTACCTAAGGGCGTTGAATTTCATTTTTGTTTTATCTCGCTCTCTTCTTCAGAAGCAATTTTGCAACTGATTTTAAGTTGTTCAACTACCCCCAGTAAAGATGAGATCTTACCATATTGCTATGCTGGGAAGAATAAAATCGATTCTTAAAAAAGCATTTTGAAAACACAGCAAAATAAATTTATGTCTGTACTAGAAAATGTTTTAATATTTCAATAGTATACTATCTATGTATCTTTTAACAATTTTCTTTCCTTTTAGCTAATAAAAAAATATATAGTCTCTTCAAATTGTCAATTCAGAGAAATGCCTTTCCATCAATAATAAGGGGGATCGAAATGTTTAATAATTTAAGTAAAAAAATATTAGAAAGTTGCGTGTTAACAACTTTCTTGTTTAATTAATTTTAACTCGCACAACCTCAATATATTTTTGAAATATTTGTAAGATAAAACAAACGACATTTACTATTCTAGTAGTTATATTTTAATCTTAAAACATACAGTTATAATTGACTGCATTATATCTTTAGCATATCATTAACGGTGTGGTCTCAATTTTAAGATAAAATAAATAATGGGAATATTTTATATACATATACAGGGAGTCTGGTAAGTATATGGGTATACTCTGTATAGGGGGGGGGGGGTCAAAATAACTTTTGTCACAAAATGTTAAAATGTTGTTTGTTTATTAGCCCTAGATGTTTGGTATCAGAGAGTATACATATGATATGACTTCATTGATAGGAACTGATTTCATTTATATTAGCTTAAAATACCTTTCTAATACAGTAAAAAATGTTACAAAAGCTAATAATAAAGAATATATGGGTAGATATTGTGGGTGTAATTCAACCCTGGTTGGGGCTTTAGTCCACAGAGTAGTTATTAGTTTCACACAATATTATTAATACCTGAAAATATATAAAAAACGATTACATAAAGGGTAAAAATTATTTAAGTAGGTATTTGTCTTATTTAATTTAAAATTCATAGACTAAAATCACATTTGACATTGTCGATATTTAATTTCAAATAATTTTAATTTATTGGTATAATAATTTTTCTAGTTAGATATTTGACTCAACTTAAAGGAGGTCACCTGAAGAAGCAATCCTAAAAATTCAGAAATTGGTCAGATCTCATCTATTGTGGTTGAATTTTCGAGTTCCTACCGTTTCAAAAGTAAACTTAGATAATTATAGAGTGTTTTCATTAAACAAGGTTAGTAAATTTAGCTAGATTAATTTTTTTAGATAGTTATTGAACAGAGCTTTGTCTGTGGAATTGTTCATTAGCATACCTAGATGTTTGGTACCAGAGAGCATACATATTCTAATACAGTAAAAAGTATTTTGCTTAATCGTAGAAGAAATGAGATTCATCAGTATGTCCAAGAAATTTAAGTGTCGATTTTGTCGCAAACGATTGTTTCTTTATTGCAAACTAGAGTATCAAATTTTTAGATAAATTTTCTTTATTTAAAGGAGTGTGTGAGTGTGTTAAAGACAAAACAATTACGATCATTTCTTCACCTAGAACGTGCTCTTTCTGCCCCTTACGGCCCTGCAATTTTAGAAAAATTTTGCCTAAAACTGCGTCTCTATAGAAGTAACAAGTGTACTATATTTGGAAAAAATCGTTCCAGTATTAAATAAGTTATATCCAAAAATAAAAAAATAACTTTGGGATTACGTAGCTCCATCAATATTGACTTTTCGAGAAAATGTTACATGAATTTGCCACATTATTTGTTCGAGTAGTGTCACCTCCTAAGTTTTCGGACACCCTGTATATTGGGAGATATAGACTCAAGACTAAAAGCATGCCTCGGAGATGCAGTTATGCATTTTAAAAGACCACTGTCGGAATTGATGTAATATCTAAGTATTAAATTCCAGAGATGACCTAGGAACGTGTTTTCTCGTGCCGCTTCATCTCGGATCCTGTCTATAAATAATTTTATTTGAGCTATCCTGAATACGAGATATTCATATTTTTTCAGAGGTTATCTTAAATTCTTTAACATACAGTGCGTTCCTAAATAACTTAATAGGGAAAGGAACACGTTAAAAAATGTCAATTTTTAATTTAAGAGGGACGTTGAATTGGAGAATGTCTTATAGAATGGCCTTCTAGTTTACCAGATTTCAATGAACTGGTTTATTTTTATGGAGATATTAAAACTTTACAATACGGTCAGTTAAATGATTTATCATAGAATTAGCGACTATTGTGAAGAATTGAAAATGTCTTATAGTATTATGCAAACATTTAAATCAAGATTGCAATATTTGCATGAAAGTAAAAGGAAACCAGTTTGAATATTCAATCACAAAAGTTACTAATTACTTATAATTTACAGTAACATGCTAAACTGAATTTTGATTTACATATGCCTTAAAAATAAAAAAGACAATTTGTTGCAAACGAATCAGTCGAGTTTCAAAATTTGCACATCACTGAATAGACAAAGCAAATACATCTCAAAATTCATGTCACTTAACTAACCATTGCTGTCATTTATGATTCTAAAGTTAAGGTTTCATGGGGATATAGTAACATACTGTCTTAAAAGATGTCCCCCTTATACTAAATCGACATGATTTGGCGTTGTTATTTCCAAGATATTTAATGCTGAGCACCATTTTTACAAAGTCTCTCTTAATGCTAGAATATACAATGTGTTCCACTTTTCATGGTTTCTTGCTCACCTGATATCCGAATACTTTGAAATTTTGGTGGTGAATATGTACCTATAAAGTGAGTCTTTACACGTAGCCATATTTCATTATAGTCAGAGACATCCGATTCTAAGATGGAGAAATGGGGTCGATTTAAAAAAAAGTATTAGCGATTTTTTTAGAAGAAAACTAGTAAGATCTTCTTAATCAGCACCTTTAGTTGTCCAAGATTACATCGTTGTGGGTTCAAAGGTGTTTGAGATATAGGCCGTGGAAAAACAATTTTTTTCAACTTAAAATAATTTGTATTTGTAAAATGGACTCTCAAATAAAAAAAATGTATTCTTTATTTTTTGTTCAGAATAATGTATTGTACTGGTATTAAATGATTCTACAACAAAATAGCAAACAATAGCGACAGAAGCAGTTGAATGGGGAATACCACTAAATTTGGTATTTTGCATTTTTAGAGAGTATTCTAAAAAACATTGGATACGTGTCATAGGATTTAGACTAATATGCAGTTTTATGAGAGATATTAATTATTTAAAACAACATGACGTCACGCGTACATTTTTACCAGCTGGCAACAATGCATGACAATAAAACCACTAAACTCAAACTGAGGTTATGCCATGCCATACTCTATGAATTCTGTCTTGTCCTGGTCTATGGCCAGTGATATTCCTAAACAAACATAACCTCTTTGTAATTTAGTTATATTTCTACACTCTGAAATCTCTTGAGTTTTGTCTCGGCAGAGAAATAGGTTATATTATATTGATGGAAGTGACAAATGATGTTTACAGACACTATATCTGTCTCTATTTATACAGTACTGCATTTCATTTATTTTATTCTAAGACAAGTTGTATACTATTGCTCTGTTGCCGCATGTTAAAAATGTACCTCTGACGTCACATGTACCTTAATTTGACAATAATTTTTTAAAATATAATTTAATTTAAAAAACAACGAATATGATCTTCATATATTTCCAAAACAATGGAATTTACTGAATTTCCAAAAACTTTTCCAACATAGTGGCATTCCTCATTTGCTTACATAAAATTGGTGTTGTAAAATTATATTTATTTCGGTCGGTCACTGGTCGTGCGATTTAAGGCGTCAGTACTTGAATCGATGTGACTAGACCACTGTGGGGTCGAGCCCCGCAGCCGGTAGACCATATATCAGCTATATTCATGGAGCGGATTACCCTCTCTGCGAGTATGGTAGGGTGGAAGAATGTTGGCTTGGGTCAATGTGAGAGATTGATACCGGTCGACATTTGACTACCACCCTGATTAATGAGGTTTTTCAGATTTCCCCCATTCCTGCACTGAATGATGGTTAGGGCCTACCAACGTAACTCTCTCCTGGGCGCAAATGCTGCCTGTTTAATAATAATATGCCGCCCCCTCTCCCGCACAAGTCTTCGACTTCTGGACTAATCTTCGTGATTAGAATGAGGGGTAGAGATATTATTATTATTTCTTTCCTTGGGAAATTTTTTGTTGGTTCATTTTTTATTACACTTTGCCGCCGTACCAGCCGCCGACTGCATGCTTTGCCTCACGTTTGATAGTGGACCAGTTTCCAGTACCGAGCAGAAGTGTATTTTTAAATCATATTTGAACTGTTCTTTTTTATTTATTTACAGAATGGTATTTGTAAGAATCCTCTACACATTAAAAAAATATATTTTGGATAAGTTCTAAATCACCCTGTATATTAAGCTTATCTGTTCAAAGCTCAGAAAGTATTTAATCATAACATTAATTGAATATATGTAAAAATCATTGCTTTAATCAATATTTTACATTAGCTAATCTAAAACTATTTATTAATACAGTAACTGTCAATACACTGATTCAACGAACACAGTTATAAACTAATGATGTTATTTTAACAAATGGAATTATTTATTTAATAAATTTTTGTTCAATAAACGACATTCATTAATATTACGAATTATGACCATATTTTTTCAGTGTAGGTAATGCTTCATTTCCGAAAAGACCGCTTTTTGTCTCTTTTCATAATTCTGCCGTTTTTAAATTAATAGATATTCTAATGTATTTATTATCAAGAATAAAAGTTTATGAAACACATTTTAATAGCTCGTACGGCAATATTATATAACATTGGATAATGGATAGAAATACCTGTCCGTATATCAGTGGACTTTCCAAACTGAAAATGCTGATGGTGCACTTTTTTAATAAACTTATATCTATAGAAAGCCTTTTGTTTAATCTTGGGTTTCAAGTTTTTCATTAAAATTTAAAATACCATGTATAATTAAATTATTTAATAATTGATATGAGTCTGTATATTTACAAGTAAAACGTGTCAGATGAATACATTTTATCATGTAAAAATTTCCGTACTCTACAAGACAACCTACAATACAAATTAATACCGATAACCTTGATAAATCATTCTGCATCATTTCAGTCCTAATTACCATTTAATTTGAACTTGAACCTTGTCAAATAAAGTCATTGTCCGCATGTTGTTGTTTAACTTAAAGTTTACAAGCAACAATTTACTACGCAGAAGCTAGTTAGTTTGATTTACTGTATTTGTGTTTTAATAATTAATTCGATTTCAATATTATGTCTTCTTTGTTCGTATCATTGTTTAAGTTACATGTCGAGTCGGCCACCAAACTATTATTATATTTATAAATTCAATGGCATTGATCCAAGATCCAATGCGTACGTAAAAAGTAATGTTTAAATCAATGCCATTGAATAGTGTTAGATTAACACGATTTCATACAGGATGACTTAAAAATATAAGGATGGAGATATTCAAAGAAAAAATTTTGAATTTAGATGCTTATTTGCAACAAAACGGATGTCCTGACACTCAATAATTCGGGTTCATATTCCCTTAACAGAAAATTCTAGAACAGTGGATGGTTCAATTTGTAATTGTCTTTAGGCTTTCACGGCCAGTGCTATCATTTGATACATAGTGATTTTCCAGGTTGTTGCGCCGTGACCTCGGTAACTGGTAGCTGCCAGAAACAGAGTTAAAATGCACATCCCTAGCATTAGCCGGGATTCTTTTACGTGCCCTGGTTGTTCTCGGGCTGGGCTCTGTGGGAACAGACCCGCTATCGGTGTCTCTGGACCCGTCCATATATTGATTTCGGTTCCTATTGCTGGTATTACGACTGATACGGTCGGAACCGTTCCTCGGATAATGGTGGTCCTCCGAGGTGTTCCGTAGCCGCCTCTGTAACGGGTCGCATCCCCTGCTTCCAATGGAATATAATAACTTCCAAGGCAACAATTTTCGAATGAAGAAAGACTTTTTCGACAAATGCAATTTTGTAACGATATCTATCATAGGCAATCCAAACTATATTTCTTCATTTTTTCAATAAAGGTAACACCTTTTAAAATTCTTCCACGTGTCTTCTTCTCGTGTTTGAGAACATGCGTAACTACCACCTACACGTGTTTTTCGCCTCTTACTATTTAAGGCAGGAGTGTCTATCGTTGTGGACCTGGTTTGGATCGTACAGCAGCGACAAAATTTCAAGAGATTTGCATCAATATATTTAAAAAGTTGTTAATTATAACAGAGCCTTGTTGAATTCTCAATTAGGCTACATCTGAGATTTCTAATTAATATTATCTTCTACGCAGTAAATAATCTTTGATGTACGTCTTTGCGTTGTTATACAGGATGATTTGAAAGTGGTATACGATATTCATTTGTTTGTTACTTTGGTTCCTTATTAATTATCTGCTTATAATATCCAGGAACTTTGTGTCTTCAATAATAATGAAGTTAGCCCTAGTGAAGCCCTGTACTAGGTTTACCATTTTCGAAATTGCTAAACCGGGAAAATTTCAGATCGGAGAAGTGAATATCAGTTAATATTCACTTGTTTTGTTACTGTAGTTCGTTTAAAAAAAAACAGCAGTAGATATCGTAAAAATATTAACTGTTCAACAGAAAAATTATCTAATGCAGTGCTACGGTAAGAGTAATAAATAAACCTTGAAAAAATATTCAAGTGTATAAATGCTAGAGTTGTCTGTTGGAACACCAAGACAAAAGAAAAACTATGGCGGTGTAGATGCCACTACTGTGTTAATTCTGCAGTCATTGAATAGACATCCTACAATGTCACTAAGAAGACGCTCAGAATACTTAAAAGTTGTGAGAATGTCCCACATCCACGAAATTATTAAACAAAATAAACTTCTGACATAGAATCCAAGTTTGAACTACATTTAGAGGCAGAAGAAGAAGAAAACGTCGATGTTTGTTTCCGGATCGGAGTTATGAAACGAAACTACCATCAATTTCCAGATAAATTTACTTTTTCGACAAATGGTATTCACGGTATTGGAGTATCAAAAATCCTGATTTTATACTACCATTTAAATAACAATATTTCCATATATCCAATTAGGAAAGCTATAACATCTAAGACTAAGCTGTAATAAATTGCATAGTCTTCAAATTTGTGTGGACATTGGTGGAGGAGTGTTCGAATAATAATAATAATAAAAATGTAATAATATCTCTACCCCTCATTCTAATCATGAAGATTAGCCCAGAAGTCGATGACTTGTGAGAGGGGCATATTATTATTAAACAGGCTGCATTTGCGCCAAGGAACGACTTACGTTGGCAGGCCCTAATCACCATTCAGTGCAGGAATGAGGGAAACCTAGGGGGAAAAGTATGGGCTTAGTCAAACGTCAACCGGTATCAATCTCTCAAATTGACCCAAGCCAACATTCTTCCATTCTATCATACTCGCAAAGAGGGTGCCAATTCTCTCCACGAATATAGCTTATATACGGTCTACCGACTGCGGGGGTCGAACCCACAACGATCTAGTCACCTCGATTCAAGTACTGGCGCCTTAAACTGACCGATACATTGGATGATAAACTTCCATATTAAATGTTTTTTTTTCCTAAAATGTGAAATATAAAAGTTTTCCTTATATTCACTCTTTTGTTTTGTTCATGAATAGATAATGTTTTCAATATTTTGTTGAGGCACTCTACAAATATGGTGGATATCACAATAATATTATGGGTTTGGTATATATATGTTGGTGATAAATAATGTTTAATTTTGGAAATAATGTTTATTAAGTAGGTCAGGGAAAATTATTTGTAATTGATGAATGTTGCGTCTAGAAGCGCCATACAAATCATTTATCCATTAATCACAATTTAACTTCAAGGAATATGTATCACATTCAATCACGAGTTGAGAATAGGTCCATTTAATACTATTTTTATAATTATTTACACGTATCATGAGACTGTGCATATAAATTTATGATTGTATATTTAATAAAAGTTCCTCAATTATTCTTGTTTCCAATTATGATGGATCAATATTCAAGAATATTGAAAAAAATACTAGCAAACACAGAAAAATGTAGGTTCCTGATGTTAAGCAATATCTTATCAAACTTGAACTTGCTGAACCTTAGAGCCTTACTGCATTTATTTAGAAAGTAATGACTTTCTTTTTATAAATATAGAACCTCATTAAAATTATAAAATTAATCAAACCTTGTGCCTGATGATATTTTAATACATGAATAGTGTTTGAGTCAGTGATATAATTTTTCATATAAAGAGTTCAAGATATAGATTTCAAAATTGATAATAATAATAATAATGAATATAACTGGTGTGAACTGTGAACTTAGCAGGCCATTTACCGGAAATAGCTGACTGTCCATAGACGCGCGCTGGAAGAGAAAAAGGATCAGAAATGTATAAGAAATATTAATTTACTCATATACAGTTGTATTTAAAAACAAGAATTCGATAAATAAATATATATATATATATATCATAGAATAGAGAAAATGCATGAAAAAAAACAGTTAATTTTGAAGAAATTGACAGCGAGAGTTTAATTTCGTACAGGAAGTGTATAATGAAGTAAACAACCTACAAGCAGAAGCACATTGACTTGCGCGCCATCTAAGGGCGAACTTAGACGTGAAATCGGAAATACACAGAAAATTTCAGTGCAACGAGAAGAAAATGACGGCGAAAAAAGTGGATAGGCTACTCATATTTGGAGAAGCAAGCAGAAACTCACATTTAGCCAGGAGACTCTACGCTGACCGATACCCAGAGAGAGTAACGTCAGATCATAAAACGTTTCCACAATTGAAAATAATTTTATGAAATAATGAAAATGTTTTTTTCTTCAAGAAAGTATAAAAACGTAAACAAGGAATATAACAAATGACGAGAATGTTGTCATATTATTAGTTACTTTGAGAAAATCCGCAAAGTTCAATTCGACAGGCTTTGGATGCTCTTCGTATTTCTAAATCAACGATTCAGAGAGTGATCGCTTTCACGAACATGGACGGCATTTAGTAGGTCCTTATTTTTTTTGAACAAACTCTCATAGGTAAAAGGTTTATATAGTTCTTAGACAAATAACTTGCAGGTTTGTTGGATAATATTCAATTACAAATTAGAAAACATTTATGGTTGCAATTAGATGGTGCATCTAGTCATAGTTCTGTCATTGTAAGAAATTATTTGAAGCAGCAGTTTCCAAATCGTTGGATATGACTTAATGGTCTTGTACAGCGGCCACTCAGATTGCCAGACTAAACCTCTCTGGATTATTTTCGGTAGATGGCGCTTAAGAACGTTGTCTATAAACAAAGGTTAGATCATATCGACCAGTTGAAATAAAATATAAGATTAGCGTGTGAGACATTGACACATGTAATACAAAAAAACACAAAACATTGTTTTTAAAAGGTTTAACTGTTGTTTGAATAACAATGGAAGACAAACTGAAAATTGTATGTAATTATTCCTAAGGATGTGTTTGTTCTTTATTTTTGCTACACTGTTACTATTACTGAATATTATTTAGTGAACTACATATAATGCAATAATTTATATATTTTTCATATACAGGGTGTTCAAAACAAAAGCGAAAAATTTCAGGGGGTGATTCCTTGTTGAAAATAAAAGGTAGTTATATAAACGTTGGGTCACAAGTTAACCATTAGGAAGATATCGCGTTGCAAAGATGGCGGAAAAAAGAGTGTTTTTATTGTTTTTCTGGGAAACGAAAAGCGTGGGAATGGTAAAATTTTGTGGAAGTGTTACCATCATCAAAAGACACTTGTAACAGCAGCCAACTAGAGTTTTTCCTAATAACGGGTGTAGTAAAACTGCTTCTTCCCGACGTGCAATACTTTAAATTTTATTTTTTAACGTTAAAACAGTTAATTTTATCAAAAAAATATAAGAGAGAAAAAAGTCTCTAAATGAATCGGCTTAACCTAATTTATTTTTTTCTACGTCGCGTCGTTAAGTTTTTTGAAAGTATAGTTAAAAAACTGAAAGGGGTAGTTTAATTCAACCCTTTCCAATTATTTTTAAAAAGTTAACAAATATGTCACAAGTACAAGTGCATGTCTATGGACGTTCGACTGTTTCCGGTAAATGGCCCACTAACTTTGGCCTGCTAAGTTCACATTGGTCTTAATGGAGATATGCTCTATAACATGAAAATTAATCTAGCAGGCACCATATTTGCCGTAGTCATCAATACAACAGAATCAAATTTCTAATTATAGATTTTGGCAACTTGATATATCTGCAAAGTTTCGAATGGCAGGTGTGTGTTCGAATCAATACGACTACGTTACTCCTCAACAAACGACGGCATTACGCTAAACTTTCAAAAAACAGTAGTAGTGAACTGTTCGTTATCCGTTAAAGGATATGTAATAGTTGTCTGTAGCAGTAGATTTTACTTAAATCTTAAAATTATGGAAGGTAGGTAAATCAGTATTTAGTCATAGACGAATGATTTATAGTAATTATATAATAATTATTATAGTGAAAGTTATTTGATCTTACTTAAAGGAAAAAAGATGGAGGAGCATAATTATTATAGATATTTATGTTTAGTAATAATATTATACAGGATGTCCCAAAATAGAAGGCCATACCATTAACCACATATTCTTTGGACAAAAATAATGCGACTTTCCTTACGCCATTTTTTATTTGGACGGCCCTGTTTCCATGTACAGGGTGTTTCAGTTACATATTAAAAACTATTTTTGTTAATAATCCCATTGTTTTCTAATACTTGAAACCTAAAATTCAAAAAATTTGCACACATATGTGCTATCAGAACAGAAATATGAAGTTGGCAAATTGTTTTGTGAAAAACGCAAGATTTATGCCAAAAGACAGAAGAATTTTAATAAACCACTTAAAAACAGCCTGGGTCTAGTATGTTCTTGCTATGCTTTCCAGAAATCTTTGTGAGTCATCACCTTAATGCTACAGTCAGTTAAATCAGAATGATGCATAATAACTTTTTTAAATCAAATAATCCAAAAACTAAATTGATTTATATGTTGAAGAAAATAACGTCAATGTCAATGAATACACATCTAATTTAATAGAATTTGTATGGTCAAGTTAATAACACTTTCTATTTTAATATATGACAGAAATTCGCTATAGTCTGTTTAGAAATGAAAGAGAGTAATAAAAGCTTATTATGTATATAAATCGTAAATAAATGTAGTACTGGTGCTTATATTCAATATTTTTATGTTATGTATTACTGTGTACTTTTAAAAAAACTTTGTGTGATCGAACCGTACTAAATTGTAGCAGGTAGCTAAAATTTAATCCCCGACAATGCGTCTTTGTCTATGCCGCTTCAATTTCTCGGTCCATTTCTCTTATAAGTAAACAATATAAAAACAGCATTTCAAAACTAGAGGCTACTTTAAGCATCATAACCGGGTTAAGAGGGTTTTTAGTATTTCAAATAAAATTATTTAATATTATTATCAAATTATTTATTTAAATTTAATGAATAGACTTTTATTCCACACAAAAATATATGTATTTTGAAAATTCAAATTATGGTGAGTAAATGTAGTGTTGTATAAATGTACAATAAAGAAAATAAAAAAGTAGGTATATTAAAATTCATCCTCTGAATATTCTGATGAATTATCTTCGTCTCCTAGATTGATAACGATAGGTTCCACAGTAACGTCAATTAAATTATCGAGTTCCCACAATTTTCTCCTCTTCTTTTTGTACATGATGTATACATCTTTGCCAGTTATCTGCAGGTACTCGTTCCAAGGAATTTTTTAACAAAATTTTCACGTCTCTTAATTTAAACGTCGTATTATTTCGCGCTACATCTCCTTTTACCTGCGCCCAGACTAATTCGATTGGGTTAAGTTCACAGTGATAAGGTGATAACCGTAGTACCGTTATTTGACGATTTGTTACCATTTCATCTATAACATATTTTTTCTGATCTTTATTAAGATTGACAAGTGTCAAAAGTTCCTTTTTCACCATATTTGTTTCAAAAGAAATGTTTTTTCCGGATAACCATTGAATTATATCGGCTTTCCTCCAAGCAGTCGTAGGCGTCCCCTCGGTCTGCCGTGAATGGTAACTGGCATTGTCCATGACAATTACAGACCCCGGAGGAATAAGATCCAACATCTGTATAAAATACTTTTCGAAAACATCTGCGTTTATGTCTTCGTGATAGTCGCCTGTATTTTTAAATTCAAATAAAAGTAAACCGCCATCTACAAAACCACTGGCACTACCTATATGTATCACTATTAATCTTCGCCCTTTACCTGAAGGTGCCTTGAACCCTGTTGAAAGTCCATCCAAAAATGCTTGTCGAAAACTGTTTGCATTTTTATCTTGCCATACTTTTGTTACAGTATATCCCTCGTTGACCCAAGTTTCGTCTAGATAATAAATATTCCTCCCTTCGTCACGGAATTTTCTAATTGATCTTAAGTAGGATCTTCGCCAACAAATAATTTCATCTTTATCGATAAGAACTGACTTCCTGTTCTGCTTTTCCCAGCAAAAATTCAACTCTCGTAAGACGGCCCATAATTTGCTTCTACTTATTTTTGGCAAATCGTTGTCCTCTAAAGGTTCACTTAAAATTTTGTTTAGCGTTGGTATTTCTTTTTTAAAATAAAATGAGTGTACTTTTCTGCGAATGACATTTTTGAAGAAATCATCTATAACGACTTTTGACTTCCCTGTAGATGATCTTGGGGGATTTACAGTATCTTATTCATTTTTTGTTTCCTTTAAAAGTCTGTAGATAGTCGATTTTCCAATCCCTGTCATTTTGGAACACTTTTCCACGATGTCGTCAACACTGTTGGCAGGATTTTGGTGTTTCAATGCATTAAATACATTTAATATAATAATCTTCTCATTCTGAGACAGCGTACACCTTTTCACGCGTTTAGCAGGTACGTAATCTGAAAAACTCGACATTTTATCCAAACAATATTATATCCACTGGCACAATAGTCACTAAACACAAGTCGAATTTTACTCTACTGCACTAGCACATCTTCGTATATTCATCACTAAGACTGGATTGATCGGTCACAATACACTGGCTCCTGCCCTATGATGTATGCAGTAAAATATACTAATGTACATCCATTACCTGTTAGCATTGGTCTTACCCGATAATTACCTGAAACGAAATATTACCACGCCCATGGCCGATTCTTATCTCGGGGTTTTATTACTCTCTTTCATTTCCAAACAGACTATAGAAGATGTCATTTTAGCTAACTCTTCTGGACGACAGATTCCTTCTATTCCTTTGTTTCATACATTTCCGTGTGAGTCGAAATTAAATCTTAATTTGATAATTAAATTTTACATTTCTCAGCAAAATATCTTCATCCGATGCTACCACAAAGATTCTCCCCATCTCTGCAACAAAATATGCTGCATTTTTTTAGCTCTATGTTCAATTGATTTCTTCTTAAGAAATGTTATTAGTCTAGAATATTTTTCAATATTTACGTTTGGTCCTTTTAACAACCTAGGCCAATTCTATATTCGAGTAGTAACAACAAAATGAATATTTTCTGGTTTCAAAATTGTCAGCAAACTATATGATTAGAATTCATAGAATGCATAGTGCTTTTTTGTCACACACATTGCATTCCTCTTCACACCTTGTTCTACACTTTTCCGCCAGTAAATCTTTTGTTGTTTGTTTCACTATTTGTGTTATATCGCCTTCAAAATCGCTCGAATTAATTTGTTTCCTAAATTAAACACAATCGCATTTCTTTTCGTATTCTATATTTCTATAGTTATGTTTACATGTAAGTGACATAGAAGATATTTAGCGTTTAGATACACACTTATTTTCATTGAGATCGTATAGAGTGATATGATAATGAATGAACTGGTGGTGATGGCCTGGATCATTTATCTTAAAATTTCTCCTATAACATGGATTTTAGTACACTTAAGTACTTATGTTTGCTTATGCGTAGGTTACACAATTTTTTCATAATAAAGAATTAAATTAATTTTTTTTCCATTATGCTCCAATTTTTATCAATACACACTTCATGCGATGCTCTATTAAATATATGTCTTAAAAAAGTTGTTTATGTTGGAAGTGCTGAACGAACAACATAACTTGGCAAGCAGTGCACATACGAAAATACGATATTATAAATGGTATATAGCTTAACGTAACAGAAAATTGGATTGCATTGCCGTTTTTATTTTTAAACATTCCTCAAATCTGCCATGCTACTATTAAAAATAATTTTTATGACGGGATGTGCGTATGAAGCCGTCTCTTTCTCTTTTTATATCCATAATACAGGCGATATGATAAAAAAAATAGAATAATGTTCTTTCCGTTGCCAACGTATCTAAAAATTGTTTCCCAAAGAATATAAGTCGAAGGGAAGAAGATTCTCAAAAAAATGTGGAAGGCTCTGTCGTGTCTTGGGTGAAGAAATTGTATGAAGCTGAGTTCCAGGTGACAGTAACGAGTAACTAAAAGGCCGATATGTTGGTCAGGAGTCAACTTGTGGGATCAGTACCAGAACTAGTACCGTAGCTACCACAGTGTTATTATCCATTGGTAAATAGATCAAAGAGTAATTAGTGAAAGAATAGTCTGGAGTGTCTGGTTAGCGACAGGTTAGGTTTTTTTATAAAGTGTTAAGGAATTGTTTATATTTATATCTCTCACTTCTGATAATTTGTTAGGGGAGTCTTTACATATACAAAGTACGGGGCGTGAACCATTAGACGTAAATGTTTATATTGTATTATCTTGTAAATAATAACACTAAGTGTATAAATATAAATACACAATAACAAAGATAGTTCATTACTTTAGGTCAGGATATAATTACCGTCGCTCTCTGGCAGCTCTTGCAATAAGCTCAGAACCTTTCAACAAAATAAAGAAAAACATATGAGTACCCTAGCATAGCCTCATATTCTCTAAACATCAACATGTACTACTTAGATACAACTTTTACTGTCTTTGAAATATATTCTCCCTCAGGCTGCAGCTGAATATCAAACTAATGTACAATGAACAGACCACCTCTGCAGAGATAGTTCATAGAAAGATAAGGTCTTTAATCAGTACTGAACCACGTTACACGCAGCTAGCTTCCTAGAGGTATTCTCCGCTCACTACCACTAACAGACGGACTGAATTACACACAGTTGACACCTCTAGAATATCCCATACCTTAAAATCATACCATGTCACGCAGAGGTAACGGCTAGTAATGAATACACAAAATAATAATAATAATAGGCGGGCCTCGTCAGTAACAAACTGTCATTCATAATTTTGGGATAATAATATATAATCAAATCAAATCAGCCAATAAACAAATGATAAGCATGCCAAGATACTCAGTGATACCTCACCTAATAATTCACGTACTGTCCGATTCCCCGATTGTGTAGTCTGCTATTTAGTAACTTCATATTTAGTAACTTAATATAATATACACACATATACTCTTATTCGAGCTTTCTTACAGCAATACTGTCATTTACCATTGTAAAAACCATATTAGGGTCTGACCGAAAACTTGAAATAGCCCTCTCGTTCATTATCAGTCTTTATGTATGTTAAAATATGTAATTTCATTTGTTGTTAAACCTTTGGTGTATTTAGTGAATTTTTCATTGCAGCAAGGTATTTTTCCCAGTATACTAAAAACGGCTAAGGTTGTACCGATTTACAAGATAGGAAATCGTTGTTTGGTTGAAAACTATAGACCAATTTCTATGCTGTCCACAATTTCAAAAATTATAGAAAAAATAGTACATAAAAAAATGATAGCATTTGCGGCTAAGTTTAGTATACTTCACAATAGTCAACACGGTTTTAGAGCTGGTAGGTCCACTCAATCAGCAATTATGAGTTTCTTAAACGATTTGTATTTTAATATCAATAACAATAAAAAATGTCTAGGAATCTTTATGGATCTGAGTAAAGCATTTGATCTTGTTAATCATGACATATTGCTTCAGAAGTTATATAAATATGGATTTAGAGGTAAACTTGGTGATTGGCTCAATTCGTATTTGAATGAGAGAAAACAGCTCACAGAAGTTAACAACATATGTTCAAAACCTGAAATTATTACTTGTGGTGTCCCACAGGGGTCAATATTGGGACCTTTATTATTCATCATATTTGTTAATGATTTAATTTGTAGTGTTAGTGATGGAAGTCTTGTATTGTTTGCAGATGATACCTCATATTTGGCGTTTGAAAATGATTTTGTTAGTTTAAGAAATACTTCTCAGTCAAAGTTAAACGATCTTTGTAATTGGTTCAGGAAAAATCGTCTTATTGTAAATAAAGATAAAACTGTTATTATGAATTTCATGCCTAGAGCAAACAATACAAATTTTAGTCATTTGCTTAGAATTGGTCATGACTCCATAAAACAGGTACATGAAACCAAATTTTTGGGTCTGTATTTGAATATTAATTTGAGTTGGGAATCTCATATAGATGTCCTCTGTAAAAAACTTGCAAGTGTTTGCTTTGTGTTATATAGACTTAGACATATTGTCAATAAATCAGTGCTCTTATCTTATTATTTTGCCAACTGTGTCTCAAGGCTTAAGTATGGGATAATTTTTTGGGGTTCATCTAGTCGTGCAGATAGAGCTTTTATAATGCAAAAAAGGGCTATAAGAAATATTCTGTCACTAGGTGCAAGAGAGTCATGTAGATCTAGGTTTAAAAATTTAAAGTTAATGCCGCTTCCCTGTATGTATATTTTAGAGTTACTGTCGTATGTAAAAACTAATATTAGCGATTTTAGAATGAATAACTTTTATCATAATTATCTAACGAGATCTCGTAATGACTTGATTGTTCCTATACATAGTTTGACTTTCTTTGAAAAGAGTCCGCAATATATGGGTATATTATTGTACAATAAGTTGCCTGATAGAATAAAATTAATAACTAATTTAAAAATCTACATGCGTGAGGTTGAAGTTTTATTATTGGAACACTGTTTCTATTCTGTACATGAATATTTGTCTACTGTGCTAATTTAACTTTACATTTACATTTAGTTTTTTATTTTCATTGACCTTTTGTTATTTTTTTTTGTGTGTAAGAGTCTTGATGGATTTTACTTCTTACTTGTTAGTTATATTTGTCTACTGTGCTAATTTAACTTTACATTTACATTTAGTTTTTTATTTTCATTGACCTTTTGTTGTTTTTTGTGTGTAGGAGTCTAGATGGATTTTACTTCTTACTTGTTAGTTTCACCATCTATTTTAACGTGTCCCATGTCATTGTAATGATCTAATGGACAATAAAAATTATTATTATTATTATTATTATTATTATTATATTATTATTATTATTATGTTAACATCATACCTACTTGAACTGGCTAATAGCTTCTCCTAACAAAAGCACCCCTGAAGAGACAGAAACATTAACATCCCAGCATTAGTTAGTATCGGTAATCTGTCATTACCAAATGTGTTTTTCAATTAGTAGTGCCAACAGCGATCAATCGTAGCAACTAATCGTTTAATTATAAATCTACAATACAGTAGATTTATCATAACAAGAGATCGTAAGCTGAATCTTCTTATATACTACATGTTTTGTGTAATACCTTTTACAAACTCGTTTGTTAGGTTTCCATTAATTTTTCATTCTACAGAACTATAAAATCAACTAAAATATGAAGTGTGCCTAGCAGATGTAGTTACAATATTCGTGTTGCTTTATTTTTAGCCTATTAAAAATAACGTCAGCATGACCGTAAAACGTAAACATATTTACACGTTTAGGTTAGCCAATATTGTACGACCGAAAGCACTACGTGAATCAACGTATTTTTCTTTATGAATGGTACTAAGAATCAAGTGAATCGCAGTCATTGATACAATCATTGCGTTTTTAATGTAACTACTTTAATTGCTCGAACCTACATAATACTAGTATTAAGTCGAATTTTTCTTAGGCTCTATGCCAGCTGGACTCACTTCAATTGCACGTTATTAAAAATCAGTTATATAATTATACCAGCTACATTTTTGGCGTCACAAAGATTTATGAATACTGTTTACATTTCATGCTTAAATTATTTCATGATTTTTAAGCAAATACTTTAAGGTTATGTAGAAGAGAGTATTTGTAAAATGTAAAGGAGGGAACTTTGCAAAATGTTATATAAAGTGATCATGGTGATACGATTGGCGATCAAAAAAGATTATGATTTGCTACATTAGTGTCATAAACCTAGAACATTTAAAAATAATGTTTCAATATGTAAACATGTTTTTCAGCTGAATATTAAAAGTATTATATAGATATTTTTCAACTTATCAATCATGATATAATTTTGTATCAAAAAACCTTAATAAGCAAGGTTTAAAGGTCTGATTTATGTTTTTTTAACAGATTAAAAAAAAATAGATTTGTTTTTTAAAGCTAGTAGTTTTAAAACAGTTACAGATAGATGCTGAAACTTCCAACAATACTCAAGAGTTTTGTCAATATTTAATTTCAATAATTTCATTTATTGTCTGTCTCATCTATAGTCTCAAAAGTAAATTTAAATACTGAATGTTATAGAATGTTTTTATTAAACCAGATATGACTTTTTTGTAGTAAATTTAGATAGATTAATTTTTATTTTAGATGATTATTGAATATGGCTTTGTCTATGAAATTGTTCATTAGCATATTTCGATATTGATCAGAGAACATACCTATGATCATTGATAGGAAAATTGATTTATATTGGCTTGCAATACAGTAAAAAAAATACAAAAGCTAATAATAAAGAATATATGGGTGTAATTCAACGCTGGTTGGTACTTTAGTCTGCAGAGTAGTTAGTTTCACACAATATTGTTAATACCTGATAAATAATGTATATTTAATATTAAATAATTGTCCTTATTGTTACAATAAGTTAAGAAACGTGTAACAAAGAATGGAATACACATAAATCTGTTGGTGTTGAAAGTTGTAACGTGAATAACAAAACTAACGTTTCAAAAACGCTGTAGCCATAATAAGTTTTAATGAAACTTGAATTGTATGGTATATTCGGAAATTTTGACCTATTGTACCTTACGGTATATACAGATATGAAGCAATTTTTATTTCCGTTATGTGAATACTTTAAGTTACTAAATATGCAATACAAGCTATTGCTCCAGGTCTTTGGGATATAAGTAATGAAAATCTTTGAAAATATAAGTAAAAGCTTGGTTTGTAGGCTTCCGTGGCTACCGTCAATGGTTTGGCTGCTTACGGGCTGATGGCATCTCAAGAAGAATAGGAAAATCAACACTATCTTAAGCACAACAAGGAAGATATTGTCAGCCTTCCCCAAGACCCCTGGAAGTTGTGGAAATTTCCAAGGTCCCGGTGTATACAGTATACCTTGTACATGTGACAAGATGTACATAGGGCAAACAGATAGACACATCAGCACAAGACTGAAGGAGCACAAGAGCCATCTTAAGAATAACCACGTGGAGAAGTCAGACGTTGTGGAACATAGAGCCGACGTAGGACACAGAATAGCAATTGAAGAAACAAAAGTTCTCGTAAGGGAACGGCGATTCTGGCCCAGACTTTACAGGGAAGCCACAAAAATCCCAGGAATTTCAACAGAGACAGAAGGATAGAATTACCAGGAGTATGGAAACGAATCGTGAGAGCGGACCGCCAGACCACGGAACAAGCCAACCGTGAAAACCACCCACCGCAGCAGAACGGTCCAGTGAACACGACCTATATAAATTCCGACTAGACATCATATTCTCCAGTTTCAGATCTTCTGAAGAAGAGAGCGACATGTCTCTCGAAACGTCAAGAGTCTTAAACAGACGACGTGATCAACAACCCAGAAGCAGCCAAACCATCGTAAGAAAAAGCTGTTTTAATTTACTCTTTACGGAATAAAAGTACGGGAACAGTTACTTGAATATGCCCCAAATGTGTTTCAGTAATAAACTGGAAAATGTACCATTTCAATACTTGACAGTATCGTCCTTATTCGTGATCGCCAAGATTCAGATTTAACAACCATGAATATTTAATTGTGAAACCGACTCAAACAGACAGCATAGAGTACACTGAAAAAAATAGTAAACGCTTATACAATTGTGGACCTGTATACTACAATTTGTTGTGATTATAGCTCCAGATAATTGGTAGGATTTCACATGCTATTATTCTTACAATTTTATAGTAATAATTTCCAAATACTATTTCACAACAGAAATGTTACCAAATACTACATATATTGTTGTACTATTTACTAAAACTTGTGAGTTTGTTGTCACAAAGACTGAACGGTTTACCAGCATTTTTGTAACCTAACTACAAGGTTTTATAAAAATGTTTGTTAAATACATACATTAATAATTACTATTGAATTATTTAAAAAATTACTCATTGGTAGTTAAAAATTTTTGCTACGAATTCCATGAAACAACTACTCTGAGGGCTAATGCTCCGATCAGAATTATCACCTAAAAGACCTATAGCAAACAACCAAAGTCATTTGTCTGTGGCACATTCGACATATATCGCAATCGAGCTTATTGGGTCTCATCGATATGCATAGGGTCAGGCAAAAGATCTTTAGATAGATCTCTAGCTATTCGCGTCTGTCATATGCATGAATGAACCTGAGTGCACTTGATGTAACACGTGTAACCCTGACTGGTTGTTAGTTCTTTGTCATATTCAACGGAAGGTCAAGAATGCGCGTGATGTAAGTGTATACATCTTGCGGCGACTAGCTTACTCCATGACGGACTTCTCACGGCGGTCTGACAAAAACTGCTTTAATACAATTTGCAGTAAATAACACTACAATTGTGTCTCTGTAGTTTTGGTAATGATGATTAAAAGTGTTGTATTAATAGAGTCGATAAATATTGTTATTTTGCACTATACCCACAATTTAAAATGTTACAATATGACATTTATTACAAAATATAGTATAAAGTTTTACAATTATATTAAAATTTACAACAACCTAATTGCTTAAATACTTTTGCATTTACCACAGCAACGAACTTACATAGTTTATTCTACGATTGTAAGCACACATTTGAAGTAACTGTTTTAGTATTTCTTTCAGTGTAGATCTTTGGATAATGACATCGACCAGCTAAACAATTGTTAGGCAATCTGTACCATTTTTTTTGTTTTCAAATTTATATGGAAGCCGATGAAAAAGTTTATTTTATCCACTTAGCCGTGAATATACTGTAGATATGCATTTACAAAAAATTTCACCTTTGGATAAAGAAACGACAAAATTTTGCAATTTTATCAGAGCAGAAAGTCCTCAAATAGTTCTCTGGCATATCGCTTATACAGGGTGTCCCGGAAAGCATGTCACAAACTTCAGGGGATGAGTAAGTTTAAAAATAATATTAGTTTTCTCTATAAACTTGGGTCCAGAAAGGCTTCGCTTTCGAGATATAGGGTGACAAAGTTATAAAAAGTTTTTCTGAGCTATCTCAGTGACCCAGTTGAAAATTTTAATAAAACTTGGTGTGGTTCATACCTGATAGGATGTCTTTTATTTAGTGTAATTACTTAAGGGAGATGGGGGACCTTTTTTAAAACAAAACGTACGCCACTGATTTTTTTTTAAATTTTGTTAATAATTTATGTTCTACTAAATAAAAGAACAAAAAAATGTATTTTAAGTTTTTCTCGTAAAACTCACCGTTTTCGAGTTATTTGGCTTTTACATTAAATGAAATCACCTCATCTATAAGATCCCGATAGAGAGCTTAAATATTTGCATAGTAAGTTTGCATGTTGTTATTTTATTTGAATTTGTACTAGCATTTTGTAGGCGAATAAAAATGAATAATATTCAGTTCACTAAGCGTGAATATGCATTTTATTTATGGTTTTTGCGGCGGTAACGCAACAGCAGCTCGACGACTGTACTCTGAAAGATATCGTGAAAGACTGTGCCATCGGTTCGAATGTTTATACAGCTTCACATCTAGATTTGTGAAACTGGAAGTGTTGTGCCTCGTTTTGCTGGCAGTGGAAGAATTCCAGCAAGAAATCTTGAACTTGATGGTCAGATATTAAGAGCTTTTCAACAGAATCCCAGAGCAAGTATCCGAAGAATTTCTAACCAGTTGAAAGTTAGCAGAACGTTGGTGTGGCGAGTACTCAAAAAAAATTTTTTACACCCCTATCATATTCAAAAGTTGCAAAGTCTACGACCTCAAGATTATCCACTTAGAATGGAGTTCTGCCGGCTAATGTTGGATTTTTATAGGCATGATATAGATTTTGTTTCTTCTATATTGTATACGGATGAGGCAACTTTTATACGAGATGGCGTACTCAATTTGCACAACATGCATGAATAGTCGGAATAGAATCCACACTCCATAATTAAAAGTCACCATCAGAAAATTTTCTTAGTTAATGTGTGGGGTGGGATTGTAGGCAATCATTTGCTGAGACATTTTTTTCTACCAATTATTTAGAAAACAATATTTTTTTAATTAATGGAAGATGTTTCCATTGGTCTACGACAGCGTCTATGGTACCTCCATGATGAGGCACCCGCTCATTTTAGTAGTCAAGTATGAAGACTTTTAAACATAGTCTTTCCCAATCGATGGATTGGACAAGGAAATGATGCGCCAATATCCTGGCCGTCTTGCTCACCAGATTTAAATGCTGCTGATTTTTATTTATGGGGTCATGCCAAATCTCTTGTTTATAACAGATCAGTTAACTCAGAAGAAGAACTGGGTGCGAAGCACAAACCTAGAAAAAATATAGACTGTACCAGTGTCATATTGCCGGCGACCGCTAATTCATGACTGCCCTAAAAGGTCCAGAATCACTAAAACTTGGTTTTTATGCCAATTTACATTGGTTGTATTGTAGCGTGAATCTCATTTGTTTACTGTGATTGGTCACATTCATGTCACATTTTTTAATGACATTTAAAATGACAGCAAGTTAGTTAATTTCATATTGCAATGCAGCCATCATATTTGCACAACCGTCAACATAAAGCAAATGAAATATCAATTTTCTGAACCTTAGGTCCCTAGAAAACGCGGCACCTGTCACGTTACCTATATCATGAACTGTCGCTGTCTATATTTTTTCTAGGTTTGTGGTGAGAAGTGACACCGGTAGACGCCCGGCGGGGATAACTGATCTAGTGATAATCGATCAGTTATCTACCAGGGTTAAAAATGATTAAATTACTAAAATGGCTATTAAAAAATAGGGGTTTGTGATAGAAGGGTGAAAATTAAGGGCTGTATGTATTTTTTAATGCCACATCATAAAAAAATAAAAAAAATGTTTAGGGTGGACCATCCTTATCACTTAGGGGTATGAAATATAGATTACGACCGATTCTCAGACCTACCGAATATACATATAAAATTTCATAAAAATCGGTCAAGCCGTTTCCGCGGAGTATGGTGACTAATACTGTGACACGAGAATTTTATATATATATATAGATTACAAGCATGTATTGACGCAGAGGAACGTCAGTTTGAACATTTATTATAATACAGAATATCTTATTTGCTTTCTTCCTTAATGTTATCAAATAACAGTTTGTTTCTACACTAATTTTATGTATTTAATTTAACAATTTTAAAATTATTAATTAAAAATAATTTAAATAATTGTTTTACTTTAAGGCGAGATGATTTGACGAATGCGTCATTATAAATTCTCTTTGACATATTTTTCAACACCCCGCATTTCAAAAACGAATGGCATAAATCAAAAGTATGATAAAAAATTGTAGACTATAAATTACACAGTTATAAATTACTACATCAAATAAAAATAACGACTAAAATGTGAAACCAAATAACTAGAAAACGGTGAGTTTTACGAGAAAAACTTAAAATACCGTTTTTTGTTATTTTATTTAATAGAACGTAAATTATTAACAAAATCTTTAAAACATTTAGTGGCGTACGTTTTGTTTTAAAAAAGGTCCGCCATCTCCCTTGTTGCACGCCACTAGTTAGCAGTTTGGCACCAGTAAGTACACTAAATAAAATACCTCCTAGCAGGCATGAACCTCACCAAGTCTTATTAAAATTTTCAACTGGGTCACTGAGATAGCTCAGAAAAACTTTATTTTTTTATAACTTTACCACCCTGTATCTCGAAAACGAAGCCAAGTTTACAGCGAAAAATAATATTATTTATAAACGTACTATCATCCCCTGAAGTTTGTGACATGCTTTCCGGGACACCCTGTAGTACTGAGTTATGAAAATATTTGCAAGTCGGTTTTTGTGCCAAGCATTAACGTGCCAAGAGTCTCCGTGAAGGATGATGCTAATATACGGTACCTGAAAGAAATTTTTAAAGCTTTATGATATAGCTTCTTTTCACGCTGACTCATCGATTTTGACTAAAAATTAATGGTATGTAACTAAAAGGATTTAATATGTTCGTAAAGTGGAACGTTGATCTGCAAAGGTCTACGGTTTGGAATAGATGGTGAGAAGCTAAGCCAAATTTGAGGAATAAATGCATTTAGAAATTATCAAGTCGACATTTTGAAAATTATGCTTTTTCACGGTCGGGAGTAGAAATCAGTTTCTATGACATCAAAATTAAAACAGAAGTAGTCGATTATTCCCAAGGGAGTATAATGCTCCCAAGAGAGTTTACATTATGGAGAACGTTTTTCATGCAAAAAAAAAGAGCATTGAAATTATTTATTGACATTTAAATTAAATGTTACATTTGTACAATTTTCAAAATTAATATTAGAAGGAATATTACTTTCGCTTACATTTACAGTTTTTGTGATTGCGCTAGTAGTGGTACCTACTAAAACCTGATTAGCAATTTTGGTCTTATTTTCAATGGAATTCTCGACATAAACCTCAGCGATTGTCGTTGATTTCCAACCAGCATGACGCTTTATTGTCGTGATATCCACACCAGCATCTGCCAGTAATGTCGCTGAAGATCTTCGTAAGCAGTGACCAGTGTAATATGCAGCATCAGGTAATTTTAAATACGAAGCTACTACACTCGGAATTTTTCCCATGGTATTCTTGCCAACTGGCTGCGAACTACATTTTCCTGCTTTGTAGTACAAAAAAAGGCGCTTATGCTTGACGTGGGGAGGACGAAGGGACTGGTATTTTCGAAACAATTCAAGCATATTTCCCACATCGGTAACCAGAAAGGTTCGTGGAATCTTTGTCTTAGTGTTTGGAATTTTTACAATCAAGGAAGAGCCTACATCCTCAATATCATCTACAGTTAAATTGACTAGTTCATCAGTTCGACAAGCTCCGGCAATCCCCAGAATTAATCCAACCTATAAAAAATCAAAATACTTAATAATTGAAATACCTAACAACAAAGGTAATCTTACCTTAATCATTAAGAATTCTTTGCCATCTGCACTTGATAGAAAACGGTCGATTTCACCCTTTGTCAATATTTTTGATTTTTTCACTTGATATCCGTTACCGGTTCTATTCAAAAATGCGATCAGCTTGGGGAATTTGCTTATATCTATGTTGTCGTAAATTATCAAGCATGACTTAACCACAGAATATTGCGCCCATAATGTGGAAGACTTGTAATTCTTTGCATTTTCACTGAAGTATGCCAACAAAACATTCTCGCTGTATACTTGAACATTTTTCTCGGAGCACCACTTTTTGAACCGATTGTAGGCTATATCGTATAAAGATCTTGACTTCGTAGGCAGCAAATTGCTTATTGCAATATTTGCAGCCTCCACAATCTCTTCCGACTCACAATTATTCATTGTGCACGAAACAAACTTTAAACTAAACTAAACTAGCACCTTAATTTGACAATTCTTTTTATTTGTTTATTTTGTAGTTATGACAATAACTCAACGACTACTAAATAAATGCTCAAATCCGAATACAATAATTCTGGTGCTACTTACTTCATAATGACAAAATATGTATTTTTAAGTTAATGAGACCGTGGAAAAAATAGTATATACCATTCGGGAGAGATGCTATTTTGTCCTCGGTGCATTGTAGCCCTCGGGCTTCAAATTGCACCTCTGCCAAAATAACGCATTTCTCTCCCTTATAGTATAATGTACTATTATTTACTTTCATCTAGACATATGAATTTTATAGTTCTATATTATTTAAAAATATATTATACAGCCTAAGTTTTAATATAAATATTAATAATATACTATTTCCAATTGGAAATATGTATACTGAAGTATATGTGATGGAGCTGTTTAAGTTCGTTAAATCCGTGTTGGCCCCCATGATCTTCTTTGCTATCTGTTTCTTATTCTCTACCAGAAATTCTGTAATAGATAAAAGAGGCATACAGTCAATCTGGTTATGCACTAACAGATAATACAAATTTAATATTGCAAATAATTCTCATTGGTGAACATAACCAATAGCTGACCAAGGTGATCATACAGAGCTACAATATTCCAACATAGGACGATCATAACAAAAGAATAATATCTTAAGGGCAAGCACATAGTCAAATTTTGAGCAATACCTTATAATAAATCCCAACATTTTTAAGGTTGAGCTTGTGGTGTAGTTAATATGAGCAGTAAAAGATAGATCGTTATCAAAATAAACTCCAAGGTCTTTAACTGTATTCGATCTCTGTAAATGTCAGAGTTCTATACTTAGAAACATTCATAACTAAATTGTTAACACTACACCATGTCTCTATCTTTTGCAACTGATCTTGAATGAATAAACAATCATCAACATACTCAAGTTTCATAAATAATTTAAGGTCACTAGCAAAGAACAGCTGACTACAATTTATTATATAAAATAAGTCATTAATGAAGAGTAAAAGTAACAGTGGTCCAAGGTTAGATCCCTGGGGAACTCCAGATGTTGCTAAAAATTATATAATGATGTCCATTGTAAGCAACATATTGTTGCCTATCTTGCAAGTAAGAGTGAAGTAACATCAATAGAGATTCACTGAATCAAAAATTATTAATTTTTATAATTATAATATCATGGTCGATACGGTCAAAAGCCTTTGAAACGTAGATGTATAGTGCATTAGCTTTGTCAAGTACTTTGGATATGAAATTAGTAAAATAAACAAGATTAGAAGCAGGCGACACACAGATTAGTACACTCAACATTTTTCAGTTTTTTCAGCTTGTAACATTCTGGTTCTCACCGAATTTTTGAAGCAACATTCTTGTTGCCGTTTAAAAATGTCGTTTTCCTTTAATTAAACTCGGCTAACTTGAACTTGTAATTGTGAATAAAACATTGTATTACATCGTGTTTTAGTCGCCTTTTATTCACTTATGAATATTAAACGCTGGAACAAAGTTTTTAAAAATTCTTTTGTGAATAAAATGCGATCTAATATTGTCTATAAACGTTCTTATTATTTTTTTATCCGTTTTATATTTAAGATACTGCAAACCTCTGTTAACGTGATGTTGTAATTGTTTTTCTAGGTAAATCCTTATCTATCGAAGGAATCGCAATAAAATGACAATTTCACGATTCACTGAACTTTGTAGCATAAAATTAGTATGTCTAATAATTGAATGGACCATAAAGAGTTGACAGGTTATCAACGAGTCAATGACTGCCGATCACCTTCATACTAAAAAAAATTAATTAATTAAATAGATATTACTGGATACATTGACCCATGGAGGTTCCAAATTTCGAAAGGTATTAGCAGAGAAATCTTAAGTCGCTATATTAAGAATTTATGTAGCTCGAAAACAATACAATATAATCCAGATTTAATCACGTTGACTAAGATTAGCTTCCAGAAATATCTACAAGCCTCAATAATATCCACCTACATAAATCAAAACAAAAGGAATATTTTTCTTAGGATTAATATTCTTGTAGATTAATTTGAGGCGAGTTACAGTTTGCTACAAATTTAATTTTTATGTGGAAGAAAAATATCTTACAAAAAAAAAACAATCTTAAAATTTTATCCACTAATTCATGCCGCAAAAAATGTTTTTCTTCACATTCGACCGTAAAGTAGCAGCTGCTGTGATACTGTGCGCAATAGCACACTGCAATTATACTGAAACAATATATATATAGTATACAAAGTGTTAGAGGCTTGACTGTCATAATCTTCGCAGTGTATACTATCGCCTGGCGATATAATACGCTGTGGCGCGTGGAAGGCAACCCGACGACGTGCTCAGCGGGCGCAGCAAACTAGTTCCCGTATTTGCACTGTTGTCACATTGTGATAAAATTCCTTAATATAATAACTCGACTTATTTTAAGAACGGCTTGAGTTATGCAACTTATGAACAGGCAGTATAGAATTCTTGATATAATATCCATTGAAGACATTTACATGTAACCTGAAAAACAAAATGAGATGTTATTTATATCTTTATTATAGGCGTTGCCGTATACTTTGAAAATCAAATAAATTTATTACATGCAATTTATTTCTCTTAAGATATAGGATTTCACACGAATAAAACTCAATTTCCTGCCAATAATTGATTCCGATGACATTTTTATATTTGCGATACATTTCGAGCACCGTCAAAAGTGGTCCGCAATAGAATGCGAAATCGAAAGTCGAGTGAAAGATATGTGCACTTTGCTTCAAGTACTTAAATATTTCATAGATACGTTGTCCGGGTATTCTGACTGATAAATTTGTTTATCTTAGTCGACTTTATGTTAAAAGCTGTGTAGTAAATGTTACGTCTTACATATAGCGTTATTTATAATGAGTTTGCTTTCCATAAGAATTCCACAGATGTCGATTGCTGCCAACAACGCTGAAACATTTAAATTCGCGATAATTTACGTTTATTTTCGCGAATTCCTTAAATATGTGGGTTGTAAGCATTGAACTGCAGCAAATAATTAAATTAGTTTTACATATTTTGAAGACATGTCTCAATAACGTACATTTGTTTCAATCAAAACAGATTACATATCTGTCAGCATAATTCATCCAAGTTTCAATTAATTTAAAATAAGGTCGGTTGGAATAAAAAGTGTAATAAGTAATGAACATATCTGGGCGTTACAAAATCCTCATGCAATTAGATGGATTATTGGAAGACGAGTTCAGCAACGTTTCAGTGTTAACTTCTGGGGTAGTACTTTCAGCAGTAATTTATATGTTTTAAATAATCGTTTAAATGTAGATCTGTATAGAACTTTCTTGCAAAAACAATTTTTTTGATTTCGTTGATGAAGTATGGTTTAATATTGTAGTTTCACGATGGTCCACCACCACACAGGAAGGAGACAAGTAATTGCTTGGTTAAATGATGAATTTCCCGAAAAAATGGATAGAAGGTCCAGTAGCATGACCACCGCGTTGCTCAGACCCAAATCCTTTAAACTTTTATTTATGGGGACATGAAATAGCTTGTCTGCTATGTTGGTCACTACCCGTCAGTAGTTGAAGGAATTCAGAATGCAGCTAACCAGATAAGAAGTTATTGAAATCTCATCCGTTGACTGACTGAATCTTTAGTTTATTGATGTGAGGCTTGCATTAATATTTGATAATTTGGTTAATAAAAGTTAACTAATGTTAAACTTTAAACATAAATAGTAATTATTGTTATAGCAACCATCATTTTTATTTATCAGACTACTAGTAAGTTCTAAACAAAAACGGATCGAACCTATGTTCATGTAAAAAAAAAATGTTTGATATTAACCCAGCTACCATCTGCCAAAGTTTGATATAGAGTTTGTAGAACACCCTGTATAATATACATATTGATAACAGTCGCGTAAACTTTAATTAACTTGTAAGAGTTGAAGTGATAAATTGCAAAATACCAAAATCACTGATTTGAAACTGTGCCAAGAAGTGACCTATATTAGTAGAGGTGTCATTACAAACGTAATGAAGATTTATGCAGTGAATTGTAAATTAAACTAGATGTGCTTCTGTTAATCAATAAATATTGCAACACTCATAATAATTATATAAGAGTATTCCAAATTTTCCAGGCCAAAGGACACACACATGCATAGTTTACAATATATACGGTGTTCAATTTCACGTTGTTAAGGAATCAGTAGTAGAATACATTATAGGAGGTATCATTTTCGAAATCTTACGGACGATCTTATTGGAGTGGTATTGGTATCGTATAGATTAGATTTTTCTGCGTCAAATAGAGAAGGTTTGGGTATTCTATGATTATGAAGGTGACAACGGAGGGGAAAATAGTGGGCACTACAATTTGGCTCCTTTTGTAATACTTTATCGTTGTTTAACTGTGGTATAAGCAAACTTAGAGTTAAAAATAAAATTTCCAAGGCCCGTAGAGTAGTGGAGTGTAATAGATATTAAGCCTCTTGTATTTTATAACCTTTGTACCAATTTACTTTCAAATTATTATGCACTGTTTGGTCATGGTATTTCTTCCACAATTCGTGTCTCGTTTCGCTTCTTTCTAGCACCAGTAAATCGTCCAACAACTGATTCTATGGGAGAATCACAATTATTTGCACTCTTTCTTCCTTTGTAAGTATTGAAATGTCTAATTAAAATTTAAAAATATTATGTTTTCTTCAAACACAGCAAGAATGATAGTAATTCAAAAGACAAATCAAATAATTCATTTGCCTATTGCTATATCTAATCCCGAAGCTATTTGTTTGAAAGTGTTATTTTCTCTGTCTAATTGCCTTAACACATCAAGCTATTCTTTATTATTTTTCTTTCTTATTGTAGACCAGATGAAAGATTTCAACTTTCCAAATCTGAATGTTATGACCATTTTTGGAAAATCACTCATTATTTAAAACAATTAATAATTACTGGAAGAAAAGATAATTATAGTTATCTAAGGGTACAGTAAAAAAATAACTCTTTCCTTAAAACTTCTAAAATAGTTATAATAATAATAATTGCTTTATTGTTCAACATAAATTCAATATACAAGACAATTACAGAAACAAAATGAAAAGTTAAAGTAATTCAAGTGGAATATATACAATAAAAGTTCAGTGAAAAAGTGCTTTTGGCATACTTTGAAGAATAGTCCAAAATATGGAAATCGTCAACGCTTTGGTCAAGTTACTCTATGTTGAGGGTGATGATGAACATAAAGAACTAGGACATAAGCCAATATTACAAGCTTGTTGCGTTTTTGAAGCGAAAGGGCGAAGTATATCGACCAAAGATGTCAAAAGTATTTACCAGGGAACAAATCGACAATCTTTTTTGCGCACATATGCGTTAAAATAAAATAACTGAATTTTAAATTATTTAAATATTATAAATATTAATAGGTAACACAATCTTTCAAATCGGATAATTGGACATTAGTTGAACAAATATTGTTTTCCTCACTTCGTATAACTTCAATATTGGAAGAAAATAACACCTGCATCCCGGTGCTGCTGGTGCACTGAGTGTTTGGAATGAAAGTGGTATTTCATTTCTTCCGGAGAATGTTCGTTGTTACCGTCTGCTTATTTTGTATGGAATTTTCTATGTACCTCTCTACCATAGAAGTAGAACGCCAACCTTCCTGTCTCTTGAGCATCAATATTTTGCTTTCTGCGTCTGCAAGGAAGGTTGCAGAACATCGTCTAAAACAGTACTCAGTAATATTGGGTAATCTAAGAAATTCGGCATTTAATTTGTTATTTATACCCACTGCTTGTGTAGTACATTTTGAATTCCTGTACGTAATAAAAAAGCATATTTGCGGAAAATTTCCAAGAAATTCACTCCTTCTATATCTCCCTCTGGTATTGTAAATAATCTAGGAACATTAGTTTTGGCATTGAGAATGGTCACTTTAATGAACGACTTAGCATCTTCAATGTTCTCTATACGTTAATTCTTCTCTCCTACAGGCTCCAAATATACCAATAATCAAGACAACTTTTTGGAATAAGTATTTTTCATCATCTGCTTCTTTGATAAACCTTTCAACATGTTCCTTCTAAAATATTCTGGATTTTCTGGGTCTCTAACCACTTGATTTCCTTTTGAGGAAAGCAATAACATTAGTATATTTACTAATATCCATATTTGTATTCAAATAAATTGTAGTTCGCAGCATGGAATAATTAATAATGTAGAGGGTGCACATTATAAAGATAACTGGGACAAGTATGCTAGAATAACTTTATCCGAAATATTACATGCCTTTTTTCAGCACACCAAATATCTTTTTTTTGGTACAATTTCTTGGATTTGTGAGGAATCAGTGTACATAAGGCAGTTTCCGCCTCATTAAAAATTACAGGGTGTTTAAAAAACCGAACCATCCCAAAGAAAGGTCAAGTCGGCTATAGCCGACTAGCCACCTTTATAGTAGCTATTTAAATACTGATGGCATGCGTTAAAAATTATACTTTTACTGACGTTTGTAGAAACATTATTTCCAAATAATTCAATGTGTTCAAGTGTATAAATTAGAAATTATAAAGAAAAATAGTCAATAGTTCAATTTCCAACTTTCCAGGCCCAGTAACGAAGGCTCCTAGAGAAAAAGTTATGTTTTCCATCTGTAATATCCTACTTAAAACAGTTTTCATTGAAGAATCACTGACGTTACACATTCCCAGTATTATTTTTCCCCTAGAGGCGTCGGTTCTTGATAAACACCGGTATTTATTTCTGGACTAAACTGCACCTCGCATACGTCAAACCGCGAAAAATAAAAATTTTAAATAAACCTGGAAACTATACCTAACGGGTAAAAATAAGCTCCCAGAGCGCTGTCAGATCAAGTTCAAGTTTGTCGACGATTAAAGGATCGCAGCCAAAAAAACGACGCTAGCTGCACGTGGTGACTACGGCATTTGTTAAGCAAAATACTCGCTGCTGCACGGTGGATCAAAATAAACAAAAGGCTTGTAATTAAGACGAGAAGTCTGGCTGTCGACAGTGAGGAGTTCTAATATATTATGTACAAAGCGCACAATGATCAAACTTTCTATTGTAATGTCTTGTGTTATACTCCACTAAATATGGATACGTATTTGGATATACATAATAGCACATTAACTTACATTTTCTTTAGTTATGTAGCGTAATAAAGTTCTACTATAGCGACAATAATCAGAGTCAATTTTGTACCCAGTGGATATACAAGGTGTTAAGGCTATAAAAATTGTTCAAAATGTTCACTCTCGGCTCGAATGCAGATCTCACATTGTCGAACTAAAGATTCCGTCACTTCACGGATGAGATTTGGATGATTTCTTATCTGGTTAGTTGCAACCTGAATCCTTTGAAGTTACTACTGACGTGTAGTGATTTCAAAATGGTAGCCAAACTACTTCATATGTCCCCATAAATAAAAGTCTAAATGATTTAAATCTGGAGAACGCTATGGCCATGCTATTGGATCTTGTGGGAGATCGTTCAACCAAGCAGTTACTTGTCTCCTTCTGTGTGGTTATTGCACTATCGTGCTGATACCATATACTTTGAATAATTTTTAGCCTTACGTTATCAATTAAATCAGAAAGGTTGTTTTCCAAAAAAGTTCTATACAAATCATTTAGAACATGTACAGGCAGTAAATTATTGTTGGTAATACTACTTCAAACATTGACACTGAAATATTGTGAAATCTTGAACTAATTGCATGCGGATTTTATAACGCCTAGATATGGATCAATGGACAATTACCATTTGTTAGGCTTGTCACCATCCAGGTTTGAGTGCATCATCAGAAAAATATTTCAACAGTTCACTGATTCAGTGACGATAAGCGGAAGATTTTATTTTACCCGCATTTTAAGCAATACCTTTCAATCACGATGTAAAAACTCTGAGCCTCCAATAATATAAATGTATGATGATTTTGTCCATTTGCATCTCTATCTTTCGATTGAAAAATACATCTTCACTTTAAATTGACATGTTTGACGTTGATAAAGTAGAAAATATGAGTACAGACAATGTTAATAGAAACAAAAATTTAAAAATATCAGTAAAAAATAATAAAAAGCAACTAACAAAATTACCATGAGTTAAGCACGATCAAGACCTAACCAATCTTCTTGTATTTGACAGAATGACAAATGTTTTAGTTTAGTTTAGTTTAGTTTAGATTTTTATTTAGCAAAGGCTAGTTTTACCACCACAACATACACCATGTAATGTAATATAATGTTTGGTACAACAATATGTACGAAACATGTTCTTTCTGTTCAATTCAAATATTTTATATATTATTCTTTTCTTACAGAGGTCCAGTTAAGCTTCCCCTACAGAGATGTTCAAATCAGAAGAGGAGTTGATCCTAAAGAAGAATATCTACTTGAAGCAGAAATAGGAAGGTAAGATGAATATAAGTTCAGATGTTGTGAACTAAAAGTTGTATTTAAACTAGCATATGCAAATGAAACATAAAAGTTTTCTTTGAGGCCAAATATTTATTTTCCCAATTAAACCTCTCATATTTCTCCTATATCAAACTGATTAAAATCTTTTAATTTTACTTCGAAGCTAGAAGAAATATATCATAGACGCAATGTTACACCCCGTAAGAAATCTATATTCGTAAATGACGGATAGCCTCAAGAAAAATCAAGACCGCAGCTCTGTTGATTGTTATACCACTTTCAGAAATACCTGTACAAGAAATTTATTACCTCACTCTCTAAATATTTCAGCTACTTCATGTTCTTTTATAAATATTTCACGGCCCGGGCAATATTTCAAGTGCAAAAATTGGGTGTAAAGAAACTTTGCAGCAACCCAGCGATTTTTTTTACACTGAACCGATCGGGAATACGGGAAAATAAATGGATGCCTCAAACTTTATATTTAGAAATCGATAAATCATTGTCGTAAAATGTTGGTGATGATGCTGCCGTATAAATATTTTTTCCCCAGCGGATTTATTTGACTATAATTAAGATTATTAATTATTGTAATAAAATTAATTATTTTTAGACAAATATGTACAAGGTTTCCCACCGCAATTGATTAATTTGCTAACTATTGTATTTTTAGCTTCAAGAAAAGTTTCTAAATGTAGGATATACCTCTGTTATGTTATTTTAAATAGAACAACATATTTAGTTATTCAGAATTACCCTATAATTGACATTTTATTCACTATTTAGAGTCATAAAAATATACACTTTATTTCAATAGTAGAAAAATGAAGCCTCTTTACCATTACTAAAATCGTAGAATAACATAGCACCACAAAAAAGATATATTCTTATGTATTTTTACATGCACCTTAGGTTTAAGGTCATTCCAAGGTCAAAGCGAAAGAAAGATATGCAAGTGGGCTATACTTTCGTACATTTATGTTTTTGGGGACGCTTAATCTGAATCCAAGATTAATTTATAATAAAAATAATAATATCTCTACCCCTCATTCTAATCACAGGGATTAGCCCAGAAGTCGGGGACTTGTGCGGGAGAGGGGGCGGCATATTATTATTAAGCAGGCCGCATTTGCGCCCAGGAACGACTTACGTTGGTAAACCCTAACCACTATTCAGTGCAGGAATGAGGGAAACCTGGAAAACCTCATTAATTAGGGGGGTAGTCAAATATCAACTGGTATCAATCTCTCACATTGACCCAAGCCAACATTCTTCCACCCTACCATACCCGCAGAGAGGGCGCCAAACCTCTCCACGAATATAGCTTATATACGGTCTACCGGCAGCTGGGCTCGAACCAACACCGATCTAGTAACCTCGATTCAAGTACTGACGCCTTAAACCGCGCGACCACTGACCGACCCCCTAGCTTCAAAGTCATTCTAAGGTCAAAGCGAAAGATATATATGCAAGTGGGGCAGACTATCCTACATTTATGTTTTTGGGGTCGCTAAATCAGAATCTGGGGTGCACTTAACTTCATCGCACTAGGTTGAAGGTCATTCTAAGGTCAAAGCGAAAGAAAGATATGCAAGTGGACCAGATTATCGTATATTTATATTTTTCCGTTCGCTGAATCTTAATCTTGGATTCCTTTAACCCTATCAGGTCAGCCTCAAGGTCACTAGAGATGCAAATGGATAAAATCATTATATATTTATTTTTGGAGGCTCAGAGTTTTTACATCGTGCTTGAAAAGTATTGCATAAAATGCGAGTAGAATAAAATCTTCCGTTTATCGTCAGTGAAACAGTTAACTCCAGGAATATTTTTCAGAAGATGATGCACTTCCTGTAGGTTACTGCTATTAAGCAATTAATGAACAAACTCAAACCTATGAGGACGAAAACGTAAAACACATCCATTGTACAGATCCTTTAAGTGTAAGAGAGGTAGATGTCATAAAGAAAGAGACATATTTTCATATATATCTTTATATTTGATCATAGAATGATCTTGAAGCTAACCTGAGTTAAATGAAACCGCGATCCAGATCCAGCAACCTCCGAAACATAAATGTATGGTGATCTAGTTCACTTACATATCTATCTTTCATTTTAACCTTGAAATAACCTTGAAATTGACATGTTGGACTAGCTCGACTGGGCATAGAAATTGCAGGCCACTGACGCGACCTGCATTGACGGTCGCCGCAGGTGACGGTACGTGCTGGTGCAGGTCTAGTGCAGGTCTAGTGCAGCCACTATGTGCCTGTTAAATTTATTTCATAACCTAAGTAAGCTTTGTCTTGTGAAGCCGAGTTTATGCAAATTACATTTCTAAAATAGATTTTTGTCTTTGTTTAATACGACTTCTCATATAACTTAATATTCGAAGAAGATTTTTTGATTATGTAACAGTTAATTTGCATCACTTTAATTTTAACGGAATTCTGTAAAGTTAAAGCAAAGCGAAAGAAATTTGTAGTATTTTCGAGGTTCAAAATTTTATGATGAGTTACAACATCAAACAGTAAAATTAAAATCATTAACTGCAGCTTTTAGCTGTCACTCTCTTGGCTTCTTATGATCAACGAATGGGTTTTTAATAATTTATAAAAATTATCAATTTATTTATTTTTCGACATTTATTGCATTCCGAAATAAATTGTTACAAAACATATTTTTGTATAAGTTGAAAAAGTATGTAGGAAGATTTATGATATTTAATTTTATAAATTAATCTAAAAATTCTTCTCATAACTGATTTTGCAAAAATTTGTTTAATTTTTTGAAGCCAGAACTTAATTCATTTTTGAAACTTAAAAATATTATAAGTTTTGAGTGTCTTCTATTTCTAATTATGCGATATTAAAAAATTATTAAACTTTTTGAATTTTATTATAGTACATATTTAATTAAAACGGTGAAATACATCCATCATAGTACCCACAACATGATTTCATTAATATCTAAATCTACATTTTCTAAATTATAAGCAATTTGCCTTTTCACTCTTCATAAGCTCGAAGGAATTCTTTTGGACTTTCTTAGAAATATCTAAATACGAACACATTCCGTAATCAATATTGTTATTAACGCAATGACATTGCACACAAAATCCAACCTTGAATAGAATTGTTGTGCATTGTGTACAGTTTTACTTACATTATGTAGAAGGTTATCGTCATACCACACCTACTAATAAAGTAACAAAAAAAATGCAATACTTATAGATATTATTGTAAACAAATGACAATTCTAGGAAGTTACTGAGAAATTCAAACCATATATAAATGTATAGATTGCCTCAATTTTGTTGTAATTGCATTCATATACCAATTTTGTTATAATTATGTAAAAATGTCCCATAATTTAACATTCTGAATAACTATTTCAAGTAAAATTTTGCTCTATTTTCAGTGGAAAAAGCACTTTATTTGAAACCCAAACAGTTTTTACTCGTTGCACTTAATATTTCAAATGGGATTATATCAAAAACAGCGTACTCTTTCTAGATGAAAAAGGTGGGATAATCAATTGTTTCAATAGTCAGAAGGATACACTAAACCGCAAAAAAATCTGCTATGTAAAAGAATCATGATCTGCTATAAGCAATGCTCTCTACTAGTGACGTTAAAATTAGGAACAAATGAGAATTTCTGACCCGCCAAAAAAACCAATTTCCGATTTGTATGCAAATATTTGTTTTTTTCTTCAAGTTGTTTCCAAATATCGAAATAAAATTTTAATTTAATCGGTTTATCCTGATGTCAGCAACTTGCCACTAAGTTATGTTCCATTATTAATGAATAGCCCTGTATATTTAAAAAATTATAAAATAAAAAACAAATAAATAATATTTAAAGTTTACTGAAGTTAGCAATTGTTGTTAGCTAAAGTTGACAATTGAACCTATATAAGAGCACATTGTAATGTCAAGGAAATCATTTAATAGCAATAGTTACTATCAGCTACTTAAGAAAAATGTTTGCTGTTATTGCTATACAGGGTGGTACGTAAGTAATGGCCCATGAAGGAATACTAGATATTTCACTTCAAAATATTACGATTTAAGTCAACTTGCCGTAATAAAATGTTGATAATAAAAAAGATAGTGTCAAAGTTGGAATTTAAAAAGTGAAATTTTGTACTGATTGCACTATCTTTGAATGTATCAACTTAAAAATTTGGAAATAGATGTTTTTGGATAAGCCAAATCATAATCTGTTGTTTATTTTGACATATTTTCTAGAGGGCGCCACATCCGTCATATTTGCACGGGTGTAAAATGGTACGGATAGCATTTTTCAACATGCAAAGTTTTTAAAATGGAAGTCATACCGATTCTTGCAGCTCCAGATAATTCTAAATTTCTAAACAGATTTTTGGAATTGTTGATTATCAATTTGTAATCTATTTACTAAATACGTCGAAACAGACAACATGTTATGATTTTTCATATCCAAAAACATCTATTCTTATATTTTTAAGTTGATGCAGTCACACACGGTGTAATCAGTTTTTAAATTCCAACTTTGTATCTTTTTTATTAATATTTTGAAGTGAAAAATCTAGTACGTCTCCTCTTACCGACCGCCCTGTATGAGTTGTCAGCCTAGGATGAACGGCAGACTCAGTATTAATTTTTGCTAGGGTGAAAAATTACAAAAGCTACTGTCATAAGAAGGTTCGATTGCAGTAATAATAAAGCAAAAGATATCGAATGGTACATTTTTTAGCAAATTTGTTTTTATTATCGTAAGCTTTCTGAAGGCTATTTAATATGGATAATTTACTGAGAATAATCAATATTTAGTAATCACTAAAATATATTTTCCTCACTCAATGTTAGAGTAATGAAGTTTTTTTATGAGGTACTTCTGCAACACCATATAAGCTAGAGTAGTAAAATCAACTCTGCTGTCACAGTAAACTCCTTGGCTGGTGCATATTTTACTAGTCCTTTTGATTGAGACTGAGAAATTTATTAAAATGCATGGGGCCTGTACTTTAGGCTTCCGCTTGTATACATACCTGGAGATTAACTCTTTATTGGCTACGCTGTTCGCTTCTGTAAAATATCAATTAAATAAAATTGAAGACTTTATTTGGCACAACACGACATATTTTTTGTTCGTCTTTTACCTACCAATGTTTAAGTAAAATGCTTAAGCATGCATTTTTTTTTAATTAGCGGTTTTTAAATTGACCTAAAACTGGCATGACCCACTTTTCCCAAATATTATACGCTTCATTACGTAGCAGAGACGTAGAAAGTAAATAATTCTCTTAGATAATCGAAAAACGTTTAATGTGGGTTGTTGTAAAATAAATGGAAATTTTAAGGTGTTTACACACTATATTTTTAGCTGTGCATGTATCAATGGAAGTGTTGAGATATCGGTTATACTCAGTGAATCTCAGTGCTGATCTGTCGGTAAAACATATTTAATAATCAGTTCCTAGGCAATTTATATGTTTCATCTGCAATAGTTTTTATTAAAATAAATTATAAGCTAACATTTTCAATTGAAACAGTGATTTTCCGGGTTGTTATGCCGTGACCTCGGTAACTGGTCGATGCCCGTAGACACCGCACATCTTCAGCTTCAGCTCTCAGGATCCACTTTCAAGGTACATTTCGCCGTTATATTGACACCTACTATTTGAAGATGACAACAATGCAAATTTACGCACTAGAAGACCATTACAGGTCCCCACTCTACTTCCAAGGCATCGTGCTGTCCGTCTCCAGTGGGCACGAGAGCATAGGGGTTGGCTTTTACGACAGTGGTGGCGGGTCTTATTTACAGGCGAAACCAGAATTGGGCTGGTTGCTGATGACAATCGACAGAGTCTGGAGAGAACCAGGTCGTCAACAGCGACTTCATTTTCCCCGTGAAGTTGCTCCGTATGAAGGGAGTACCGTAATGTTTTGGGGACAAATAATGTTCAACCGCCGGACCCCATCAATTCGGATACCACAGAATATGACCAGTCAAATTTACATCGAACAATTTATTACGCTCATTATCTACCTCCAACGTAATGAATTAGGTAAACATTTCGAAGCAGGACATATCAATAGATTAGATTGGCCAGCCAACTCTCCTGACATGGATCCAATTGAAAACATTTGGGATTTCATTGCTAGAGCCATTCATAATCATATTCCTCTACCTCAGACTGCAGATAAGTTAGTCGTGGCGGCAGAAGAGGAATGAAAAATATTCTGTAAGACGTTAACCGCTTGATTATCTCAATGCACAGACGTGTCAACATGCTATAGGAACGTGATGGAGGTCATACCGACTATTAGTCAAGTAGAGAACTTACTTTGTTAATTCTTTTTGATTTAATGAATTTTGTCAAAAATGTCATACATTTTTTTAATTTTCTAAGTACTCAGTTTACCTACCTCAGTTACATATTCTTTTCACAAAAAAAAAGATTCAGGAAACAATATACTTTTATAAATGTATTTGGTTTTTCTGACAAAAATATTTCTTTAACAAAAATGAGGGGGGGAGGGTCAAGACTTTTGACGTTGTGTGTACTTCATGGAAACAGCTGAATTAATGTTGACTGTCAAAGCTTATTATGCTTTTTTAATCATCTAGTACCTGTCTAATATTTACTGAATCTAAGTGCAATCATTTCTGAAAATTAGTTTCACACTTACGATGATAGAAATTGAAAATCAACAAATGAAAACTAGTGGATTCGGCGCCTTATTTTACCGACCAAATTTTTCGACAAATAAAGCCGAGGAAACTGTTTACTTTCCATTATAAGTTGTCGCCTACAGTTTCCTTTTCTTGTCGTCATGCTTTATAGACATCCAATTAGTAAAGAAATGACAAAAAAATAACGACTGTAACCTCGTTAGACGTAAATATACATATAATAAAAGTAACGGTAGTTTATAAAAAAGACTAAGAGACCAAATTAGGACATTAACAACTTCAATACAGGTACTGTAACATTATTTTTTATAATAAAATATTGTTTAATTAATTATTATTAATGTTTAACAATTATAGATAAAACAGGATATTTATATACAGGATGTTTCAAAACATGTATCGCAAAATAAAGAGTGCGATTATTTAGCTTATTCTAATAATAGCTATTTATGCCATCAGTTACGAAATGCCTAATTTTGTCTAACGCGTGAGATTTTTGCGGAACGAACGAAGTGAGTTTCGCAAAATCAGTAATTCCCAAAAAGTCAAAGGCAGTTTTTGATTTGGCATACGAAAAATTTGTTACGTGGTGTGATGAGAAGAAAATTAAACATGTTAATGAGAAAGTTTTACTTGCATATTTTGAGGTTTAAGAAAGATCTAAAAGTTTCCACATTATGGACACTTTACTCAATGTTAAGGTCTGAACTAAAACTGAAAAGGAATATTGATATTAAAAAATATACAAATTTGGTAGCATATATTAAAAGGCAAGCGGACGGGTACAGTGCTAAAAAGTCAAAAGTTTTTATTAAAGAAGATTTTGCCAAATTTTTAGTGGAAGCTGATGACAAAGAATACTTAATGGCTAAGGTTGCAATGATAATTGGAATGGCAGGAGCATGCAGAAAAGCAGAATTAACATTTCTTCCAGTTGAAAATGTTATAGACGAAGGAAGCCATTTTCGTGTTGACATCCCACCTTCAAAAACAAAAGTTATACGGCAGTTTGCAATTACCACTGGAGACATTGAAAATACGAATCTTGTTGAAATATTAAGAAAATATATTAAGTTGCGTCCCCAGGTTCTTAAACACAACAGATTTTTTGTAAAATATGCGAATGGAAAATGTACCAGAAATCCTGTGGGAATTAACACATTTAGCAGTCTGCCAAAAGTTATTGCACAATTTCTTGGTCTTTCAAATCCTGTTCTATATACTGGCCACTGCTTCAGAAGAAGCTCTGCCACTTTCCTAGCAGACAGTGGCGCTGATATTTTAAAATTAAAGAGGCACGGAGGTTGGAAATCTAGCTCTGTTGCGGAGGGATATGTTGAAAATTCCATGAATAATACAAAACTTATAGCGCAAGAAATATTTGGTGAAACATCTAATGCAATGTGCGCCGCTTCCCAAATAATAGCAAGTTCGAGCAATGAAAAAAATATGTCGTCGGGAATTAATTTGAATAATTGCAATAATTGTGTTATCAATATTTATAATAATTAATTAATTTATAATTTATGTTTTTAACTTGTATTATAATAGTTTAATAAATAGAATAATTATTTTTGTCACTAATTTTGAAATACATTTTTCGTCACCAATTGCATAAAATTTTACTTTATGCAAAGTTACAAAAAATAAGACGTTTCATAATGTCAATCAGTTTTAAAACGTGTCAACATGCTATCTCAAAATTATGTTATTGACTCCTTTTGTTAACTGACTAGAATTGTCACTTAAAACATTCCTATCGCTTATATTGTATCCGGAAATTTTGTCGAGATCATGAATATTTTGAAAATTATCTCATAATAATTTGCTAAAAATATCAATGATTCAGGTTATTAATTTCAACTACGACTGTTATACTTTATATTGAAAATAATTACATGTAGAATAAAATAACTTATTGTTTCTGTTTCTTATAGTTTGCATATAAACCATTAAAAATTCAAGAATAAAAAATAATTAAAATACCAAATACTGTCAAACAAAATATCAATCGACTTATGGATGTCAAAAAATTTCCAGTGTAATCACATGCAGCTTATTTGAAGGAGGATGAATATTTCTGAAATTTTTTTGTATTGCCATAGTACAAGAATAAAATATAAGCTTCCATCTGGTTAGATAACGTTGGTGTGAAATTTTCACTAATAATGTCGAAAAAATTTTATAAATCGGAAAACTAGATAAAAAACAAATGTTTTTATCAACGACAAAAAACTTTGCCACTTGGGTAGGGGTTGCGAACAGGAAGACGAGACAATACTTCATGCACTCTGTGAGTTGTTGTGAGAACGATGGCTTTCTATGGCCTACATTAGAGAGATCGCCCTGAGTAACATTACCACATTTTTCTCCCTATTAGATAGGTTGGCGGCTCAGGTGGATTGATCCCATAATGGGAAGAGGTACAAAGGGGCCCAATGGGGTCTACGTGCTGTAGCCTTTTTGCTACCCTCTCCTCAATTCCAGAACTCCAGACACCGTCACCATCTTTTTCTCTTTAATAGTCTGATTAGTGGTTCAGGTGAATTGGTCTCCTAATAGGAGGAAGCACAGGGGGCATAAGTGCTGTACCTACCTTCCCCACAAGAAATATTTGAAGTAGCAAAGTCTGATCTACGCCAACGATGAACATAAAATCATTAAGGAAGTCCATTACAAAATATTTATCGAAATCTTCAGTGTTCTTTAGTTTTCACGTCCCCTTGTATTCCTTAACATTAATTACCTGTTTGTTTTGCCTGATTCAGATCAAATGTACAGATCGATCCGTAGATTTATGGAACTGTGCATTAATGAACAAAGGCGATTTGATCCATGACACTTCAAACTGGTGGATTGATCTGCCCCGATTAAAACTGACGAAAAAAAAAAGTACATGTTTGCCCAATTATTGATGCCATGATGGGTGTTGTCCACTGCATTGTTTGGCAGCATGCCGATTAAAACCAAGGATGCAATTTTGTCGCTAGTTTCTGCAGCGTCTTGTGAAAGTGACAGATGCATCCATCGTCCTATTTACTGACTAAAACTGCTTTACAAAGGATGACTATTTTAACAGTAGGAACAGGCACATTTTCAATGATCACAACCCTCACACCATAGTCGTCAGAATACACCAGCATCAATTTTCTGCTAACATCTAAGATTTTGTAAGTCATAAGTAATTTGCTAGAGATCCACTAGTATAGACCCACGTCGTTTCTTTTCCAATTTTTCTCGAGCAAGCACTGCCTCGTAAAGTTGAGGATCCGTACTGAAAACAAAAGCTAGTTTCAAAGTTACTTATGAGGGAAAAAACGATATATCTCTTGAAACGTCGAGAGGCCAAAAACCGGCGACGTGGCAACCAGCATGGAAATTGCTCAACCGATTGTGATATATGTTTAACAATTAATTTCGAATTTACTCTTGTCATAGGAATAAAAAATGCCACGAACTTATCATTCAAATAAAAAATAAACTAGCAGTCTACAAAACAGAGAGATTTTGAGCGGTTATGTCAACGTATTTCATTTTACAGAGATTAAAGTTTTCTTTTATAGAGGACGCCAACAATCTGTTTTTGATGGACACGTCGTCGGTAAATTCGAAACAGAAATAGTTACGAAATGAATTACCTTTCACGGCTATACGGAAAACGTTTTCCAATAATGGGATTTCGATAGGTGAATTAAAAGCATTAATTTCGGGAGTTAACCACCTTCGCTCAAACACATGTCCAATCATAAAATGCAAATTTTGTTAAACATGGCATGTTAAGTCTATATTACAAGGTAAAAGCATTTTTATATTAATCCAGTTTTAATTGTAAATTAAACAATTACATTTTAAATATTTATGCATTTTACACGAAATGGGCTTTAGAAAAAAAATATGATCTTCAATTAATACAAAAGATGTTAAGTTAGAACATAAGAAGTGAAAAAAAACAACATCACGTCTTATAAAACGTTGTTGTATAAGACGTGATTTGATTTTATGGAGGAAATGCACTATGCGGTCGCAGTCTAGGCGCATCGTGGACCATGTTAGTTTCGTATACATGTTTGCATTAGTAACTCGGTTGCATCGAGGTCATAAACTTTTTGGCGAATTTCGACCAGTGGCATCAAATAAAGCAGCTAACAAAAATACATCTTGTACAGAACATATGCCACTGATTTTTTTACTGATTTTGTAAAAAGCATAAAGTGATTCTTAAAGCAATTGTACAATCCAATATACAATTTATTATTCTTGTTATTTATTATTCTTGACAAAATAAAATGGAAATATGCGAATCTCAGGATGTCTGGCGTTGTACTCATGTACAGGGTGATTTTGTTTATCATGGGAAATACCTTCTTCTTGTAAACGGCTGAGCTTTGCCAATCAAAGTGGGTTTGAGCTAAGTAAGACTTGAAATTAAAATAGACAACGAAACCAAGACCAAACGGTGCTGGGTGTCGTGACGCTTCAAATTTTGTATTCTCAGAAGCAAACCACTGTTTTTGAAATAGATACAGATATTGTGTCATTTGAAGCCTTCTCAAATACATTATTCTTGTGTTTATAAGAGTTCAAAAGATACAGACCATTTATTGTGTAACTGGAGTTCTTCGTTTACCACATCAGATGTCAATATAGATCAGATGCAAAATCAGTAGATAGTGTTTGAATTTTGTTTTATTTTAATCATTAATATTTATCATCGGTTTCATATGTGTTAAAACAGTGGTGTACTTTTGTCATTGTATAACCTTCATTCACTAATAAATTAATAATTAAAATCACAGTTAAATTAATGGAAAGATTTACCTGAAATATTGCTCAAGCACACATCCATGGTAGCACTGCATATGCAACAGGTGGGTAACCAATAGGAATCTAACATTCCGATGTGACGCAATGGTATTTTCTACAGCAGTTACTGTGTAATCGGGTATGTTTTGCCAGATGTGCGGAGCAAAGGTACAATGAAATATAATTTTATAGAAAAATAAACGAATAGCATATATTTCTCTTTCTGTTGCTGCAGGTTTGTAACAAGAATCACTCTCTACTATTTTGAATACCCAACTATAATTGTCTTAAAATTGCAACATCATATACTGTTAAGAACCTCTATCATCATACAATTTAAAAATCAGTGATATGGTGATATAAAATACCCCTTTGAGAATTAAGTCTTGCCATTGTATCTACTAAATTTGAAAAACCATTTTCATTACAATTTGAGATTAATTTATTATACACGGTGATTCATTAATAATGGGACAGAGCTTAAGGGCATGTTACTGATCTCAAAATAAAGCGATTGAGCCAAATATGTAAAAATAAATTACATCTTCTTTATTATTTTTCGATCGCATCGACTGTATTTTATGAAATTTGGTATAGGTGGGTTTCTTGGTACTAGAAATTCGAATATGTCGACGATTTTGGTGTATCTACTAGAGGGCGCCACCAACGATGGTTTGAACCCATTTAAATCGCTACGACTTGTTTGTGCTATACTGTATCTCATTTTGGACTGGAAAAAATTTTCTTCCCTGTCTTTCCTAGTTAAAAAGGTACACCTTGTTGATGTCGCTAGAAGCAATGGTTTCTGAGAAAAATGCATCTAAATCTCATGATGCATGTAATTTATCTAAAAGTAAAGTCAAATTGTAGCGTAAGTAATGGGCCATACTATAACAGCATAATACTGTGATCAAAATAAGTCAATTTACTTTAGCTTATCCTAAAAAAATCCAAATCGCTTGAAGCAAATTTCACGAAATTTCGCTTATTTTGATCACAGTATTATGCTGTTACAGTATGGCCCATTACTTACGCAACAATAGAGCATTTACATGTAGGTGGCGCTGCGATCAATGTTAGGTATTAAATCTAACCTCACAAATATTTGTTATTTAATTTTTGTTGTGTTTTAATTTGTGTAAAAAAATAGCCATATAACTGTTGTGTACCGCAGTGTTTATCTGTTGCTAATAAAAAAAAGATTTCATGTTTCGTAAGTTCCCCAATAATGCTGAACAAAATGGTTAATAGCAATTGCATCCAGCAAGAAACCAACTCAGTACACAAAGATCTGCTCAAAACATTTTACAGAAGATTGTTATACTATTACTAGTATGGGTAAGTACAAGCATTAATGATCTATTTTAGGTGTATATTTTTCATTATTTGATAAGGTTTTATTCTTATTTTTAGGACAATGGATAATTCTCAAAAAACAGCTGTTTCAACATTATATTTACCCGTACACGAAAATACGACACCAATATTGTAAAAAATAATGAACACATGAAACGGTACTTGAAAAGACGAAAACAGGATGAAAATGTAGGCAAACTTGCAGATGAAAACAAAGTAGAAATGTGACACGAGTTCATAGACTTCTAAACTGAGAAATGTGACAATACGATTCCTCAAATTGAAAATTACTTGAATGATAATAACGCCGGTAGTCCTGAGAGTATAGCAAGTGCATCTAGTAGTAACAAGTTATTTTACGATATGGCGATTCAAAATGTTATTAGTTATAAAAGAGCACAACTAATATCACTCAAATTTTTTAATGAAAACCATTTAAAACACCCATCAGGGTTTTCAACTTTTCTGTATTGTACTTGTACTGTAATAAAAATACCAAATAAAAATTGCATATGTGTATTATTTATTTATGTCACATGTATGTACATTATTTAAAACACTGATTTTTTTATATATTCGTATTTTTTCAGAAACTGGGTATTTAATGTACTTTTATTTACTAAGCATATTACATGCAAGATTTTTGTAATCTGAGGAACAACTAACCATTTTTCTATCGATTCGTAATATATAAAATTTCAATTCTTTAAAAACAAAGAGGTTTAAATTAAGAATTACCAGGAAATTCTTTAGGCACTCCAACGTTAACAATTTCTGTGTTAAATAACGTTTTATTACGTCTCTTTCCAAATTGCTAATGTAAAATTCAGATAAACAAGGTTATATTATATTATAAGTTATATTTTGATAATACGTATGCAAATTAGATTTACAATCACTATTTGACTTACACAAATTCAAATAAAAAATTATTGAATCATAAACTAGACCATAGAACATTAATATTATACCTAACTTTGACGCTAGCGCCCCTAGCGGAATTTTAATGACACTGAGTTAATGTAAATGCTCTATTTAGCTTTACTTTTAGATATATTGCATGCATCATGAGATTTAGATGCGTTTTTCCCAGAAACCATTGCTTCTAGCGACATCAACAAGGTGTACCTTTTTTAACTAGAAAAGATAGGGAAGAAAATGTTTCCAGTTCAAAATGAGATACAGTGTAGCACAAAAAAGTCGTAGTCGAATTTCTAATACCAAGAAACCCCCCTATACCAAATTTCATAAAATACAATCGATGGGATCGAAAAATAATAGGTAAAGAAAATGTAATTTATTTTTTCAACTTTGACACCCTGTAGATCGAAAAGGAGCAACATTCGGATAAGGCATATTTGGCTCAATCGCTCTATTTTGAGGTCAGCAACATATCCTTAAACCCTGTCCCATTATTAAAGAATCCCCCTGTATATTACTCTTGCAACCTTTTCGGTGTTTTGTCGATTCCTGTATTTTGATCCATTAAAACTGAAACACTTCGTGTTTATAATATAGGAGATAAGAACTCTATTGATTTTCACCAAACATTTTGTATTTTAGGGGCAAATTTGGGACGGTGTACAAGTGCAAAGAGAAATCAACAGGACTGTATCTAGCCGCAAAGTTTATAGGCTGTCCCAAAAAGGAGGACCGCCGAAATGTGGAGAGAGAAATAGATATAATGAGGGCGTTGCAACACCCCCGACTCATTCAAGTTTACGATGCGTTTGAAAATGGCAAAATCATGACTGTTATTCTAGAACTGTAAGTATTTTAGTCTTAATACTACCTCTTTGTATACGTGATACAAATATTGAGAATATTTAATATTCTTTATCACAACTTATAAAAAATTGAGAATGTATGGAAGAAGAAAAACATAATTATGGATTTAGTTCTTTTGAATCTGATATCTATATACAGAGTGTTCAACTGTCTGAATTAATAATTTGTTAGAATTTTTGTATTGATTTCCAAGCTTACCATGCATGCATGCATTTTGGCGACATGCAACTACTATACCTTCTTTAAACCTAATCGAAGTCTGTTTCAAAATAACTAGTCATTTTTTTTTAAATCACTATCCTTTAAAAAAATCTGAAAGGAATAATATTGTGGTACAGGTGCTCAGAGCACTCTATACATTTAACTCAAAAATCAATTAGATTTTCGAGTTTATCTCACAAAAAAATCCTCTTTCAAAATTTTAGTACAATTACTCAACAAATAATAAAATTATCGTAAAAAGTGAAATAAGAAAGGTAGGTACTTGCACTAAGATACGTTGATTTAAATCTAATAATTAGATTGGACAAAAACAATTATTATTTTTGGACAAAAATAATAATTATTTTTGTTTAAGGAAGCTAGCCTTAAAGCATGGCCAATCATTATTGAACACCCTGTATAAATTATAATCTTAATTTTAATGAAATATTTTTTATCTGTTAGTATACATAATAGTATTTTAATACTATTAAGACTCTTCATTATAGTACTAGGACTGTGACTGTTGTTCATGGGCTAAGCTCTGTGCTAGCAAACCCGTTGTCAGTGCCTAAAGACCCGCCCATATATTGCTTTTGGTTCCTGATGGTATTACGGGTGCTGTGGATCCGGCAAAACATGTAGTCACCACGGAAAAGACCATCATTATCCGAGCACCGATTCCTACCGTAGTAGCGACCAGTAATACCAACAACAGAAACCGAAATTAATGTATGGGAGAGCGCAAGGATACTGATAGCGAGTCCGCCTCCACAAAGCCTAGCCCGAGAACAGCAAGGGTACGTCAAACAATCCCAGCTAAGGCTAGGCATGTGCACCTTAATTATGTTACTGACAGCGACCAGTTACCTAGGTCACAGCATAATTTGAAAAAGTATGATAGGTCAAATAACAGCACCGACCGTGAAAGCCTCAGGACCACTATAGTACTTTTTTATTTAACGTTGCATAGTATTTAGCAATACAGGTTTTTGTAGAAATTAGGTAATATTTGATTTATTTTATTTTACTTTACACTATTCAACAGACGAATAGTACCAAATAAAGAATAGGAAACACATAGAAAAAAAAAAGAAATACAAAGAAAATACACAGTAAAAATAACAAACAAACAATATGTAAGAAATGAGGAAGAGATATACTAAACAGATGCAAAATACAGAAGCCAAAACAAAAAAAAACGTAAACTTAAGATACACAAAATTGTAATAATAGTAATTAACACTAGAAATAGCATCATATCAGCAGGAAAAAAAGCACCATAGTGCTACTTGTTTCAAGTTTGCAAGAGAATAATGAAATATATGAACCGATGACTTTAAGTTGTTATAAGTATTACACATAAAATTTAATGGGGAAAAACTCCTAATATTAGTTCTTGGCGTTAGCAAGTAAAAAGTACCAGCGTGTCTTGAAACTGCCCTGGAATCATGAAAATTAAGTCTATTTAATAAATCACCACAATCAGTTCGGTTATTTAATAATTTAAATAAAAATACTAAATAAGCAATGCTACGTCTGTCCTCCATATATTAATAATAATAATATTAATTTAAAAGAAATATTACTTTACAAAGGTAATAATATCTCAAAAATTAAAAAATCATTAAAAATTCTACAATGATCATTTTCTCTTTTAAAATCAGTTGACATGTGACACGTGGCACATTCTTTTAGTTTCCGTAATCATAGTATTAAACCAGACAAAATTCTAATGCCCTTGGATAATCAATTTATGAAACGCTTTTAAAACTTCATCAATACTTTATACGACGTATTTATACACAAATTTATTCACTTCTAAAGAATTTTTCTTCGAACCCATGTGATAGGGTTTTATTCATGCGTATTTTGGAGGAGTCGACCTCATGCCTTCAATTAGCAATCACTCCACTTTTAATGCTCTAATGTGAAAATGTAATTTCTCTGAAACACGGTCTTTGAAGTCAATACGAGCTTTATGTACTTTGTTTAGGATTCAGAACGCGAACCGAATTCTCTGAAGTGCAAAAATAGCCCCGCTCTATAAGAATTCTTTCTGTTTGCAGGATCGAAGGTGGAGAGCTTTTTGAAAGGGTCATCGACGACGACTTCATCTTGACCGAGAAGAGCTGTACCATATTCATGAGGCAGATTTGCGAGGGGGTCGATTTCATACACAAACAGAGGATTCTCCACTTGGACATGAAGGTGGGTATTGCCCGAAAATATTTTATTTCAGACATATTACTAGCTGAAGGTATACAGGGTGCTCTACAGGCTCTATAACACATGGTAGTTGGGTTAACATCATTTTTTCTTATATGAACATAGGTTCGATTCGTTTTTATTTAGAAGCTAACGTTTATTAACTAAAGACTTAAGACTAAAAATTGTTCAAAATGTCCACACTTGGTTCGAATGCAAGCCTCACATCAACGAATAAAGATTCCGTATCTCGGCGGATGAGATTTGGATCATTTCTTATCTTGTTAGCTGCATCCTAAATTCTTTCCAGTAGGCTTTTTGCCTTTGTCTTGAAGCCTATGATGTACTAAAGACTCTGTCTATTTGGGTGTCTTTCTCGGTATTCTCGGGCTGCTTGTCTGACGTTTCTATTGGAATACTCATACAAAAAGACCATGTTTTATTTATTTTCCATAAATATACGTAGTATATAACTGCTTTGCAAACCCCAAGCAATAATACAAAAGAGATATAGGTACCAGTTAAAACCACCAACTACGGGTTGAATATAATTTGAAATCACAATAATTATTAATTAACACAAGATATCAAAAGAACTATTAATTTTTGATATGACGCCGTATAATCAATATAGTTTAAAAGAATTGGCAGTATTTAATATATTATGTCGTGAACAAACTTTTTTCGAAGTATTTTACAAGTATTTCTGCAAATAGTTTGGCCAAAATCTAAGTTGGTTGTTAGAATAATTACAGGCAGTTTTAATAATGAGAATGTTAATATTGTATCTATCTTGTTTTAATGTGAAAAGTTCATACAATCGTAGGTTCAAAAGTTATTAGATAAGTGAATATTCTTAAAGAAATGTTTATATATTTTCAAGATGTCAAAGATGATTTGATTATTTTCCGCAAGCATCTAAATTTGGACTAAACTATTTGAAAAAAAAAAACTGAAAACACCTCGGTACTTTAAACTTAAAAATCAACAGGTACCATTTGTTTGTATTTTAATGATCTAAACCGCTTGAGATAATTTAACCACATTCGGTGTATTTTTATGACAGTAGGTATGAAACAAGAAAGTAGCAACTTTCGAAACTTACCAGTGGCGTAGATGTGAGTATCATAGATCATTATTTGCCAAAAAAGTATCACCCTGTATAATATTACAAATAAAATATCATATGCGCCATTGCATTTTTTCACTTTTTGTTTCTTTACACTCTTTTGTATTTCAAGTCGAACAACAAAATTGATTTATTTAAAATAATATCAAAATAATTAACAATGGAATTACTTTACTATAATTTATTATAACAAATGTTGGAAAGGGCCACCTTCAGCCAAAATACATGAAGCACGTATTTTGGCTGAAGATCTTCTTGAAATTGCAGCTTGAACACGTGCAACACGTGTTTCTCATATTCAAAATGTAAACTAATATCTTGAGATGTCCTCAAACAATAAAATCAAAAGGGTTCATATCGGGTGATCTGGGTGGCTAAGGTTGACCTGGTGCCTTGCCTAATCACGTTATTATCGAACCTTTCATTTAAAAGTTCAGGAGAAGACAAACTAAAATATGGGAGAGCCCCATCGTGCATAAACCACATTATTTGTCTTAACGTATAGTAGTTCAGGTAAAACGTTTTTAAGAAAATGTCCGGTTGTAGTTCTTGGTAAAAAGTAAAATACATACAAGAAAATTTACAATAATATCCACCCATACATTCAAAGGAAACTGACGTTGAAATTATGGCATTAGGGTTTTTTGATCAGACCAAACGTGTTCATTTTGGAAGTTCATTATATAATCTCTGGAAAAATTAGCTTCGTCAGTAAATAATACGCCAGCGGTAAAGTCAATATTTTGTTCAATTTTTTGCGAACTCCAGTGGTAAAATTGTCGACGAGCAGGATAGTCTTGCAACAGTAAGGTTTGAACCCTTTATATGTAATACGGGTATAACTGTTCATGCTTCAGAATCAAACTAATTTATGATTCATATTAAGATTTGCAGGATCTTCTTCAATCTCGTGTAGACTAACTTTTAAAGACGTTAAAAAACATTTCTAAACATTCTTGGTTTGGAGTTGGATGATTTCAAAATCTTTCCATATAAATTCACCTAGCCTTAGTACCATTTCCATTTGCAAGGCGTTAAATGTAAATCATATCGGCCATTTCAGCATTTGAATTGCATAAGCCATTATTAAAACTTAATATTTTAAAAACTAAGATGACGGCTTGTTATTGTTACTGTGTTGCATGGCCTTCCTAAGGTATGTTTAAGTAATTTCAAAAACTGTGTAAAATGCACTCGATTAAATAAATGAAAGCTGATAATTTTTTCCTCCATATCTTCTGTCATACTAAATATGTACTCCAAATTTGGTTAAATTATCTCGAGCGGTTTAGAAATTAAAAATTAAAAACTGATTTTTTTTTAAATTTTTGAGACGCTGTAGTTGGACAATGGCTGTCCTAAGACTTTATATAACAAAAAACCCTTACCACAGAATACGGGCCTGGATTTCTTACCTCTATTTACGAAACACTCTGTAGAATCAGAAATCTGAAATTTTTACTTGTGAAATGCGTTTCTTTTACAAATAAACCCAAATGGAGGTCCAGATTTAGAAACTACTAAATACCCACTTAAAATAATAAAAAATATAAATCAGCTCCCTCAAATATCCCAAATATTTACACGGTTACCTAATCCAGATTCAGATGCTTTTATGTGGGACCGCTTTACGAAATTCCTAACGTCTGGCGCGCCAAATAATTCTATTTATTTTAAGAGAATGACCCACATAGGTTATCAGACTGGAAGTCTCAGCCACGCACGAACCTCACTACACTGAAACCTGTGGAATTCAATCCGTTATTTTCATCTCTTGTTGTTTTTCAGCCGGAGAACATCCTGTGCCTGACGAAAACGGGAAACAGGATAAAAATAATCGATTTCGGGCTGGCGAGAAAATTCGATCCAGACAAGAAGCTCCAGGTCTTGTTCGGAACCCCTGAATTCGTTGCCCCTGAAGTCGTCAATTTCGACGAAATCGGATATGGCACAGATATGTGGTCCGTGGGAGTTATTTGTTATGTTCTGTAAGTATAAAATATGGTTTACAAACTTTTTATCGCATTTCCATGTAGGAACATTTTATAGAATACTCCTATTGTTTTTGAAATCACTTGGTCAATTTTGTTGTAGGAAGCGTTTGTATTGTAAAGGTATTTAATATTATACAGGGTGGTCGCGATGTAATGGGCCAAAATTCATGACTAGATTCCTGACGTGAAAATATTGCGATTTAGATAAACTCACCTTAGTCCAAAAGTTGATACTTACAGAGATACAGGGTGTTTAATGCAAAATATTATTTTAGTTTTTTCTAATTTATTTCATAATAAATGCTCATATCGAGATGAAATTTTGGTGTTAGGGGTTTTCTGGGGCGAGAGATTGAAATATATCCATGGTTTGCTTGTAGCTAATAGAGAGCGCCACCTGCGCTAGGTCGAATGCGTTGAAAACGACAGAACTTTTTTATCTTTCAAAAATCTAATTCTCAGATAGCAAATTCTGATTTTACAACTTCTTTTACAAAAAAAAGCTATACTTCCACTGTTCTCAAGATATTTAGCTTTGGTAATTCGAGTAATCAAAATAAGGTACGAATGTCAAAAAGAACAAGAGTTTATTTCAAATTGTGATGAACAATTGAATTTGCGTTTGTTCAAAGACTGCCGTATTTTAAAATAGAGATTCTTGTTACGAAATGATTCGGCGGCATTTACAATTTTCTACCATAGCTCTTCGCGGGTGTTTATAGTTTCTCTATAGACAACTGATTTCATGTAGCCCCAGAAACAAAAATCCATAGGATTAAAGTCAGGACTACGAGGAGGTCATAATATTCGACTCCCACGACCGATCCAACGATCCGGAAAAATGTGGTCAAGATACTTCCGTACTCTGACAGAATAATGAGGGGGAGCTCCATCTTACATGAAAAATAGATTTTGCCGTGTATTCAGTGGTAAATCGTCAAGGTAGTCAACTAAATGGTGCTGCAGGAAATCTAAATACAAGTCACCATTTAGATTTGGAGGAAGCTCATGTGGACCCAAAAGGTGATTTCCTATGATTCCGCACCAAACATCTATCTTAAATTCATGTTGGAAGTGACGCTCACTGACTACGTGAGGATTTTCATTATCCCATATGTGCTTGTTTCTAAAATTGAAAATTCCTCGACGAGTAAAGGTCGCTTCATCAGTGAATAGTACGTTATCCAAAAATTCCTGGTCAAGGTTTTGCTGATTGCGCATAAAATGAGCAAATTTTAATCTAACTGGTAAGTCTGCTGCTAAAAGATTTTGCACGGGTGTAAAATGGCAGGGATATAAATTTTCCTTGTGAAAGATTTTGAGAACTGTTGTTTTACTAACACCGGTTTCTCTAGCTACCTGATTGCTGCTAACTTCTGGATTTCCTGCCACTCTTACTAAAATTTCTTCTTCTTAGTGAACTGTAACAGTACGCCCTGCGTTGTCTCTATTAGGACGAAAACTACCAGTTTCTCCAAGTCTATTAAAAAGTTCTTGAAATAGTTTCCGATTTGGTTGCCTTCTATTCGGATACAAATCTGAATACCGACGATCGACGTCCAACATAATCTGATTGCGCATAAACGCAAACCATATCGCGCATTTCTCCAGTTGAAAATAAACTACGATTTACATCATAAAGTAAAGAATACTTTTAATAAGGCACGAATAATACTGTAATAATACTGACAGCACTAAGATAAGTGGAAAATGTCAAAATTGGATTTTAACATAAGCCTACTTGAAAATTTTTGCCCATTTGTAGTTGAATGCAAATACATTGGAATTTTCAATGGCAAATTTTACGAGAACGGTGCAAGATAGCGACTATCAAAAAGTATAGCTTTTTTGTGTAAAAGAAGTTGTAAAATCAGAATTTGCTACCTGAGAATTATATTTTTGAAAGATAAAAAAGTTCTGTCGTTTTCAACGCATTCGACCTAGCGCAGGTGGCGCTCTCTATGAGATATAAGCAAACCATGGATATATTTCAATCTCTCGCCCCAGAAAACCCCTAACACCAAAATGTCATCTCGATATGAGCATTTATTATGAAATAAATAAGAAATAACTAAAATAATATTTTGCATTAAACACCCGGTATCTCTGTAAGTATCAACTTTTGGACTAAGGTGAGTTTGTCTAAATCGCAATATTTTCACGTCAGGAATCTAGTCATGAATTTTGGCCCATTACATCGCGATCACCCTGTATAAATCAATTCTCCTACAATTCCTATCAATGAAGTCATATGTATGCTCTGAATGAATACAGAATACTCTGTTAAAAAAGTATTCATAAGTGCTTGAATCCTGAACATAACATTCCAAGAGTACGTAAATCCGGAATACTTGTATTCAAGCATTCATATTATATGAACACAATGCTGAATATTTATAACGTGTAGATTAATATTTAAAACTAATTAATTTTTTATATAAGTTGCGAAATAATGGTGTTTTAGGCACACGACGTGAAGTGCTTAAGACACCTATTTCGCAAGATGTATCGATCAAGACTTTTCATATTATCGTCAAATAAATATTCGAAATAGTTTCGACATAATCTTCGACTGCATTTGCTAATATGATCGCTAGACTATTTTATTTAAACAACTTTAACTAAGTTGTCTATAAGGTTGTTGCTATGGAGCAGTGGCTATGGTACGATGTTTACAAACTATACAAACATTTAAAAAATTTCTGAAATATGTGAACATTAATCCCCAGTAATTAAACTCAGTATAAATTCTTCATAAAACTTGAGTATGTGTGACGCAGTGAGGAGGAACCTGCCTTATGTACATTGATTCCTCAGAACTCGAAGAAATAGTACCAAAAAACTTGTTAAATTGATATTTGGTGTACCCAAAAAAAGGTATGCAATATTTCGGAGAAAGTTATTCTAGTGCACTTGTCCCAGTTATCTTTAAAATGTGCACCCTCTACATTATGCAGTAATTATTCCATGCTGCGATACTATTTATTTGAATAACAATATGGATATTAGTAAATATACCAATGTTATTGCTTTCCTCAAATGGAAATCAAGTGCTTATAGATTCAGCAAATCCAAAATATTTTCCAAGAAACAGGTTGAAAGGTTTATCAAAGTAGATGATCAAAAGTACTTATTACAAAAAGTTGTCTTGATTGTTGGTATATTTGGAGTCCGTAGAAGAGAAGAATTAACTTATTTATGTATAGAGAACATTGAAGTCGTTCATTAAAGTGACTATTCCCAATACCAAAAGTAGTATTCCTAGATTATTTACAATACCAGAGGGAGATAGAGAAGGAGTAAATTTAATGGAAATTTTCCGCAAATGTGCAGGTCTACGTCCATCCACTATTGATCTCAACCGATTTTTTGTCACATACAGGAATTTAAAATGTACTACACAAGCAGCGGGTATAAGTAACATAGGTTCAGTTCCTAAAAAGATTGCCGAATTTCTTAGATTACCCAATTCTACGGACTATATTGGGCACTGCTTTAGACGATGTTTTGCAACCGTCCTTGCAGATGCAGGAGCCAACATATCGATGCTCAAGAGACACGGAGGTTGACGTTCGACTTCTGTGGCTGAAGGATACACAGAAAATTCTATACAAAATAAAGAGCCAATAGCAAGGAAAATTCTCGAAGGGAAAGGAAATACCATTTTCGTTTCAAAAACCAACATCACCGGGATGCAGGTGTTATCTTCTGCCAATATTGAAGTTATACGAAGTGAAGAAAAAATATATGTTCACCTAATGTCCAATTATCCAATTTGAAAAACTGTGTTTAATATTTATTATAAATAAATAATTTAAAATTAAATTTTGAGCACATGTGTCTAAACGACTCGACTGTCATTTCAATATTGAAATGATAATCGAAATGCATTATGTAACGATTTTATGAAAATACATTTAAAAGTAAAAATATAGGTCTGCAGAACACTAGTTACAGTACTAGCAGCGGCTTCGGAAAGGAGGTCATCTCTCTGTCAATTTACATATTTAAAATATTAATTTAAAACTTAGTTTACAATGCTAAGTATCCAGATAAATACATAGATTTAACTTGCAAATCTTATATAAAAAACGTCGAATCTTGGTTACCGTCGGACATCAAATATTTTACCTGAAACTGCATCTCGATAAAAGTAACGAGTGTGCCAAATTTGAAAAAAATCGTTCCAATATAAAAAAAAATTATAGTCAAAAAACAAATAAAAAATATTAAATTGGAGGTTACGTAACTGTGTTAATTTTGACTTTTCAAGAAAATGTTACATAAACTTGATACATTATTTTTTCGAGTAGGATCAAAACCTAAATTTTCTGCGCGGATTTTCCGAACACCCTATATAATGTGCAGCCAGCTTTAGACAACTACATCTTTCAATAACACTACGTGTTTATGACCATGTCTCTATTAAAACTTTCCCAAACATTATTGTAATGATGGAAAAGAAGAACGCTAGCCATATTCCGCTGTTTTTAATTATATTTTATCATGTTAACGATTATAAACGCAATTTGTTACAGCTTAAAAGCGTATTTCTATATTGACCGACAAAAACAGATCCCTCAAGGGTTTCTCTGCAGAATCATTTAATTAAAAAAAATCATATTGTGCCAGGCACTCCTCGAAAAAGGTAGGCATGTATTTTATACAGCCATTATTAATTATACAGAGCCAAAATGAGATCAGCATTTAATTAATAAAATTACACTGTTTACGACTTTGCATCATTGTAAACAAGGCCGAGTTAATGCTGATAGGGCTTAAATTTATATATTTTTTTAAGTCATGACTTGTACGTAACCATTTTTTTATAGCAAAAACTTATGAAGTTCGTTTGCAAAATGTTTAGATATTTTTACATGAGTGTTTCACAAAAAATTTAAAACGTTGGAATACGTGGTGTTAAATGTGATGAAATATACCCAATTTTTTTCTTGTTAAAAAGTTCTAATAAACTATGATTAGAGAAATTTTTCTGTATTACTTACCGCTTAAAAGTAATAAGCAATATCCTAAAGAGTCGTAAAAAAATTCCACCTAAAAATCACATTAGCGATGGAAGGATCAAGGAAAATAATTGAATGTTCGCTGTTTAAAGTGCACAAATGTCACAAAATACTTATCAGAAAAAGTTGATATGTTGTTAATTTACGGCGAGTCACAAAAAAAATGAAGAAGAGCTGTAGAATCATATCGAGAAAGGTATCCAGAGCACCTCATTCCTGATCATACAACCTTTACAAGATTGAAGGCGACAAAGTGAAGATGCATTTTCAGTTCGGAAGAATCAAATAATTGACCGAAGGCTAAGAAACAATGTTAACACAAAACAAAATCCACGAAATTCCATAGGACAGGCTAGCCGGGAATTGAATTTGTATAAATCAATCGTTCAACGAATATTACAAGCCAATGAGTATCATGACTACAAAATTAACAATTTGGAGTATTGTCTGAGCGTCACATTGAAAACAGATTTAATTTTAAAGCTCAAATTATAGTAAATGTAGAAACTGTTGATCAGAACCTTTTTCGGCACGTTCATTGGATGGACGGAAGTCGGTTTGTCAATAATGGTTTGCCAAACAGGCGCAGCGAACACTACTGGTCCATTGAAAATCCCCACATTGTCTATTTTTAAATTTTGAACTGCTGTAAATTGTAATGTATGTCTTTCCTCGGGAATTTTTTGTCCGGTCGCCCATTATACGCCTTTTCAGGTTTTACAATGGACCACTTCAAAAATGGTGTATCCTAGATTTTTTTCTGGGTATCTAATGTATTTAAAATCCCATGACCATTTTTCAGAAAGCAAAAAGTATTTATTTATCCCAGTCATAGAATGAAGAAACACACTGTACATATATCGTAAATGCTGACATTTTGGCTTATGTTAAACCACTTTCAAAACGCTAAATTTATTTGTTACGGAAACCCTCTCATATCAAATTTTAAAAAGAGTTGATATAGACAAATGCACTAAAAATGTTATCAATAATTTTTTCTTCGGCTATTTATAACTAAAAAATAAATAGTGTTTGTGACGCCACAACCATTATCAAAACGGCAACGTCGCAAATTGAACTCAATTGTTTGTTAGTTGTTTTCTCTTTATTAGAATTTCCTATGAAGTTATTTTAAAATCAAAAAAGTAAACTTTAAAATCTCTTTATCTCTAGACCCATCGATTTCACTATATATATATATTAGTTTGTAGGCTTCCACGGGTGTTATGTGTAGTTATAAAATTTCTCCGGATTCCTTTCCGCGATGTATCTGCATGGTCCTCAAAAGAACCATTTATTTGACGTTTCGGTCAAATTTCATTTAACATCTTCAGGTCTTCTTACTTCTGCTTCGCGTTACTTATGTACAAACAATTAGTAACGGTAAAAGTGTCAATTTAGTATTTCTTGAGTTACATTGGTTTTTGGCGATTTGTTATCACTTTCATAAAAAAAAACACAATTGTAAAAAAAGAAATGAATACTATCAAAGTTTACAGACACACACAACGAACGTAAAATTAGTGGATTTCAAATTTATTTTCTAGTATTATTTGGAAGCGTTGGTTGGTAGTTTATTAATTGTGTTTTTGAAAATTAAACACTATAGTTTATTCCATTGCGGAAAGGGTAGATATCATTTCGCTTTACTTTATGAACAATAAATGTGCGAATAGAACAGCTCAGCTATTTAATGAACAACGTCAAGATCGACATGTGAGGAGGAAGTATGTTCTAGAGTTAGTAAAAAAAATTCAAGAGACAGGGCCAATAAAAAACGAGAAATTGAAAAACCTACACTTAATGAAACTAGTGAAGTTGCAGTTTTGGGACAAGTTCATCTTGATCCTACATTAAGTACGAGGCAGCTGGCATCAGTGTCTGGGATCAATCCAACTAGCATACAAACTATTTTGAAGAAGAATTAAATTCCATCCATACAAAATACATTTAGTCCAGGAACTTCATGAGGATGATTATGACCGCCATTTGCAATTTTGCGAAATAATGAGTAAGCGAGCAGAGAACGATCCACAGTTCTTTTTTAACATTTGTTTTTCTGATGAATGCAGTTTTTTTCTTGAACGGGAATCGTCACAATTGCTGCTATTGGTCAGATTCAAACCCAATAGTTTTTCAGCAGGTCCATACACAGCAACTGGAAAAATTAAATGAATGGGCTGGAATTTTCGGTGACCGGCTGGTGGGTCTTTTTTTCTACTTGGTAATTTGATCGGCCAAATGTACTTGCAGTTAATGGAAGACGCTATTGACTCTGCCTTGACTGATATTACTGAAAATGTTCTAGAATATGATGAAGATCATTTGATTTTTCATCAGGACGATCCTCCTCCGCATTATGCGTTAATTGTTCGTCAGTATTTGGACCAACGGTTTCCACGGAATTGGATTGGGAAAAGAGGCAGCATTGAGTGGCCTCCACGATCACCTGATTTATCGCCACACAGCGTTGCTGCAAAATTTGCGTTAAACAATCGTCGACGAATGCCGTCGAATCACTCCGGAAATGTTTCAGAATGTGCGCGAACGTTTCGAATAAAATCTTTATTGTATGGAAGCGGGCGGTCATCAGTTTGAATATTTAATCAACTAAACATAATTTAAATTTTAAAATGTATTTTTTTTCAAAGTATTGGGCGGAATTATAAAAAATAAAGTCTGTTGTAAAGAGAATTGTAAGAGCTTTCAAAATAAATATTACTCAACTCTCAATGCATTTAAATATTTTGGGGTGCTTACCCTTGCTTGGGGTGAAAGTGGTGGAGTCAAAATGCCAGCAAAGAATGTCCCTCTTTAATCTAAAATCGACGGGTCTGAGCGGTTTTCTACAATCTTGACGCAGTTCCTGAAAATGGCTCTCTTTCGTTTTCACTTGGCCGCCCTGTATATATTATTAAAATTAAAAAAGAGCTATTTATACCAAACATTATTAAAATGAATTTCGTGAGATTATACGTGGGCATATTGTATAATTTTTGCTTAAAGGCTTGCTTCCTTTATCAAATAAGTATTTGCGGATTTTAATTAACCGAAATTAATTTAAGGAAAATTAATATCGTATATCGTAGCAGCATAACGTTAATAAGGGGGTTTTGATAAGAGATTTACTTTATTTTATAATAGCTTTAACTTAAGCAAACAAATTTCCAATTACGATGGTTCCTATTCTACATAATAAGTATTGGTGGAGGCGTTCACGGTTTTAACCCTTAACGTCGACGTAATAGGGCAATCCAACGAACTGTCAAATCACTTTAAAAATGGCGGCTGTAGGACAAACAACTCCACATATGACAAGCAGAAATTTGTGATTTTGTGTAGAAGTGTGTTTGGCTCATTATATTTTATACCTATTTCGAAATACCAAGGATAATTCAGACTATCATAATGGTTTAATTTTGTTGTGCGAGTCTGCCATGTATCTATGCATAAATAATTGTTAAAATCAAATTACGTACCTCTGTAATAGTTTACTAATTAATTATATATAACTGCCAATATTGTTATCAATATATTTTTTTATTAATATTATATGTAGTATTCTCCAGGACCCTGAATTGCTAGGGCTGGCGGGGGTTATACTACTAGTTGGAGAGAAAAAAGAACTTAGGTACCTATTTATAAATAATATATTTAAAACTTGTACACTGTATTTAATTTTTTCTTGAGTTAGATCTTGCTGTTTTATTGCACTAAGCCACATTTGCCGTCTTATATGAAAGTTCATTGAGATCAGTTCTGTCTATAATTCAATGCAGCAGGAATCCTAAAAAATCTAACTTGATCTTCTCGCTGTCCTCTACTCCAACAATTCATAACACAACAAAACAAAACCATTATGATAGTCTGAATTATACTTGATATTCCGAAATAGGTATAAAATATAATGAGCAAAACACACAGTTCTTCACACAGACCAATAACTAAAAGTTCTACACAAAAGCACAAATTTCTGCTTGTCATATGTCGAGTTGTTTGTCCTACAGCCGCCATTTTTAAAGTGATTTGACAGTTCGTTGGATTGCCCTATTTAAAATTTCTTTCTTATTCTAAAATAGATGTCATATTTATATTACCAATGTCAGAGTTTCGCAACAAATGTTTACGAAGGTTCTCGTCAAGAGAAACAAAATAGTTTTTCCCAAGGGCTTTTCGATCTTTCAGAGTAGGATGTGAAACACAGTTTGAGAAAGTTATTACTCAAGATATTCCCGCGACTCTGAGAGTGAGGTTGTTCCCTAACTTAAAATAACTAAATACAGGGTGTTTCTTAAGTAGAGGTCAAAAATCCAGTGACGCACTTTGTGGCCAAAAATAAAAGTTTGTTGTTATATAAATGTGAGGTCCTAGGGCAGCTAAAAACCCAGAGTCTTATTCTGTGGCCATTGTCCAGCTACAGCGTGCAGCTTGAAAACGTGCAAAAATTCCAGGAGTAGTTCCTATCACATCACAACCAGCTGTAATTTGTTGACGTAAGTGCTCCTCGGATTCAATGTGAACTTTGTAAACTAATATTTTGAGATGTTCCCAAACAAATATATCAATAGGGTTCATACCGGGTGATATAGGTGGTCAAGGTTGACTTAACCTTGAGTGCCTCCCAGTCACTTTATTACCGAATCTTTGATTTAAACATTAATGAGCAATCAAACTAAAATGTGGGGGAGCCTCGTTGTGCATAAACCACATTGTTTATCTTAGCGCATAGGAACATCTTCAAGTAGTTCAGGTAAAACGTCATCAAGAAAATGTCTGTAGGAGGCACCGTTAAAGTTCATGGCAAAAAATGGTAAAAAGAGAATTTCCAATAATACTCACTCATACATTCAAAGAAAACTTATGTTGAAATCGAGATTCCGTTATGACATTAGGGTGTTTATCAGACCAAACGTGTTTATCGTGGAAGTTTATTTTAACATATCTCGAAATATTAGCTTCGTCGGTAATAAATATGCCAGCGGTAAAGTCAACATTTTGATAAATTTTTTTTGCAAAATTCAGTGGCAAAATTGTAGGTGAGCAGGATAGTCTAGCGGCAGTAAGGCTTGAATCCTTTGTATGGGATATAGATATAACTAATTTATGATTCACATTAAGATTTGCAGCGATCTTCCTAGTACTAGCATTTGGGTCATCTTCAAGTTCGTGTAGAACAGCTTCTTCAAACTCAGGCGTTCTAACATTCAAAGGTCTTCCAGGAATTGCACCTTTCTGAAATGAACCTATCTCCGAAAGACGTAATCTTTCCATATAAATGCGGCTAGCTTTACTACGATTTCCATCTGCAAGATCATAAATGTAAATCATATTAGCCATTTCAGCATTTGAATATGCATAAGCCATTATTAAACTTAACCTTTTTAAAAAATAAGGTTAATGTGACAATACACAATATTAAATAAGATGTCGGTTTCTTATTGTTATGTTTAAGTAATTTAAGTAACTACGTAAAAATGCACTTGAAGAAATAAATCAGTTTTGTTGTTAATCGGTTTGGAATGCAAAATAGTGTAAAGAAATAATAAATAAATATTTTTATAAAAAATAATTCTTATTTTTGGCCACAGAATACGCCCCTGGATTTTCGACCTCTACTTAAGAAACACCCTGTATACAACACTAATAGAGACATTTTAAACGAGCCAGTAGTGATGAAGAGAACGATATATTAAGGTTAAACAATAATATTTTTGATAATAAATTAAATTCCAAGTTTAAAATGTGAATGTGAATTTATATTTTATTTGGTTCTGTGTTTCGTTAGATCAACTGTTACAATAAACCGAATATGCTATTCCACAATTGTAGAGAATGGCTAATGTTATAAACCTGCTCACAATTTATAGCAATCAACACAAAGAAATATACATGCAGCCCGTATATCTTTCCTACAATATCGTGTGCCGCATATCTCTAAGAGCATACCCGATTACACAGCTTCTGCTACGCATGCGCAGCAATTAGTACACGTTAGTACGCATGCGCTGCTGCTTTTGATTGGCTGCGACGAATTGTCCGATCCAACTGTTTCATTTCCAGCGTTATCATAGGCGGGCACCATTTCGGGTATATCTTTTCATTAATTTAATTATGAATGTAATTAATTTTATTAGTGTTTTGATCGAAATGAGGAATATCGGATGATGATATGTATGAAGAGTTTAGAGTGCGAGGTCAAAATATGAGAGGGATATTGAAATATGATTTTATTATACGTGAATAGCATATGTGTGCAAATAAAAAAGTGGTAAAGAAGTTGAGGTGTTTCCGCCATAAATAATTAAAACAGAAGTTGCAAAATTCGTGCAAAAATCCGTGCAAAAGGACGGCATTCTAATTTGTAGAGAGGATGACACAGGTGGCACATTTAAAGTAAATTGTTAATGTGCTAGGTTCAGCCGACGTCAACTTATTTTTGATAATTTTGTGTGCTTTAACTCTTCTCAAGTGGCACTCTTAGGTAATTATACCACCCGTATCTTCCGTAATCATCTCTGTGTTATGAATTAGTCACTCTCTATTATTTTCGACCTTGGGTAATTGATAATACAAGATAAAAACTTTTGAAATTTTGGAATATTCTTATTATTTTTATTATCTAACGCCTCGAAATTGGTAAAAACTGTTATATCACTGTTTCTACTCTAAAAATAATGGATGTTATGTAATGCAATTATTTTTGTATATTTTTTATATCTGATCGCATTCAAATTTAGTACGCCTATGAAATGTTGTTGCTGATTACATCTCCAAAATTTTTTTTTAATTACACTGGATCTTCCACACAGAGTTGGCATATTAATTGACTATAAGCAAGTCATTTTTTTCGTCTCAAAATCAACTCTAAAATCCATACTGAACGATTTTTCATTCTCTGTCGGACACAAATTGCATTTAATCTAAACAGCGCGAACATTTCTGTCAGAGTTATATATATCAAGTGTCTACGATATGTATCGACACACCTATGCTATTAGAAGTAAAAACATATTATTTTCATATTCGCATTCACTTTTGTGATAGTGTCGGCAGCAATTCAAAAACAATGATAAAAAAGAGTCGGTAAAACGCGATATTGATGAACCGATTAATTTATACCACGAACCTGAACCCTGGGATATTAAAAGAAAATCAAATAAAGATAAAGTGAAGTCCAAAGAAAAATTCTTAATTTAAGAAATTTTTAAGTATAAGAATGTTTGGAAAATAAACATGGAAGGGGTGGTTTATTTCACCCCTAACAACAAACCAGGTACATGGGAAATATTCCAGTAAAATATCTTTTTTAAAGTAAATGTTCCTGCCAAAATTCATTTGTTTATATTCTACAGTTTGTGAGAAAATGTTTCTGGGGATAAAAAACTATAAATCTGAAAATTAAATCTGATTTAGTACCGTTCAAATATAATATTATGCTCAACTTAAACTTAGATATAGATATTTAAAACGAAAAAATATTTGTTGGATTATCTCGAAGAATAAATTTTTACGGAGCTGTATACGAATGAAAACATTATATATAGTTTTTGCTAAATATTCACAAATAGAGGTTTGAGGGGTCCTGATTATCACCATTTATTCAAAAAATATCTGAGGGTTTATACTGAATTTCGCAGGTGTTAAAAAATAGCATGCCTTCGGTCGCCATGTTAAAATCCGTAATAGGATCAAAAGAAGCGATTTTCGATGCCATTTAAAACAAATAAGTATTTGTTGGAATATCTGGAAGAAAACCATTTTTACAGATTTATACACGAATAAAACTTTAAGATTGTGTAGAAGAAAACACTATGTATAGTTTTTATTCAAATTTCACATACTACATTTTGAAGAAGCCACCTGATTAACAACTTAAAACACGTTTTTTTTCTTAAGTAACATATCCAGGGCAATCATACGGGTAGCAATTTTTTGTTTCGATACTCATCGTGACACGACTGAACTTTGTCTTTCTACTATGAATTGATGTGTATGACACAAGTGTATTTACTTAATACATATGTATAAACGGTTCGTACACATATAGCGACGAGAAGTGTCATACACATCTCCATGATATAAATATATAGTAACTTCTATCATAATGTAAACAGTCACTAGCGATATATATCTAATGCTTGACACATATATCGGGACACAAGTGTCAGATGTAAACGTACCCTTATACACGTAAGTCATTTTTGACACTTCAAAAACTAATGTAAACACTGGAGTCACAAAAAGTTCAGTGCCTATAAAAAGTAATCTGAATGCAATATTCGGAATCGCCTGTCTAGAGGCTACAGTGGTCCAGCGATGTAAAAGTTGAAAATACTTCAACTTCAATAATGTTTTACTCGGAAGCTATAAGGATTTTATAAAAATAATTTACGATATCGACTTAATATTTCATGACTCATCTATTCCTATATTATTTTAGGTAAGTTCAGAATCACCCTGTATATCGTTTCTCAAAATAATTATATCATTCAGTATATAAAGAGCATCACATCAAGACCATCATTTATAAACATGTCATAACTATAGGAACTAATTCCATGGGTTAGATCTAAAAGCCAAAGGTACTGATTTTCGAGATATAGACAGTTAAATTAGAAATATACATATAGAGATAGAATATGAAAAAAAAAAAATAATTTTAGACATATTGTGTCTAGCAAAGAAAGCTTTCCCCATATTAACTTATTTTCACTTCCAGAAAATATTCATTTTCTTTTCGAAACACCCTCTATATATTTTACACAGATTCTTGAAAACTCGGAATTCTACTTCGTAAAGTATCCACTTATCCCATTTCCAAAGGTCTCAGTAACACTGAAATTTTAGGATTACTTCTTAATTATATTACCTAGCTTAAATATCTTCACAATGCAGTAAAAAATTAACTAACTATCCCCTTTCAGACTCTCTGGCCTTTCCCCATTCATGGGTCACACCGACGTGGAAACCATGGCCAACGTCACAGTCGCCAAATACGATTTCGACGACGAAGCCTTCGACGAGATCTCCGACAATGCGAAGGACTTCATCCAGAAGCTCCTCATCAAAGACATGAAGTAAGTATCAAACAAATGGTCGCAGTCGAAGTGCATAAAAATGTCTATTTTTAACTTCCGATTGGTATTGTGCAAACGGAAAGAGGTTTACAACATAACGGAACATTAGGTACATTAAAACAATGTTTTTACGGCAATTTTACCAGAATTTGAGAAATTCAGCGCGTTTTTGCGTATAACGACGCTTTAAATGAGTATACATCCTTTTAATTTTCATTTTCCGTTTTCCCATAGCATTTTTTTCTTAGATATGCAATATTGTCTTAGGTGCTAGTGCATATGTTAATCGTATAAATACGTCGTGGTTATTTTCTATTCATTCGCATGTGTAACTTCTTTTTTGTTAGGAATATTACCAATTTACATATGACAGACAGAGAGTTCCATGTTGAAAAAATGCGATTGGAGAGGAAAGTTTGCCTGGCCGTTGATTTAAAATGTTCTTTTTTAACTTCAAGCTGTGGTCTCTCAGACGTTGATCTGGGTTTAATGAAATTAATTGACTATGTCATCACCAAACTAATATTTTTTTAAGGCTTCGAAGGTAAAGATTAAGTCTCCGCGAAGTTTCCCATCTAAGAAAGATGTTAATGCGACCAAAAACAATCACAGAAAGGCTGTGTACGTCGAAAAGAAAATCGTAACTCTACAGCTTTTTATCTCTCACAAGATTAGCATTCCATACTGACCCAGTAAATCCCAGTAAAGGTCGGACATAATATTTAAAAAGAAGAACGAAAACAGAAAATGTTGATTTTGCAAAAATCTTTTTCAGAAGAAAAAGTTTAGAATTTGCTGTTTGCATACTACTGCTATATGATTAGACCAAGATCTTCCGTAATAATAACACCAAGATCATTATAGGATGATGCTATGTTAAGTTGAGTATGATGCAAACAATTACCAGCAACGGGGATTATTTACATGTTGTACTATATGCGTTTGTGCAATGTTGCAGATCTTGTTGCTGTGTTACCTGATTTATAAAAGCGTTAGCGTACATTTTTGCACCGTCGCCATAGAACGTAACTTTAGAGGCTAGGTATGTGAAGCACTAAATTCAAAATAAACACCAAATAACAGAGAGGTCTCAGAACCGAACCTGAATGAAAAAATCACCTACACTAAAAGTTCTGTCACAGAGAAAAGTTTCTATCCAACGGTGATGGTCGTTAGGGATGCCAAAATGGTTATGTTTGTGCAACAGTCTTCTCCTAGGTACTCTATCAAACGTCTTAGCAAAGTGTAAAGAAATAAAATCCACCGGCTGTTTGTTATAATTTGCAAGGTATTCAATAAAATACACATATTCTTGAGATAAAAGCAGTTGAATTTAAATTCACCAAAATTACTTAAAGTTTACGATGTTAAAATCTTACTTTAGAATTGGTGTTAGCCAATTAAAAATATTGGCTTGATACATAAGTTCAAAGCGTTTTGATTAAATTGTATAGAGAAGAATTCACTAAGCTAAATTTGATCCGCGACATTTTCATTAAAGGCGATTCCTTGAAGCTTGTTCAATAAGGAGCAAAGCGGAAATCTAAGGGAACAAAATCAGGGAAATTGTGAAATTGTGAAATAACCTGTCAGCTAAACTCTTAAATAGCTACTTTAATAGTATGAAGGAGAGCATTGCTATGGGCGCCAATTTTTTAAAATTACCTTTACAAGCAACTCATAATACCTTTTTGTCTAAGTTTGGCTAAAACACTCTTTTATGTTTTCATCGTTGACATAATCTGGAACTAATGTGGTTGATTTTGATGATAAACTAAGCGATGGCCCACTAAGTGGCATCTGGGATCTGGAATTGTGTGGAGGGCCATAGAAGACCATCGTTCTCTCAACATGAATTCTCTTATTAATGAGGTGGCAGTGGACTCACAGAGTGCATGGGGTACTGTTTCGTCTTCCTGTTCGCAACCCCTACAAAGATGTGTTTCTCAACTTCCTCGTATAATAAAAGTGCTTTCTTAACCAACAGTGTCCAGTTTGAATACCTGCCAGCTATTTGTTTCATTCCACCGCTTCCTAAACTCTTTGTGGGTGTCCTCTTTGATAATTGCAACAAATGCTGACAACGGAAGCAAACTGGACGGACCAGGTCCAAAAATTTTGAGACTCGATGAACTCCTAACCAGCTTGACTAAGAAGCATAAACTTTGATACAATTTTTGAACTATGCTGATTATCATCTGATGATGATGCTGATTTTCCTGGTGAACTGACAGCATTTAATCTATTGTAGCCAAAGTTAGATGGCCTTTCCAACCCTGAAGAATAGTTCAAATGAAAATGAGCTTCATTGAGACGAGAAAACCGTTTCCGTAAACAGCACAAATAGCATCTGATATAAAAGTAAAAGGTTTCTTGAAATTCCACTATTGCAAATATCCCAATTGCCGATGGCAATATAAGCAAGGCTTCCATAGTACCTTCGGTATAGTGCATTGCTGTTGACTTATGGCAATTCCAGGCCCAACTTTAACCATCCAGTGATCACAAGACCTTAATTATACAGACTTACAAGGTTCTGCTGCTTGAAAAGTAGTGTTCCTGAAGTATTTTTCCATATAATCCGGATTCAGTCGTAAAATCTTTCCATGATGTCATGATTTTTAAGATATTTAAAGTTTGATGATGAAACATGCTTACATTTGAGGTGATGTGTACATTATAAAAAATAGTTCAATTCTACTGACTGAATCGCCTTATACCGGCTCCTTTTCAAAGTGACTCTTTAATTGTTCAACTATGATTTTTTATTGGAGTTATGGCTGTATAAGGACTGTACTTTATATTTTCCGACATTTTAGCCACCACAAATTCCCCTGCTTCGGATTTTGAGTGTTCCATTTTTGATATAATATGGATTTCAAGTTGAAAATTAGGTTAATATGCAATTTTTACAGATAATGAAATCAATTCGCCTAAAAAGACATAACTTAAAGAAGTAGCAGTAGATGAAAAATTGAGGGCTGATTTGAAGAGTAAATTTCGTTTTGCAATCAGTAGAATTGAGCCAAATATGTTTTTTAATCCTAAATATAGCAAAAAAGAGGATTTATTGATTATTTCTCCAAATATTTGAAAATCTGGACGTGATTCAATTTGTCAAGCTTTCATGACTTCGAATGCCTCTATTATTAAATACTAATATAATATTATGCTATTATGTCTACCAATTGGTTTCCAAATTCGATGAAAATCGAACCGCAACAAAGTTTATACATCAAGTATTGACAGAAACTCCCAAAATATTATTGTAGATAAAACAATTATTTCGTTATCGGTATATCGGTATGATATACTGATGGATGACAGATTTTTCTGTTAATCCTGTTAAATCCCGCAAATATTTTTACTGTCATTTACACTTGAATAGTGATAAATTTGTAAGTGTCTAATAATAGCTTTGGCATAAAAGTAAATATTATTTTCAGTTTTCCCTTAGACACATATACTGTAGCAATAACCATAATTATACAAATATCTATTGTAAATTAAAGTTAATGTAACTATTTAAAATATATAGGGAATCGAAATGCATTATAGTCTAGTATGTGTAAAATTATTATTATTACCTAAAAAATACGTGCATTAGGTCTAATGTGCGCCAAAAGGCCACTTTGTCTGAAGCTGTTTAATTTGGAAGCAAATTTGTTTTGAAAATTGTCATCATCATAATATATTTCCAAGTTCAAGGTGATAAAGGAGAAAATGCATATTTATTTATATTATTTTGAACAATATCCAAAATAAATATGAAAATCCTGACGCGTTTGGTTGAAAGCAATTAGACAGTGGCACACTGAAAAAAAAAAATGTGAGCCAAATACAAGTAGCTAAATGAAAATTTATTATCATTTCAATATTTTTAGAAAAAAAGAACAACAAAACAACAGAACCACTTTTTTAAAAAAGATTTCATGTTTTAATAGAGATTAGATTACTGGAAAATATAGAGCCCCCTACACTGAGAAAAGACAAACACCTGGAACAACAGTTTTCTTGATTTCATTTGCACATTTTTCTTGAAGTAAAACAAAGATGATTATAATAAAATTACGCTGACTATTTAAACTAACAAAAAAACAGTGTTGACGACTTACTGCTTAATTCAAGGATTTATCATATTTGATGTTAAATCAGCTTCATAATTGGTTCCATCTACGTGTTATTCTTTTATAAGTATTTTTTATTTGGGCACAAGTTCTGATGATTTAATTCAGTGCATATAAAGTCAAATATCTAGCATTTTACTTGAAAAGATTTTTGTTGGCCAATGAAAGCCATTTCACTGCATCTGCTTCACTTGACATGGAGTAGTTAATGACCACTAGTTGTAGCTTGTTACATTTCCCGTACCCTGTAGAGCGCCAGAAGATAAACCCTTACCAACGGGATTTGTCAAAACAGGAGATAGAAGGAGGAGTGAGGGCCCTTGTAAAGCCGGCGGCATCGGCCGCAAACGCAATCGAGGCTGGGCGGAGAAAGGACCGGGGGTCCACCTCTACGAGGTGAAGGTCCGGTCCTACAGCGCAATAATTAGGAGGTAATCCCTCTCGGCCCCGCACATCCGACGTCATTTATCCTGCCAAGAATACTGGCGCACACTATAACTTTTAAAAACTATTAAAACAAATACAAAATGTAATATTTTCCAACGTTAGATTAACAATATGATGTTTATATGTAATAGTTTTGTAATTGTTTGAAATGCCCATTTCAGTTAATAAAATTAACATCGTGGATTGAATGAATACATTTTTAGGTTTCTCTAACCAATACTTTTACGGCGAAGTAAAATAATAATGGTATATTGAATTAGCAAATATTTGTTGACATTTTTAAATGGTGTAAGTAGTTTTTGGGTTCGCCATATATAACCGTGAAAACTGTCAATCCAACAGTTTTTGACTAAAATTAACAGTTTTTTTTGCTGGTGTATGTGCCACTAGCTGTATCTATTTTTTGACATTTTATGAGGACATCTTCTGTCACAAGTATTTCTTATTATTATCTACTTTCATTGGAAACATATATATTTTTTTCAGTAATCATTTAAAAAGGAAAGATTAGAAAGCGGCGTAATAAAAACATGTGGTGGACTATATATTTCAAAAATATTTACGTTCTGTCGAGCCATATTCGTCTTCAGGTATTAAAAATTTTAAATTTTTTATATCAACTTTTATAGCTAATTTCCAAATTCGACATACGCCTCCAGAATCAACCTGTTCGTCTTACCACTAACGCTAAATACGAAAAAGTAACCCAAAAGAGATTTTTTGCAAGTGGGCTGAATTTTAAAATAAAACTGACGCTTTTCTTAAAATATCACCACTTTTATTTTATTTACTTTACTAAAAATTCAAATAAAAATTATGTTATTCCTTAATATACTTCTACTTACGTAGGCGACACACATAAACGTATAACTGAGCTAGTTAGAAGAAGTAGGCAGAAGTTTTGTTATACAGCGTTAAAATAGGAACCCACATCCTCATTTTGTAAATAGATAAGTATTGTTCCATGTGTTGTTTCATTAATTTTAGTGTGAAAAAAGAAACAAAACACGCCAAAAATACCCTAGATTATTTATAAAATCATGTTTACACTAAAAGGAATTTTAATTTTCATGACAATGGTGTTCGTCTCTGTTTCAAAATAATCGATTGAGGCAGATTTTTCTATGGCTGTTAAAATGTCTCATTTATAACTAAAGTATTGGATTAAATTAAAAAAATATTTCTGTAATAAATAAAATATATGAGTTAATCAAGGATATTTTATCCTCCATTCTATACGATTGTTTCCCAATACTCTGGTTGTTTTTCTATTCCATCCAAAACATCCGGTGATTTGAAAATTCATCAAGACAATTTGGAAATGCGACATCGACATTTTAAGAAATTTTTTAAAGATTAGGCAAATATTAGACAGAGATATAGAAATCTGATGGTTCAAAATCAGGAGAGGGTGCGTAATGCTACAGAATAATATTCCAACATAACTTAGACAACAAACATTCGCAATGATGAATTTTCTTGAATTGTAACCTTAAAGCATCCCAGTTGTTAACAATAAACCTCAGTCGTCATGATTATATTCCTAGGAAACAATTTATAGTAGACGTTTTCTTGTCCTACCAGATACACAGCATCAGCTTAGGCGAATTGGTACTTGCCGTTTTGTTAGTACTAAGCTATTTTTTTCTGTTCGTGGCATTAACGTAAAGGTATGACTTTTGTCGCTTCAACTTTTTTCTGCCACGGTATATGTCATTTTGGAATAGAAAACATTTTCCCCTACCTTTTCTACTTGAAAAATGTACTCATTATTGAAGTCTCTTGGAGCAGCCGTTTCCGTGAAAACTCATCTAAATATGGTGATGCATGCAAATTATATATTAGAATAGCGTAGAATAACATACTGAAGTATGTACATTTCCTCCTAAAACACCCGGTATTTCCTACCTTCGGGCACAAATACAATTCATCTGAGGCTCAGATAAAGAATTTCTCGAATTTTTTGCATGGAAATCATACATTTCAAAAAAGCTGGTAACTTCAGATATGTTGCCAAATCAATGTTATTTTTTATGTTCAGGGTAGCTTTCAACATCGAATAGGTAGACCATAACGTTGAAGGCTTCATTTTCTTTGAAATATCGGAAAAATAGGCAATCAGAACATTTTCAGAGAAAGATCCTACATCTTTCTTCTGTCTGTATTCCACGAACCTGCTGTATGTGAGTTCATATACAGTTCTTGACTAATAGATTCAATTCCACATCTCGCGCCAGGCTTCTTATGTCGTGTGATGTTAATGGTAATAACTCATCCTCACTTTCAATTACATCCATTTCAAAAATTACTTGACAATTTTTTCAAATTGACAATGACATTAAAGTAAACATAAACAATTCAACGAACGTCATCAGCGGTAAACATAGCAACGAAAAGTCATATTTGGATATTGATAATCAAACGCAATAAATAAATATAAAAAAAAAACAATTTTGTGAGAAATTGGAACGAATTTGGAGAAAAAATTATTTATTTCACTATTCATGAATTCTATTTTCTAGCACCTAAATACTAAATGTGATGAATAGAAGTACTGAATACCGTCAGATAAGAGTATTCGATACTTGCATAATAATTGCATAAATATTACTCATCGAGTGATACCCAGCTTTGCTGTAGACCTACTTAGAGAATGATGACTATGACAAAAACAAAGAAAATCAATTGGTAATTGAATTTTTATCTAATCCATACTATTGAGAATCACAATGTATCAGCATTTGTTTGATAAAATATCCATAATATTTTATTGGGTACTCGTAACTCCAAAATGTCCCTTAAATATAGACCGCTAGATGTATACTTAACCTCTAACTGCTTTTTGGCAACCCCGGGAAAACTTGTTTTTAACAGCTGATATTTCAACATATTTTTAACGGAGTTTAACGATCCTTGAAGAATGAGCTGATGATGTCGATTACTTAACTCAAAAATTTCACGGGAATGCAGAAGGGACCTTAAAACCGCTTTATATTTATCCCGATAAACAACGCACTATGCTTTATCTGCTAAAAAAGTTTTAGGCAAGGTTACACTAAAAATAAAAATGTCTCTCAGATTGCCGCTCGAAATAAAATAATTTGGCTATCGGAACTTGCTAGCAGATATCCCGCTTCCTCCAGTGAGAATAATTATTAATGGGTTATCATTATGAGATTTTAAAAATCGAAACCAATTTTTTGCATTGCATCAAGCTATTATACAGGGTATTACAGATGAAAAAAGTTTTTATAAACATTGGTCCAGATGCATCTTTTTCGAAATACAGGTTGCTTAAAATTTTCTGTCTTAAATATTATAATCTTCATTTCTCGAAAACCGATCGAGATATTGAAATGATATTTGGTACACAACAGTGTATAGTGAAGGGCTGCTTTTACGACTTTTTCCTCCTAACCGTTTCTAAGATAAAAATTTATTTATTAATCATTACAATAGACCAACTTTGAAATCCTAATTAAACCATAATCTAGGTGCACTCTGTCAGCACTTTTTTTTTGAAGTGTTTAGAAAAGCAAACGAAAATTGGAATGAAGCAAGGCGTCTCTATGAAAATGCATTCCCTGACCACCAGTTACCTTGTACAAACACTTTTTCAAATGTTCATAGACGTTTGAGGGAAACGGAAAAAGTAACAGAGTATTTTGTAGATTGTAGGGCGCAAATAATTGCACGAACAGTGGAAAAATCAGGAAAATGTTTTACAAGCGGTTGAACAAAATTCTGCAATAAGTACAAGGGGTCTGTAAAATTAATTAGGGAATATGAACCATGTTAACGTATGGCGAATCCTGCAAGAGAAGCAGCTATATCCTTATCTGCAAAGAGTTCAAATCCTCTCTGGAGCTGATTTTCCAACCAGAATGCTGTATTGCCAATAACTAAGTCGAAAAAATGCAGAAGATCGATAATTTATTTCTTTCATTTTTTTTCACGGATGAAACTTCATTTACCAAAAACAGTGTCTTTGATTGTCACAATGAACATTTTTGGACAGATAAAAATCCATAAATTATTCATGAATTGCAATCCAGCATTTATTTTAGATTATAAGTTTAATACACTTTTTTTTCTATACAAATAAAATAAAAATAAACAATTTCCTATACGTTCCTGTATGTGAAAAACCAATGTTACAAAAAGTGTTCAGTCTAAGTTTTATTTTTTCTTGCTGATTTTTGACACGAAATTTCAGACTAATATTTAGAAACGCCAACAACTTTTTATGCTGAAAATCGTTACTATATTGTAATGATTAATAAATTATTTTTTTTATCTCGGCAACGGTGCGTCAGAAGAAAAAAGTCTAACAGACACTTTTTAAACAAAATTAACTTGGCTTTAACAATAGCAATTTGTCAAAAAATCAGTTGCTAAAAATGAGTATTTAACGGCACCAACGCCACTGATGCTGGTATATCCCAAGAGAAATTTATATACGCAAAAGCAGTCCTTCACTATACACTGTTGTATATCAAATATCATCTTAATATCTCGATCGGTTTTTGAGAAATGAAGATTATAATATTTAAGACATAAAATTTTAAACAACTTATATCTCGAAAACGAGGCATTTCTGGACCCATGTTTATATGGCCTTCTTTTTCTTATTCTTAAACACAGAACCTGCCCCTAGATTTTCTTAACATCACTGTATAACAGCCTGTAGAAATTATATTTACTTAAAATAATCTATTAGATCTGCCAATTTTTTGTATGGAGTCGGTGTGCTTAATAAATTCTCAAACACTTAATTTTATTGGTGAGAAATTAGCGATTTACATAAATCCATGGTATAAATCTCTGCACTATTTTGAGATATAAAGTTGTGCAGTAAATTTATAGCCGCGTAGGTGTTTCTTGCGCTAAAAGGTCTGATTTATGTGTACGTATTAATTTTCACGCTGCTACTCGTACGTAGATTGCTTAATTAAAATTTTTAGTTTAGGATCAACATCAATCATGATATGCTTTGCATTTTAAATGAGTATTTCAATTTTGACTGATCGAGAATCATAAGGGTTGGCAAATTAATAAATATAATGTATTACTTGAATTCATTTTATTCCTGACTAGTATTCGATACAGTATTTCTGTCATCAGATACACGTTTAGATATTCAGGATTCAATACTTGAAAATACTGAAGTATTTATGAATCCTAAGACTTGTGGTTGTTCTTCCACTATATTTAACTAAATTGCTAAATACCGGATTTTTAATTTCACTTTCTTTTATAGTTATCTAACTTAAACTTTTACAGTCTTAACACTCACAAGAAACAATACCTAAGTTACAAAATCTTACATCACGAGAAAACAAATACGTTGAATATAATAAAAAACTATATATACACAATCTACTCTTTGATTATGGGCACGGGCGGACTAAACAAAGCCCAAACAGTGTAATAATAATTGCTCCACTGCGTTTTTCGTCAATGTCTGGCGGTAACTATGATACGGCGTTTTTCACATGAGATTTAAATTAACAGAACTTGCAGGTTCTTTGGAAAATCTTCCATTACAAATGAGAAAACATTTATGGTTGCAATTAGATTGTATACCTAATGATAGTTCTGTAATTGTAAGAAATTATTTGAACCAGACCAAATCGTTGGATAGAACCTGATGGTCACCAGATTTAACCACTCTGGATTATTTTCGGTGAAGGCGCTTAAGAACGTTGTCTATAATATCGACCAGTAGAAACAAAATTAAAGATTATCGTGTGAAACATTGTCAGGAGATGTAATACAAAACTAATCTTTTATTTTTTATATATCTTCTTTTGGACTTGACTTTTTAACGAGTGCAAATAGGTAAAAACTTTATTAAGGTTTTTATTGTAAGAATGCAATGTATTTTTCAATGAACCACAGAAATAAATATGTTTCTGAGAAAAAAAAATAAACGACGCCACGACGCTTGGCGATTAGACACAAACAAAACTTAAGTTTATGCCTAAAAGATGGTCTGGAGAGGGAACTTTCGGACTTCCCGTATTTACAAGTTACAAATGAAATAAAATAAATTATGTTTTAAAAATAATTCAAGTAAATAGGTTTCATCTGTAATACAAAAAATAGTGACAACATGGTAATAAAATAATTTTAAAGCTACCTAAAATATCATTCCTAATTTTATTTTTTATTACATGTAAAATAGACAACATGCAGTATATTTTAACTTGTAGACATTATTATGCACTTTGACCATGAATTTATTTTTAACGTTGGCATGAGTATCTACATTTTTAACTAGTCATTTTACATTAGGAGGTTCATGTAACATAATTTGTGCCATTATTCTATATCACTTGTCTACCGAAATGATTTAAATTCAAACAAATTTTGGGCTTGATTCTATGTGGGTAAAGTTTAAACAAATTTGTCAAAATTAGTAACAGCACGTATTATGTAGACGAAACATTATGAACAATTAAATGATCATGATGACTTATTTTTAATTTAAACATGAGGTTTCCAAAGTATTTTTATATTCAAGGTAAATACTCGTATCCCACGAAAATAGCCTAATGTTATGTCTTTTTAATTTTCTACTTAACTTTTTTTAATAAATTTGTGATGAACGAAATAGTATTAATTAAAAATGTATATTCATTCTACTCAATAAACATATCGGCACTTGAAAATTTGAATTAAAATGAAAGATGTGTTTGTAAGCATTAATTTGAAAATTAACAACAATAAATGGTAAACTTAAAAACAAATGAAGTTTATTTTACATCATCCAGCGTAGCATCAAACCAGTAAGTATATTATCAGTGAAAAAACATTACTACACAACACTACAACTATAAAATCAGTGTATTTTAATAGTTTAAAAATATTTGAACAGAAATGTATATAAATTGATTTAGATTACTCCTAAATTAATTTCTTACTTTTTTTAAGCTTTGAGAGCAACCAGTAAGTAAGTAGAAAATTATTACATTTATTATCACAATTCACTTGTTGATATTTTTTCCATCATGTAACAGATAATATATTGATAACTTCAGATGTAGGCAGAACAAGTATAAATAAATAAACAAACTTTTTTATACCTAGTATTTCTCAAAGGTCTTGATAAAGTTCCACCACATATTCTTTGTCTACAAATAAGTAGATTTAAACTTAATACATATGTGTTTAGTTTGGGCGATAGACGGAGTTAAAACGTCAATTTTTGCTATATTATTGCATAGTTTTACGGAATATTAAAATTGGTAAATATAAATCCATATGCATATAACGAAGATAATTTTTGAATATTTCAAACTTTTACGCCAATGAATGATGTATGTATAAAATTTAGATGAGGTAACTGCAAAAAAGGTTCTATTGACAAATCTGGATTCGGTACACTCGTAATTTGTATTCTAATAATTGGAGGTATATTTTACGAAAGAATTAAGTTGCTAAAACATTTAAATTTGTATTAAATACAATTATATGTTTTTAGTATGTTTATGTGTATATATTTCACAAAATACACTGCCAATTATTAGAAATCTGATTAAAACAAAAAAAAAACTATGAAAGTATTCAAGTCTTGTATAAGTATAGTAAAAGTATATCTTGCTAAAGTATCTTTTTGAAATTGTACACGTCTCCATAATTTACCATTCTGAAAAACTTTCTCAAGTAATATTTTTCTGTATTTTCAGTAGAAAAGGCAATTTACTTAAAACGATAACAGTTTTCAATCGGTGCACTGAATACTTCAAATAGGATTGTTTCGAAAGCTGTTACTCCTAACGACTCAACAAGGTATACCTTTTTCAAATATAACAGGTAGGAGAATCGATTGTTTCAATAGTTAGACACTACATTAAGCAGCAAAAGAGTTCTGCCATTTAAAAAAAAACACACGATATGCCATAAGTGGCGCTCTCTATTAGTGACGTTAAAATTAGAAACAAATTTGAATTTCTCACCTGCATAAACCCCTGACTTACAAATTTTATGTAAATATTTGAATTTGTTAAGAAGTTATCTACAAATATCGAAAATAAAATTTTAACTTTGACACTCTGTATCTTTTTTATTATGCCACTTGGGATATAGGTATGTTAGGTTAAATTCATTTATTTTCACCTAAGAAATCTGTGGTCTCATTTTTGCTACTTCATTTAAAAACACCCTGTGTACATATATATTATTGGATACTGTAGTGAAGAATGTCAAATATGTATCAGAATATACTCTGAAAGGTTTCCGTCATACATGGAGTAACTAATGTTTGCTGCTGCAACAGTTGGTTGCAGTTTAAACACGTCTACCTAATCTATATTGTATAATTATCGTACATTGGCGTACAAATTTGAAATATTCAATTACAAAACTACCCTCTTTTTACACATATGAATTGATACTCATCATAGTTTTAAGACATAAAGTTATGTCAACGTGCCAAATTTTAGTAAATTTGTAACAAAACGATATTTGAAAATTGACATGTACCTCTATTTATATGAGTAAATTGTAACCCTTTAGTAATGCTTCTGTAATTACACAGCAAATTACGTTATATGCACCTCTGGTAAAGTCCTTATTCATTTATTTACTTTATTATTTATCGCGGTCAGACAAAGACCCAAATTAGTGGCACTCGCCAGGACACTAACTAATTTGTTCTGTCTTCTTTACTAATTTGGGTTTTGTTTGCATGCGTCTGTCTATTAATAATACTAACAGGGTCTTTGTCTAAATCTTTCCAGCCAGCGCCTCTCCGCCCAAGAGTGCTTGAATCACGAATGGCTAAAGCGGAAGAAACAAGCGGTACCGAGAACGCCCAGCATGGACGTGACCAAGGACAACCTCAAACAATTCGTGGAGAGGTGGAACGAGCACCCGAACTCGCCCTACGTGTTCGAGATAAACCCCCACATCACATCCCCCTCGATGTTGCCCACGGGGAGTCACAGTATGTCGGGCTCCAGCGAATCTTTGGTGGCAGACTCACCTTCACCTTGTGGTTCCTTGGCTTCTTCGTCTGGATCCGATAACGCGTTCACCAATAACGGCTTGGACGACATGGATGGCTACGGCGACACTTTGCTTCCTCCAAGTGCTGATCATTTTAGAAGAGCATCGGACAGTGCCGGCATCGTAAAGTCACACGATATCGCAGAAAGGATAAATCTTGCTGAAGAGATCAGGAAATTGTCAGACAAACTCTTCCAGTTGTCTAACATCAACACCTCAGTCACCAACAATCAGAGCTGCTTTGGCGAACCTTCCAGCACAACTGAAAGCGAAGTTACGAGTACTCCGAGCATACCTATTATGGTTTCTGTTAGCGAACACCATGAGAATGGACTGCCACGTGACCACCCAGCTAGCCCCAACTGTGGGATTCCGTGGAGGAGGACAAAGTTTAAGATGAACCACATGTCGAGGGATGTGCCTCTGGCTGTAAGGAATATCCACAAACTCTCTGAAGACCAATTCACGACTAAAGTAAACAGTCACAGCATCACAAGTCCGAATGGTACCAAGGATCTATTACTCCAGCTGCTGGAGCACTGGGATGGACCCAAGGGCCCCATAATGAAGAACAACAGACATGGATCTATCTCTTCCGAATGGACTGAAAGCGACACTTTGGGGCAGCGGACTATAAGTTCACTAAATACATTTTTTCAATCTAGGAACACGAATAAAAAGATCACTCAGTTTCATTTCAACAAAACTTAGATTTCTTGTTGTAAAAAATGTATATTTTGTGTATTTATTTGCCTGCATTTTCCGAATTTTTCCACTGTATATAAGGGACCATTTATTCGTTTAGTTTTTCTCGACATATCCATTTAATGAAATTATTTATTGTTAGTTATAAGGATATAATAAAGAAAACTACTATTTATTGTGTGTTATTGTCTAGTAGGAGAGATCTGAAATAAAGGTTAAGGTAATTAAAACAGTACTTGCTTATTATCCTCAATAAGTAAATGTTGGCCGAGTTTTATCCAAATTTATATTAACAATTTTATTATTACATTAATATTCAAACCCCTACCAAAATAGATCTTCATTCCAACAATATATTAAAAAATGTTTGTTGTTATATAAGTACAAGGTGAGCAAAAAATCTTCAAATAATCTTTCTGCAATGTACTCGTGAGATATTTGCATTCTAACAATAATGCAAAAGAATACAGGCCTCAAAATAATTAAATCAACAAAGAAGAACCTGAAATATTATACATATGTCAGATATTGTACATACCTACGCGAAAACGTGTGCTTCTTGTGCAAGGACTTATTTTTTTTTAATTTTTATATACAAAAATTGGGGGTCGCACTATTGTTTGTAATAAAAAAAAATACAGTTTTAATCATGGAATTATTTAATCGCCAATATATCACGAACAGTATAAGATAACCCGTTATATAGTTATAACAATGCAATCAGAGAAAAGTGGAGAATCAAAAAACATAACAATATACAGAGTGTTTACTGAGAAATAAGAAAGTTAATGGCAATATCTCTGTAGTGCGATGCGGAATTGTTTATTTTTTTGATAAAAAGTGAAATCCTTGTGAAAAATTAGTTAAGACATGCACATTTCAGTTTTCCTAAATCCTAGGATTGCATAGCTGGGTTAATGTCAAATATTTCTTTTTATATGAATATAGATCCGATTCGTTTTTGTTTAGAAGTCACAATTATTTTAAAAATACAATTTTATATTTTAATCAAAGCAGCCTGAAATAAAATTTATGGTTGCTATAATAATTATTATTATTTGTGTCATTTTGTTTATTCATTTGACTCTTAGCATTAAAGTGCTAAATAAAAAACGCAGTTATTTACAACTGAAGAGTATGCATATATTATTTTTGTATATGGGTATTCCAATGGGAAGACAAGCAGCCGAGAATACCAACGAAGATACCCAAATAGACATCAATCACACAGTCTTTAGTGCATAATTTCGTAGATTTCGAGAAGAAAGTAACACCGCTCTAAAAAAGGTCAGTTGTGCTACTGAAGTGAATCTACAAAATGAAGAAGATATGTATAATAGCTGCTGTCTCTGACAACTCTTCAATTAGTGTTCGGCGTATAGTAAGTAATGTTCATGTATCACCAAATTTTGTATGGTGTGTATAACAAACAACAAATAAATGTTAATCCATGTCATCGCCAAAATGTATAAGCGTTACATGCTGGAGATACTCCTCACCGATTCGAATTTTGTCGCTGGTTACTTCAAAAATATGCACAAAATGATATATTCATTTCGCCTGTCATGTTGTCTGATGAAGCGTATTTTACTAAATTGTAAATTAAAATGCTTGTACCTTCTAAACAAAAATGAATTGGATCTATATTCCGTTCATAAGAACAAATGTTTGACTGGAATGGAATGTAAATTTAAAAAATCTTAGCAAAATAAAAACAAAATATCTTAATAATTAACAGTCCATTTACATCAAAGGCTATATATGTATTAAGTTGGAAACCTTTATGTTGAAGTTATAGTACATTTACGTGTTGCCAGGAAAGACAAGAGTATATAACCATCGTACAAATTAGTTAAAGAAATCTGTTTTGATGGAGCATTTTGCATCATACAGGTACAAAAACTAGACAGCACATAGTCAAATTGCTGAGACTGAATTTTTATATTTTTGTATAAAAATATTTGAAACGATTAATTTACATTTGCACCAAAATGCCAACAAAGGTATGTCTTTCTGAAATGATATTTACGTAACCAAATTATTCACACTAGAAAAACTGTTTGGTTGTTAGGTAATAAACCTCACTGTATGAAAATATCAACATAAGTATATTATAAATAGCATAAATAATGATTATTGTAATTCACGAGGATGAAAGTCGAGTGTCGTAAATGATCCGAGTGAATTATAGTCATTTTGTAAGCGTGTGGAATACTCACTTTCTCCACACAACTATTAACAATATTTTAGACAACTTTTTGCTGAAAAAATAAAATATTTTGACATGAACATATAATTCAAAACTCTCAAAGCACCTTAGTTTTAGCTTTGACATTTATCGTTCACTTGATAAATTAAAAAAAAGAACAGATACAATTTTAACTAGTAAACTTATACCATCATTCGGAAAAATGTTAATATTGCCAGGACTGGTATAGTGGGTACAATATTCGGCTTTCATACAGGAGTTTCAGAATTTTTGTTTTGTTAGTCCACTCTCATACTGTCACGTTGAAGATTTAAATTTGGTGGCAGAAGTGTGAATAATCACGTGTGAATAATCACGAGTGAATAATAATTTATCACTTGCATTATACACATCATTATACTTGACAGTTTAATTTATATATAAAAAAAGCCCTCATGCCACAGTGTAATTGTTACTTTGACAGCGGCAAAAGCTACCTCCAACTTTTACAACGACAAATGCACTAGTGGTTTTTTCACTTATTCATTTTTTAATCAATTATCGCGGTGTCTGTTAATAAATAGTTTGACATTTTTGTCGACAACTTATTGAATACCACTCTCTGTCGGCACTTTGATGTTTCGAGATCAAAGCCGTACCGCCGCACGTAAATACTGTCGCAAAAAATGTCCAATTACGAGGGTCTTAAAAAAGTAGTTTCTTTCCAATTGGAAAATATTTATATACGAAGGATATTTCAAAAGTGTGATGTAAGGCTGTTTATTGTATAAATAAAATGTTTGTAATGTAATAAATATAAATATTATAAAAAATTATAGGTAAATGTAAATTTTAAAATCAAATATATACGTACTCTACTACATAAAAAATAATGTAGCCATAAGGAAATTTTGCATTAAAATGTTTACTTAAATATTTAAAAAAACAATATACATTATAATCTATATTGTTTACAAGTTACAAATGCTGCAGTATAGGTTTTTATACTCGCTACAAGAATTCAGACGACTTACGTCATACGAACAAATGAATAATTCATTATATTTTCATCAAAATATTTAAGAAACTGCAACAGATAGTAATAAAACTATATACTACACTAAAAGTTTGCATTATATATTGCACTAAATTGCAAAAAATGATTATTTTTATCGCGACCAAATATCGAAAATTACATTGACAATAAAAACAAATGTGTAACGTCAGCCGTGACGTAAGACGTCTGAATTCTTGACGCGAGTATACTTGCTCTTTTAATGCAGCTTTTCTTCGACTACTACACGAAAGTGTTTGTGACGTTTGGCAGCCTTGATTTGAAATAAAATAAAAATGCATTGTATTCTTGTTTTGTAATTTAATAAACTACATATATATTCTTTTCAGTAAAAAAATTACTCAAATGAAAACCCAATGTATAAGTATGTCCTGGTCATTTTTTAGTATTTAATATTAATTTAGTGATTTCGGTATTTCTATATGTATATTAATTAATTTGAGACAAATTATTTTAATGTATTTAAAGATGTTACTGTACATACCATTTTTATTATATACTGTTTGTGCAGGTATCACTTAGAATCGGTGTACCAGTTTGAACTTCAGCATCTTGAAATTTTGGCGCTAAGATAGTTTTGGTATTATCAGAAACTCTGATTGAACCAAAAATTCTTGAGTGTAAAATTTACATGACACAATAAAGTTACATAATTATTGTATATTACACTGGTATTTTTAATAAATACCAGTACAAAAAAAATACTTATTGGTTCATATAAAACCAATGTTTTATTTGAAAAATGATTGCTTCAAATTCTATTTTTTTTATAGCATTGATCAGGACAATCTTTCGAATGAAGATTCTAATTTTTATCGGCGTACCGCGTAAAATTTTACATTAGTTGATGAAATATAAAATACATACCTTGAACAATGGAAAAAGGAAAAACCACTTCTTGAGGGACAATTATTCACAGTACAATATATCATGGGCATTTTTAGAAGAAAAATAAAATAAAATAAATACTAACAGATATTCAAAGTTTTTTTGTCTCACACTATATCGATCGCATTCAACACGTTACAGTTCTAGCGTCGGCCACCGTGTAGGATCCTGGGTACCGAACAGTCCCTGAGACGAGTGAGGAGAGAGGAATTGGTAGGGCGGGGCGTGTTCGAGAGTGAAATAACTTAAATATTTATTCTGTAAACTTTGCCTGTAGCGACATTAGTATTCCTCGTATGAATTTCAATAAGTGCGTGTTTAATAATTGTACTGTAATAGATAAACCATGTTTTTTGTGACATTATATATTTTCCTTGGGTTTATTTGTTTAATTGTTTAATGTCTCTGTGTAACAGATGTGAAGTTTCCACTAATAATTAATAAGTCAATGTTTTCCAGAACAAGACCATCTGCAGAAGACGTCATAAATCACCCTTGGTTAGCTCTATCTACGGTACACTCCGACTTGGAACTCAGCAAGTCCAAGCTCAAAAGATACGTCATCAAGCGTCGGTGGATAAAAGCTGTGAATACTATCATTGCTTTGAGGAGGATGGGTGCTAAGATAGAACCAGAATTGATCCATGAAAATAACAATAACTGTTAGATATTAGCGAGTTCCGAGTGTCTTCAAACAAATTACCAAAAAGTACTACAACTTAAAAAAATAAAACTTGGAATATAAAGCTGTGACTTTTCAGTGTACCACTACAGAATCTCCTAAACAGAAAGCATATGCTATAGTGGTTGTTTACTGATATTCCGCTTTTTCAAATAATCACATTCGTAGATGGTGATAAAGGACAAGGCTACTCACTATGCTGTGAGTTGAGTTAGACCCAGCATTGAGTAAGCCAGTGACTACAAAATGTAAATACTAGATACTTACATATCGCTCAACATTTAATACGTTTAAGTTTAGTTGGCATCTTGTATCCAAGCCTATCAGATTCTCATGTCTTCGTAGCCACCAATCTTGATTTTCTAATGGTCGCCATTAAATAGCATAAAAACAAACAATTGATTTATAACTTAATCAACTGTGAGTCTCTTAGTTTAGGTGATTGTATGGTGTACGCTTAAAAATTGAACACTGTGTATTGAAAAATCTATCTGCTTCATAGATTATTGAGGATAGTACCTATATATTAATTTTAGAGACGTGTGTTGGAAGACAGTGAAAAAAGCAGTAAAGATGAAACAATTAAAAAAAAAAACGTTCAGAACATTGTTACCTCGGAAGTCATTAGAAATAGACAGATAAAATAAGAGAGAGAATATTATGCATATGAGATGTATTAAGAGATGTTATTTACTTACTAGAAAATTTCAAATGTAGTTTGATATATTTTGTAGAAACATTTCTTCCATGTACCTGTATAGTAGGTTGTGGTATTTTTGACGTAGTTTGCAGGAAATTATTGTACAATATTTGTACCTGCTTAAAAATATTTTCCATACCTATTTATTTAGTTCAGTAAGTCACCTCTAAACATTTCTAGTCATATTCACGTTCCTAAATTGGTTTGTTTCATATGTTTGTTATATTTATTTTAAATAATAAAAACTGTAATTACTACAAATCTTGTTTTATTTTTCCGAAAACAATTTCGACATTTTCACTTATAATATCTTGAGTGCTTAAATTATTTCCGGAAATTTTTTCGAGGTCATCAATATTTTGAAATTATCGCAAGCCACAAGCGGGAGCTGATCTAAAGATATTTATTATAAACGAGAAAAAAATCCTGCTATTAATTTATTACAGATTTACTTCAAATTTTCTGTAGAAGTCAGCAATAATGTAAGCTTAACTACCCACAAGATTATGTCTAAAAATATTTTTTGTGGAAAGAGATTTTATGAAAAATTAAACATTATTTTCTCTTCACAACTGCTTGTCCAATTTTAATGTCCAAAAATATGTCATAGAATTTGATAGGACAACAATTGCTGATTTTCTTGGAAATAAGAAACGTAAAAAAATGTAATTTATTATTTTTTTAATGGAATATACTGCAGATACTATCCATGTTCTACTATGAAATCATAAAATATATAGAGCGCCAGAGGTACCAAAAATATTCAACCAATGGAGAAAACGCGAGTCTGGTAATATTGTAGTAACTTAGCAGCTTCTATGAGTTGGATGCAGTAACGGGGTAGCTTCACAGTAATGGGCGGGAATTTCAAAATATGAAAATTTACGTCCAATTCGGAGAAATGTATGATCCAATTAGAAACATTCCGTTTATAATGCAGTATAATCAACAACCACAGATAAATTAGCTATATTAATTTATCTGTGCAACAACTTACATTAAGATTTCCCTAGATGGCTGCTTTCTAAGCTCCTCCATAGTAGTATTTTTTTATGTCTTAGTGTAAAGGCTTCTGGCTTCTATATATTTTATGATTTATATGGTTCTACCAGAAAAATGTTTGATTTAGGTGCCTGTTAAACTGATTGACAGCGTATTTTATTTCTTAACTTTGGGAAAAGATAAAACACGGAAAACTAATAGTTGTCTTTCCTATAACATTTTTCTTTATGACACTTCATTTTCCTGATACAGAGCGCAACATTAAAAAAAATATTTAACTTCATTTTTTATCTATTAAACAAATATTTTTTCCTCAAATTTGGCAATGATCATAATAAAAGATTAAAATTTTGACGAGAACTTTTTTTAACTAAAACCAATGGCATAGCAGGTATGGGGTCTTCTTCATTCTAGAACCCCCTCTACTTCTACACCAATCGTGAAAAGTATTTTTGTGTGCAAATATTAAATTATTTTATTTTTTGAAAAAAGTGCTATTGAGGAAATTCCAAAATTCTTTTCACAAAATTAAGAACAAAAAATTATGACCATTAGAAACCTTATATATTATATTACCATTAAAAAATTCCAAAATTTTTTTATACTAGTCCCTTTTTCGAAGAAAATTGCAGCAAGATATGGCTAAATATGTCTTAGCAAAAATATGCTATGAAAAAAGATACAGGGTGTCAAAGTTGATATTATTTTTTCACTATTTTGTAATAACTCGAGTAGCGCTCAACCGATTTGTCACCAAATTCGGAAGGTAAATATTTTTTTTCTACGTTCATGCAAAAAACAAAACTTTATTGAACTATATTTAGTGGAAAAAGTGGTTCTTTATTGCATTTATCTGTCATTCTACTACAGTGTTTTGTCATCATGACAAACATAAACATTCATATCATATTCCTACACTTAGTGTAGCAAAGAAGTTGTAATTTAAAAGAAACATGTGCCATAAATGGCGTCCTTTACTATTAACGTCAAAATTAGAAACATATTTGAATTTCTCATCCGAAAAAAACTCCCGATTTACAAATTTTATGTAATTTGGATTTCTTAAGAAGTTATTTACAAATATTGAAAATAAAATTTTATCTTACACCCTGTAACTCCGTTAATAATCAGTTTTGGAAAAAATGTTATAGAAAGAGGTAGCATTTATTTTTGGTCTAGAATTATCCCCTGAATTTTTAGCTCATCATTTCTGGATGCCCTTTATGTAAAAGGGCAAAACTATTTCCATTGAAGTCATACAACTGTCAATTTCTACAAGCTTTCAGTTGTTTGTTTCAGGTCAAATTTTCACACTGTATTTTATGGGAAAAGGATTATTAAAAAAAAAAAGGAAAAATAGGAGTGATCTATAGAGGAATGAAATAAAAATCTGCTATATTTGTATGCGTACCTATATTTATTCATTTATTTTATATCAAAATGGCAAACAGAACACTTATTATACATACCAACAAAATTGTCTGCAATTTTAGTGCCACATTCACCTTGTAATTGCGAAAGTGGTAGGTATAATTGCAATTTATTTAGCACCATTTTTCCATACAGTTTATAAATTTTAGACATTATACTGCTGGCTTAATGATGCAGGACACTATAAAAAAAATTTGAATTCCTTAAAGTATAATCAAATTTTTATGGAGAGATGTCAACACAAGAAAAAAGTAAAGGACGGATCACTGGAAACTTTGGAGCAAGTAAGGATTCAGTACTGGAAGAAACAAGCTAGAAATAAATGTGTTTATTGTAAATACTTGTATAAATACAACAACACATAACTAAACCTAAATTAACGGTATGATTTCTGGTAGCGAGCACGAGCACCTGGACCACCGAATTTCTTAGGTTCACAACGACGAGGATCGGCTACCAACAAAGTACGATCGTATTGGATTAAAATGTCTTTTAGTTCCTTCTTTGACGCCTCATCGACATCTGCAAAACGGAAAGCACTGTCAAGAAAGTGTAGAAGTATAATACACCACAATGAAATTAGTTTAATATCAAATCTAAAAGGAAAACAAAAGGAATTTATAGGAAACACCACCACATTCAAAAAGGGTATGAGGAAATCTTAAGGAATGCTTACGGGAATCTTAAATATCTCATATTTAAGGAAATTTAGTGGACAAAATTTAGTGTGATCTCAAAATTAAATTTTATCAGAAAATGGTATTGAAGGGACACGGATATGCAATAATAATGACACTTTAAATTTATGAACTTAGTTTAGATTGCTGACGCATTCGTAATGAAATCTACTGTCAACTTTTAGCATTAGTTTCTTTTGTTCCACTCGCCAATATCGTCTAACAAAAAGTGGCCAATAAATAATTATTCTTTTATATTTCAACTATTTGAGTTTGGCATCCAGCTTAATTCTTTTATGATGTTCTGACATTGGCACCATCTTCGGCAGTTCAAAGTTCATCCTGATGATATTGTTATATAATATCAAAACCGTTAAAGAAATCAATTTTTGTAATCCTTGTATCCATCTTATAAGAACTTTGAACTTAGTTTATAATAAATTCTGGCCAAAATATTTCAATATATTTTTCAGAAAAGTTCCTGAAGGTATGATAAATACTGAAGGTGATAGAATAAGTCAAAATAAGGCTGGTTTATTATAAAGTTTTGTTGAATACTCGACAGTTTTTGAAATACGTGGTGTTTAAGTTTTAAAAAAAATATAGCTTTCTGTAAATTTCTCTTGACAGGATAATTCAAACATTTTGATAATTATTGGTAGTGTTTTCTTGTACAGTCTCCATTATTTACTGCCCAAACTATTAAATAACATCCAGTGGCAGTGATCTGGAAATGCTATTATATAATTTTTACCATAAATTGAATGCCAGTGAATTTTTCTGGTATTTTTTATTGAAGTTTGGTCATCTATAATCGATTTGGAAGAAAAAAGTGCTATTGTAAAATTTAAAATTACTCTAAAACTATTTATCCTAAGAAAAAAAAACAATAAAAAAAATTTAAATTTAAAATTACTCTAAAACTATTTATCCTAAGAAAAAAAAACAATAAAAAAAATTTAAATTTAAAATTACTCTAAACTATTTATCAAAAAAAAAAAAAAAATACAATAGCACTTTTTTCTTCCAAATCAATTGTAGATTACGAAAAAAATAAAAATACCAGAAAAGGGCAGTGGCGTACAATATAATTATTATTACAATATTATTATTATGGTAAAAATTATACAATAGCGTTTCAAATCTTACAAAACGCTAAGTATATATTTTTTAAAAACCTGAACACCATATATTTCAAAAACTATTGAGTATTCGACAAAACTTGATATAATAAACTAGCTTTAAAATAAGTCATATAAAATCATTACTTAAATATTTTTTCAACCAATACATTACAACAAAACATGAACATGTATATTTTAATAACAAAGAATATGCAACATATCACAATTAAAAAAATTGAAAAGAAACAGCAACCAATATTTTTTAATTTTTTTTTTAACACTATCTTGATATGGAAATTTATATTCAGTTAAACACACATTCTGCACAAATTAAATTATTTCAACTTTTACCTACAAAAATAGGTCATTTTTACATTTATTACAAGGAAGAATCAGAAATAAAAATTATATAAAATTCTATCATTTGATGTAAATTTTTAGGCAGTCACTGTTATATTGATAAGTACAGAAAATGAAAATGAGGATATGAATAGCAGAAAGATAAAATTGACAAATTTAAAAAAAAAAATCCTGAAATTACAGAAATTCTTTGATATTTCCGACATATCAATATCTTTTTATATATTTTTAGGTATTAATAATATTGTGTGAAACTAACTACTCAGTGGACAAAAGCCCCAACCTGCGTTGAATTACACCCACAATATCTACCCATATATTCCTTATTATTGTAGATTTGATTTATATTAGCTTAAAATACCTTTCTAAAACAGTAAAAAAATATCAATATCTTGTCGAAAATTTGAGAAAAATAAATTCTAATTTGACAACACCTCTACTACATAAATTGAGGACACCAAGTATAACTAGACTCAGACTCAAAAAATATCATGTAACCATATTTTACAAAATTGTCTGCAATTTTAAAGCCACAGTCACGTAGCAATTGTGAAAGTGGTAGTTATAATTGCAATTGATTTTGCACCATTTTTCCATACAGTTTATAAATTTTAGACATTATACTGCTGGCTTAATGATGCATAAAAAAACTGATAATTTAGTTCTATAAAGACGAAAAGTGAAAAATGAAATAAAATATACACTGTTTTATCATCCGCGTAAAACACTAATTACACTCACACATTGCATACTCATATAAAAAAGAAAAACTACTTACACTTTTGATAGTAGGCTACCAAGGCCTTAGAAATAGCCTGTCTGATGGCGTAAATTTGTGAAACATGTCCACCACCATTAACTCGTACTCTAATGTCCACAGCTGAGAATTTGTCCTATAAATCAACAATATATTAATATTTTCTGTTAAGACATATATTACTTATTTTTGTCATTGTTGTTTCAGAAAAAATATATAGATTTCAGAGCCAAGGCTCATATTCGGGATAACAAGTTCATCAAAGTATTTAAAAACGTACAATACACAAAAATATATGGTAATTATTTACATTAGCGTAAACCGCTCAAAAATGAACAAAAATTTTCCTACCCCCCTATTTTCGAGGGTGCTGATCACGAATCTGAAGTCAGATCGCGGGGCTATCCTATAGATTTTGAGAAAAAAATTTTTCAAAATTCTAACCTGTACACTTTACACATCACAGAAAGCTGCATAATTGCGGCACTGCATACTTCACGAAACTCTTAAATCACTTGTACTGCAATATGTGCATTCCTAAATATGCATATTTATAGAAATTTTCGAAAAAAAAATTATTTAATATTTTATTTTATTTTCCTCCTATTAAATCCGCCATTTGGAATTGTGACGTCATAGGACAACTACAGAATATTAGGATGTGTCTAAAGTACCAACCTACCTGATACTCGAGTGTCCGATACTTAGTCGGATTCGAAGTATCTGGTAATTTTAAATTTGAAAAAATATGTTTACCTATATAAAAAACTAAATACCTAATTTGATTTTTAAAATAATTTTCTATTTAAGTAGTATACGTGTACTGCGTAATATTTAAACATTTTTAACCTAAAGGTAGTAATTTAGAGACCCAAGGGGAGATACGTCCAGAACTGAAAATTGGTAGGTATACAGGGTATTTCAGATATGAGTGCTTTAAAGAAAATCCTTTTAAATTTCTCCTACTTCCGGAAGCAATCGTTAACTTTCGTATTTTAAATGGAGCAAGCTATACAGTATGTACACGGTTAAAGTGGAAAAGAGTATTTTTCATTTTACGGAAAAAAGGCATTCTTGATTAAAATTTGTGCTTGTCTTTAAAATGGGGTTTGCATGAAGAACTTTCATGTTGCATGTACCGGGTGATCAGAGAATCGGTAAATATAAATGATTGATGATTGTAAATGGTTTTGTTAATTATGTAGTATAGCGTAAAACTGTCCAATGTTACCAAAAAAAATCCTACCCCCCTATTTTCGAGGGTGGTGATCACGAATCTGAAGTCAGATCGCGGCGCTCTCCTATAGTTTTCGAGAAAAAATTTTTTCAAAATTCTAACCTCTATATGTAGGTATACATTACATTAGGTTGAAGTTGCAATATAACGCTTATTTTTTTTAACAATAGTGTGACATTATTAAATTAAGAAGGCTGGGTGTTATATTGCAACTTCAACGTAATGTAATGTATACATACAGAGGTCACAATAATTTTGAAAATGTTTTTTTTGACAACTACATGCGACCGCCGAAATTTGACTTCAGATCACCACCCTCGAAAATAGGGGGATATGATTTTTTTTGTTAACTTTGGATAGTTTTACGCTATAGTAAACATATACAAAATATTTTTTATTTATGTATTTTTATCACAGATTTTTTAATAATTATATTGCTTTTACCTATAAATTTGCTTTACTTAATAACCTTATTTCAAAAACTGACAGAGAACGTGAGAGGTTATACGTATATACATACAGAGTGTTCCCAATTCGAGTTGTCTATACCAGGCGGAATGGATAAAAAATTTCAATTGTCACTCATTCTATGTTAAAAAATTATCTGACCTTAAAACCCTCGGCAAGATAGTTATTTATTCAGTTTAATATACAGAGTGTTGACAAGTATGAAGAAATAATAAATCATTTAGGTACTTTAAGTAATAAAGAAAAGTTGCTTGGAATTAAATATTATGCTGAAACACATTACATTTTGCGATATTCAAAAACTCTTTATTCATTTCCAAAACTTTCATAGAAGCCATTTTTTTTCAAACGCTTTTTTATACAGGGACAACAAACGAAGTATGCAGGCACTATTATAAAACATTATTGTTATTATTCTACATGAAACACCAATGTTAAAATATCAAGCAGTACACCCATGTAACTTAAATAGAAAATTATTTAAAAAATCAAATTAGATACCTATTTAGTTTTTTATAACGTAATTATTTACTACAGCGTAAAACTGTCCTATCTTAACAACAAAGTTCCTACCCTCCTATTTTCGAGGGTGATGATCACGGATCTGAAGGCAGATTTCGGCGGTAGCATGTAATTTTCGAAAAAAAAAAATGTCAAAAGTATAACCTCTGTGTATACATTATATTAGGTTGAAGTTGCAATATGACGCCTAATTATTTGGACAATACTGTGACGTCATGAAATGAAGAAGGTAGAGGTGTTATATGTGTGTGTGTGTTATTTAATACAATGTTTTAGCAAAGGACAAACTTGTTACCGTCAAATTATTTAAGATTTCCATCAAAAATTTTCCAATTCCCATATTTCTATATCGATTTGTTGCTCGTAGACATTAAAACAACGGCATTAAATAAAAAATTAATTGAATGATGAGTAAAAGGCAATTTATTCTTCAATGATTTTTATATTTACCGATTCTCTGATTACCCGGTACATGCAACATGAAAGTTCTTCATGCGAACCCCATTTTAAAGACAAGCACACATTTTAATCAAGAATGCATTTTTTCCGTATAATGAAAAATACTCTTTTCCACTTTAACCCTGTACATACTGTATAGCTTGCTCCATTTAAAATACGAAAGTTAACGATTGCTTCCGGAAGTAGCCGAAATTTCAAAGAATTTTCTTTAAAGCACTCATATCTGAAATACCCTGTATACCTACCAATTTTCAGTTCTGGAGGTATATCTCCCCTTGGGTCTCTAAATTACTAACTTTAGGTTAAAAATGTTTAAATATTACGCAGTACACGTATACTACTTAAATAGAAAATTATTTCAAAAATCAAATTAGGTATTTAGTTTTTTATATAGGTAAACATATTTTTTCAAATTTAAAATTACCAGATACTTCGAATCCGACTAAGTATCGGACACTTGAGTATCAGGTAGGTTGGTACTTTAGACACATCCTAATATTCTGTAGTTGTCCTATGACGTCACAATTCCAAATGGCGGATTTAATAGGAGGAAAATAAAATAAAATATTAAATAATTTTTTTTTCGAAAATTTCTATAAATATGCATATTTAGGAATGTACATATTGCAGTACAAGTGATTTAAGAGTTTCGTGAAGTATGCAGTGCCGCAATTATGCAGCTTTCTGTGATGTGTAAAGTGTACAGGTTAGAATTTTGAAAAATTTTTTTCTCAAAAACTATAGGAGAGCCCCGCGATCTGACTTCAGATTCGTGATCAGCACCCTCGAAAATAGGGGGGTAGGAAAATTTTTGTGCATTTTTGAGCGGTTTACGCTAATGTAAATAATTACCAAATATATTTATAGTATGACTTAAAATGTTTAAATTACCTTGCCTAGAAGAAGTATGGGTTCCTGTAGCTTGTCTTGGAGCATTTTAGGCTCTACTTGACTTAAGGGCCTTCCATTTACCCTAAGTACACCTCTGCCCCTTTTGCAGTAGGCAACAGCTGTGGCGGATTTCTAAAAATTTAATGATATTAACATATTGCTAGTAAATATGAAAAGTTTGTTTGTCTACCGGCACATTTCGTTTTGAAAGCATTATAAAACATGCAATACTAACAAAAAAACACGTGTCTTTTCCGTTGTTAGGTTATGTGAAAGACAAATTTACTTACTTTTCTGCCAAAAACTTGGACAGAATGGATAGGCTCCTTTTTCGTCTGAAAAGAAAGACATGAAATTATTAAAAATATCCATACAGATTATTAAATATAATAGGAAATAAACATAAAAGCTATAAAAATTACCTTTTGAGGTTGTCCCTGCATCATCATTAACCGGAAAAGAAATGGCCGGCAGCAATTATGACAGATGACAGAATTTACAACAACACTTCCGCTAGTCAAATGTACAACTATTTCAAATCATTTGGTAAATAAAAGCACACAATATCTATTACAACACGTTTCAAGTGAGATAATGCATAACAAAGGTATAAAATAAATTAAACTTATTTAAAATACATTATTATGGCAGTAAAATTAATATAAAAGCGGCTAGGAGACAATTATACGCTATTTTACGGGAAGCTCCTAAAATAAACGAAATTGAATTATTACAAGTCAGTGGTAATAGAATTTAAGAATTATTACCAAATACGTTACATTTAAATTTTAAATGGTATTTTTTATGCTTTATTTTGTTAATATGGTCAACTTTTAATACGCCGTCGTGTAAAGTTGGTTGCATAATAATTATACTATACATAATATTCCTCTAAACTATACTCATTGTTCAAACAATTAAAGTTTATAAATTATGCTCAAATAAACATCAATAATACATTACCCGTTATTATCATTGTCATTGAATTCTTTTATAAATAATTAACACATTGACGGCAAATACAGACGTATGTAAAGGGACACGACTGCAGTTGCAAACGATATTTGGCTTACTGAAAAGTGCACGTCTGCAATTACAGTCAACGATACTCACAATTACACAAAAATAGACATATACACTCTTCCAGATGCGGTATAGTACTATTTATTACCAATAATTTGAATATATATAGAATATATTATGCCGGGAATATGTTAATTAATAATGTATCACGATGTGAATTCTTTTTATATATACAGGACATATTCACATGTATCTATAAAATAATTTATAGGTAGTCAAATAATAAAACTATAGGGTGAGAACAGTGTGGTACCCTAGGTAAAAAATAGAAAAGGGTCATATTTCCTTTATTCTGCGACTAAGGGTGAATTAATCAACAATGCCGAATCAAACAAGCATTGCATGGCGCGATCCAATGAGAATTCATGTATTCCCCACATATTTACCCCCACCGCTGTTGCTGTTCCCTTGTTTTGATTTTAACGGCGGGAGACCAGATTTAACAAATTTAAATGTGCGAACGCTTGTGCTATGTGACGAAACTAATTTTAGTGTTAATACCAATGTGACTAATTGCTCGATTAATTTGTTTGGGCAGTGGTTTAATCAATGTGATACCATTTTTACTGCCTCCACTGGATTTTTGAAATCTGTCAGAAGGTAAGCAGTGTTTAATGTAGTTAAGAAAGCTGCTGCTATGCATATTACATAGTATAGTTTTTACAAAGAAATAGATATTCTAAGTTTGTTTGTTTTTTTTTATATATTATGTATAAGTAGGTACTTACATCTAATTTAGTAATTCAATGACCATTACTAAAGTCATTTGCTCACAGAGAAAGTTTAATGGTGTAATTTCAGTCAATTAGGAGGTAGTCTAGGTAATGCGTTTCCATATTTTTTGTTTTGAAATTCGAATCTTATCGCATTATACAATTAAATATAAACTAAGGAAGTCTTCCGAAACAGGAAATATGTTACCTGTGATTTCTGTGAATCGGTTAAATTTTATTTTTTTTTATGACATCTCGATTAAAGTAAAGAAAATTATGTATAAGGTGCAATGTTTATGTTTCCAGCTTTTTATGAAACTGGTTATAAATGAAGATGGCTTTATAAAAAATATATAAAATTTGCTTCATTTTCAGTGGCAAGTTGCGATTTAAAAAATATTTACCTTAAATGTTTTTATATTACTTCTACAACAACATAAATACAAGTCCGTAAAATTTTCGACGATGTAAGTATACAGGGTGGATTATTAAAAATGGGTTATAGAGCAGGAGCGATATCTTTGCGATGAAGTATGAAAATATAGCCAATTATATCTTAGTGAAATGTTGCTGTAAAAAAAGATACAGAGGTGTCAAAATTAAAATTATTTTTTCATTTTTTTAAATCGAGTACGATTGTCATCAAAGGTAGGGGCAATTTTTAATAAAATGAATTTATGTCTTAAATTAGATTAGACCATAGAGGGCTCCTCATTACCAATGCCTGATGATGATTTTCTCATGTAGTATTTGTTGACGAAACGTTACGAATCGACATAAAAAAGATACACTTGGTAGAATTTGATAATTCGTACCGTTTTTGAGAAAACTGCCTCAAAATATTTCTACTGACGCGCTACTATAAAAATGCTAAAATTTATTTTTTGATAATCTTGTTTTTATTAGTCCGAACAAAAAAACAACATAAAATAGTTAGTAAATGACAGATCAAAAGTAATAATAATAACTACATGATAATCTTTGAATATTATTTATTAGGAGATAACCAAATATATTTTTTCGATGTGATATCTTATCAAGAGAATTAAAAAATGCATAGAAATGGGTAATTTTTACTCTTTTTCAGTTACTCTGAAAATCTTTTAGGACGGTTTTTGTCGAAAACGATATATAAAAACTATCAAGTTCTAGCAAGTGTACCATTTTTACGTAGAAATGGCGCTCTGATAAAATTTTGTAGTCTACCAAATCAGAATGTTTGGTCAACAAAAAAATAAAAGAGAAATTCATCATCGGGCATTGCTATGATGATTAAATAATACATTTTTTAAAAAAGTGTCCCTCTACCAAATTTGGTGAAAATTGGTTGAGCGGTACCTACTCGAATTATTAAAAAAAAAACGGGAAAATAATTTTAACTTTGACTTCCTGTATATTTTTCCACAGCAATATTTTACTAAGACATACTCAGTTATTTTATATTTTCATGTTTTGTCGCTATGTGATGAACATTCCAATCTTCAACTGCACCATCTTATTATAAAATTTGCATTCGTCTATCCTGATCTATACAATGGTGCTCCATTTGAAAAAACATAAAATATTTAATAATCACATTTACATCAGCCAGTTGCTTTTTTCTACAGATATATTTTTGATAGGAAATATTTTTTCCTTGTGTCAATAATAAGCATTTTATCGGAATAAGCATTTTCATTGAGAAATCTTGTACGAAACATTAATCTTTTTTAATGTTTACGTCAAAAAATTGCCCACAGTTAACTATGAATTTGAATTAAGTGCAAAACGAACTCAACATGTCACACAAATCTGTATAAATTAGTTATGGTTGCTATTTCTCAAGCAGAACACTCTGTATAGACCGCTATATGTATTATCATTACTTAATATACCTAGAATATAGTGTTACTCACGACGAGGTTAGACTAAAGATATGGTAAGCCATAAGAAAACGGCTAAGATATTCCATTTCAAATAAGTAAGTTAATGATTACTTCCACTATTTCCGAAAGTATAGGACAATGTTAAAAATGTTTTTCTGTCTCTATACCTACCTTTAATCTCAGGTAGTTATGGATGACACTATGTTAGATATAGTTTTCGTATTTATTTAATTGTTACTAAAAATACTTATGTCTCCAAAATATTCCGATCATGTCGTCATACGCTAAAATCGATTGCCTAGTCTGCTCCTTTTCCCTCCAGGTATCACATATTTTCGAAACCATTTATTTTATTTGGTGAATTCCTCTTGGCTAGTACCAGTGTGATGTCATTTACCACAGTTTAAAACATGGTCATTTTTAAACATCTTTATTGCATGGTATTTATGTAAAGTAGAGTGACGTTTGACAGCGGTATTGGTTTAATTGTAATTTTATGCAATTCAGAACTTATTTTATGAACACCTAAATTCGCAGGTATCGCCAAAGAAGTTATAGATAATTGACAGTAACATTTTTTCTTTCAATTCATTGATTACACTGACATTCAGTAAATAAGAACTTCCAAAATGAACACATAACTTCTTGGGATGGAAATAAATTAACAGCCAGTCGATTTTAGTCAGATATACAGGGTGTTCGGAAATGATGAGCCAAAAATTCAGGGGATAATTCTAGACCCAAAATAAATGCTACCTCTTTCTATAACATTTTTTCCAAAACTGATTATTAACGGAGTTATAGGGTGTTAAAGTTAATTTTATTTTCGATATTTGTAAATAACTTCTTAAGAAATCCAAATAGTTACATAACATTTGTAAATCGGTGGTTTTTGCGGACGAGAAATTCAATAATGTTTCTAATTTTGACGCCACTAGTAGAGGGTGCCACTTATGGCACATCATGTTTCTTCTAAATGAGAGATCTTTTTTGCTGCTTAGTGTATCCATCTGACTATTGAAACAATCGATTATCTTACACATCAGGACACTGTTTTCGCAGATTTTCTGCAACATTTCTTGTCGAATCGGCGGCAGAGATGTTAACATTAAAACGCCATGGAGGATGCAAATCTTAAATTGTAGCTGAGGGCTACATTGAGGAGTCAGTTTCTAAAGAAACTTAACTAGCGGCTCAAATTATGGAAGGTGAACAAAGTACTAATACCGGAAACTTCACAACAACCCGAAAATGAGTTTTAAGTGAAGAGCTGAAAATAAAATTCAAAAAATTACTGGAAATTAAGTTCATCTATCTTTTACCATAGAAAACCGATCTAACTGCGATATTAAAATTGAAGTTTTATAAAAATAACGTTAGTTTAAACTGTTCATGTTATTCTTAGAACTATTCTAAGAATTAATATTTCTTGTATTGTAAAATACTTTTCAATAACATAACGGGGGGTTTTGGGGGTTAGAACCCCCCCGTCATTGGTTGGGTTGGATGGGTTATATAGGTAATGTCTCACTATAAACCTGCAATCACTCTATTCGCCAAGAATTGGCAGCGCGGTCAGTGAACTAAATCTCCTACGGCAAAAATAGATGTAATTAGTAAACTTTTTCGCGAGCATCAATTTATTAAGTACGTCCCTGTCCGTAAGTCCCTCTGCCGCACGCTCCTCTAACGCAGGTTATGCCAAGGAAGCGCGCCACCAGGGCTCTATTCAGACGACTCCTCTAATGAGATGTATTTTTCAACTCTAAGACGCCTTAAATCTTCTCTGCGCAATAGCATGTGTGAAGGAAGATTAAATGGATTAGCACTACTAAATATATAGAGAGAAATTAATTTATCGGCGACAGAAGTGCTGGACGAACTTGCTAAAACCAGAAGAAGACTTCTGTTACATTAGGGTTCACCTGCAACTAAGTTCTAATTTTATTTCTCTCAGTTTTGCAACAAATATTGTTTACATGTTTATGATGAGATTGATTTTTATTTACTTTTTATTGTTTTAATTTATTAAAAATTATTTATTTTTTCTTTATAAAAAAAAAATAGTTTGAAATACTTAACTTTGTTCACTGAACCCCCCCCATGTCAAATTTCTGGCTACGCCACTGCTCGACTATGCCTCTGAAATAAAAATTTAATTTACTCGCTTCAATTTTCGTTCTAGATTTAAAAATTACTAACTCCTTCTCGATTCTGGGTTCTGAAATTATGGTCGTTGTTTTATTTTAATTTAACATTCCGTAACATAAGAAGAATTAAATCTTAACTCTTATTTATATTTCGATAATATCCATCAGTCCTGCTGTCTATCAGTCAAAATATCTAAGGTACATCTTTGTTAATTTTTGTTTGCCTATTGAACGACACTCTGTACATTAAGAAAAGAAATGGAGGAATATGTCAATCATACTCCTGATAACATTATTAAGAAAATCCATACTTAATATTTTAATGTTTTATGGAAAACGCATTTGTAGTACTACGTTTCTTGTTACATAAATATGGTTTTATATACTGTATGCTTCCTTGTTTCTGTGTATTTATGAGATTGCCGTTTTCCATTTTAAAATTATGAAGGAATACGCACAACCTTACCTTTTTATTTGCTACACCGTTATGGTCAATGCTACCCAGAAAAACATGCACGCTGCATTTATAGTAGCTGTAATAAAAGTTACATCTGTAAATCTATTAGAAGATTGGATTTATAAATCTTTGTTTTGACAGCTCTTTCATAAAGTTTTTAATTATAAAGCATTAAAAAACTGTTAGTGTATTTTAAATGGTAAAATATTTTGTTCGTCTCTTCACAGAAATGGTATCTTCATTTATATGCTATTTTCAAACAACATGATATTAAGTTTAAGGGCCCGCATTCTTGAAATATTGTTTTCTGCAAATACAAATAAGTTTAGACATTTACGAACTGAATAATATAGAGCTTAGCAAATAACAGGAATGTTATATTCTGTCGGCTGCGAATATTCAAGGTACCGAAGTAAAATGAATATATAACGACAGAAAGCAGTCTTACCAACAAATTTTGTTATTTTATTTGAGGAGAATTTAAATAGTAAAAGTGGATAAACAAACAATCAATTTCTTTTGTTCTACATATTTTTCGATATTTATGTACCTAAAAAAATCATTTTATGGCGAGAAATACGGCGATCATAAAATGTATCTTAAAAAAAAAACAGCTGCGAAATATTGAGATGCTTCGACATCATTTTTATGAGCAATATCAAAACGATTAAAAGAACCGATATTTGCTTTTAATGGTAACAAACCAAACCAAGCACTTCAAAAGGCATTTCACTGTCATAAAAAACAGCTACCTGTTGCTGACTTTACAAATTAGTTGTGGTTTCAAGGTGTTTAAGCAAAGGAAATCTATTCTTGTTTTACTTAGTTTAACCATACGTATCAGTTCGTACTGGTTAATAAGACAAATAATCCCGTTTTAAGATATGCATAACAATTTTATTACAATCTGGGAAAACATTGTGTATTATAAGTAGTTTAAATTTTGAGATAAATTTGTATAGTTGTAAGTTTCTATGGCAACAATATCTTGGAAAGTAAAACTGTTTTAATATCATACGAGTACTATCGATTAATTGAATAGACTTACAGTTGTAAGTTTATGTAGATATTGTGTAAATTACTGTATCTATCCAATTAAAAAAAGAACGATTTCTCATATATCCTTTAGTTTGAGTTCTACAGAAGAGTTAAGGCACCGTATACCACTACAGCCATGTGTGGCACTTACAAAGAAAATATTATTGCGGAAAGAACAGCACAAACATAATTTTCCGCGTTGAGAAGTACTAGTTGACTGTTAAATATCAATTACTTAATTCCTAATGATCAATGTTAGTCAACGAAGAAATTCAGTAAGATGGATTGTGATCATCACTCGACTATAACATGAGATGGTATAGCTCAGAGTGTGTGGATGGTTGGATGTTTTGAGGGAAACCTGTCAATATTTGTGTCCCTTCATGGTTGAGCAGGTAAATATTATGGACCGGTTTAATACCTGATTGCTACTGAAGTCTTTATCTACAAAGGACAACATCTTCCCACAAAACCTGCTGTCTATCTGTGTAAGCTGATGTTGGGTACCTGTTTAGAGAAATACGAGAAATGTAACTCTAAATACTGATAATTATTGCCAATTCTGTCTTATTGAAACCCTAGTTCAAGAAAAAGGATTGGGAATGTATCACTGAATCATTTTGCGGCACGATGACGTCTACCTTCATTCATTTCAGTCAATACTCAATAATTCGTTTGGGAGGTTACCGTCTATTGTTCTCGTCTTGCCCTATAAGATTATAATTTTCTGAAATCACACATTTTTTCAATAGGTTAATAAATATCTACCCTTCTGAGTCATTCCTTCCTCATATTTGCAGTCATATGGCATCTTGTTGGTCTAATCCACTCCACTAACTTTGCTACGTTAATATTTTAGGTGCGCAGGTAGAGACTGGAAGCTTATTTAAAGTAAGTATATTTTTGCATTTCTAGCATTCAGTATTTTTATTAAATATTTTAAAACCATACACAAGAAAATAATATCCAGAGACTAAAATTTGTTATCCGCTGAATGCATTTCGCATAACAAGATTCACCTTATTTATTATCTATCTTACAAAACTTGTTGCTTCTCCAGTTTTCTTCGATTACCTTTGATTTCTAGAGATTTAAAACAACAACGTAGTGAAGAATAGAAAAACAAGGATAGATCAAAGATCAGAGGTTTCCAATCTCCAAGTCTGAGTTAGTTAATTTTGTTATTGGCACTGACGAGTTACCTATATCACGGCATAACAACCTGGAAAACCATAGAACATAATCGTAGCCTAGAAAAGATATCCATTACAAAAAAGAACACAGTGTTTCTAAAATTAGAGAAATTATATATACTGAGTTTTTATTATATGTATAGAAATTTTATTAATATGTATTTATGTTTTTACAGTTTCAGTTTTTTTCGTAACGATATATTACAACGAGCAGTTTGTTATATGTAACGGTACATACATATGTCCTATTTTTATCTAAAATGTTATTTTATGCATATCTGCTGAAACTACGATGTGAGAAGAAGGTATTGTTATTGTTCCAACATTCTTAAATTCCCGCATATTTTGTTATAGCAGTTACTTTACTCGCACAACGCATCATCAACGAAATTTGACACGATAAGACAAAATATATGATGTCGAGTTTACTGTTTGGCACAAATAATATAAGCAGTATCTTGTTACCAAACAGTTAAACTGAATTCGTACAGGGTGATTAACGATTAAGGTACAACTTTCAGTAATAGTACCATTTTTTTTAAGAGTGGTTGTATAGGAGCAGCTTGCTGCATACCGCCACCCGCAATTATCTATTATTTGTATTGTTCTGTAAATTGCAATAAAGGCATATTATTATTATTGTTGTTGTCGTTGTCGTTGTTGTTGTTGTTGTTGTTACAAGTTCCTAGCTTTTTTGACTTCCATGAATATTTTCAAAAAATCGTCGATTGAAGACAGAGCGTTCTGTTTTATGCAAATAAAGTAAATTGTTTATAATAAAACATTTAAAAGATCTGAGCTGTTGATCTCTGAAGAAGAAGAAAATTTGTGTGTGGTCTGCAAACCGACTGTACAATACTGATTAAAGGTTTGGCTGCTTTCGGGCTGTTGGTCACTTCGTCGGTTTAAGACTCTTGCATAATGATTCTATACAAGTTTTGTCCCTACTATACCACCGAACGCAATTTTAATTTTGGATAGTGGAACTTAATCGTACACTTTTTATCCAGCCGATTGATCAACGTGTAATGCAACATAACATCCTAAGTCTGTATTATCGTATGTAGCAAACATTTTCTTATAACAAGATTATTTTGTGAATTATTTAAGGATGTTTTTAAATATGTATTATACGTAATACCGCCAATTTTCTCCATTTAATAAAATAGATATTTCATGAAATAATAATATAATAATAATAATAATAATAATAATTTGCCAACTTGGGGTTGTTCATCTTTTACCCCACACAAAATTATGTGCCTCGCCTCATCTTTTTTTAGAGGTCGCACAGGACCTCCTAAGTAATCCAAAATATCTGTTATAGATATAGGAATTCACGATATATATATGCACTTTAGGAATTTATATTACATTAAAGTTAAAATAATTCTTTTATTATGTCATAAAATACACTTTCACTAAAAAATTACATAGATACAAAGAATTACACCATAGAAACTTTAGCGGCAATTGTAAACAAATTATTAATCGCCTCTACATTCGACATTTTAAATTTTACAGCGCCATCTAATAGTTCGTGAATTTTGTGAATTGACTTCAATGAATTTTGTCACAAACAGATTTGACTATAGTCAGCCCTATTTAGCACTAACTGAAAGCGAAACGTGCCTACGAAAAGCGCTAAACAAATTCGACTTTGTACACCGCTAATGTTTTTTTAGTATGTGCAAGAACAACCACAAACGATGGTCAGGATCTATGAATACTCCAGTAATCATAAATCCTCGATATTCATAAGTACTTGGATATTCAACTCTTTGACTCATGAATACAATGTATTCGAGTAATACCTAGTTCTAATCGGCCTTTCAACAACATTTGAGTGCGCAGGCTCCAAACATTGTACATACAGCCCATTCACAGGTGCAAAATTCGGAATTTGGAACAAAATGTTCTCAGTCACACACGTAATTAGGAAGAATCTAAGTGAGAGGTTTCAATTTACAGATAAAACATTTTGAACTGAAACTGTTACCTGTCTTGAGAGTTTTCCGTAAATCAATTAGTCACAAATAAATAAAATATAGGCGGTTATCCTATTAAAGGAACGGTGCCTTACACAATTAACACAGTAAATGCAGCGGCTACCGTGCACTGGTATGTGCCCATTTGGAATGATGAAGATGTTAAGTCAAGAATGAAATATTGACATCATATCAACCGTTCCGCGGTCTGCCCCATAACTATCCATGCGTAACGGTGGAGCGAGATTTTTATGGGATGTTTTCCTCGAATCTGGATGGCACGGCTATTAACAGGTGTGTTCCACAGTGACACAATTCGATTATCTGATTTAATGCGCGAACTTGGTTTATGTAATCGCAGCAGGATATTAAAGCGAATCGTGTTTGGCCTTGTCGAGCCATTGGGTTCATTATACTGGCTATCCCAAAAATCTTGAACAATTTTTATCATTAATTATTATATTACAACAATGCATGTTATGTAGACGCGCTGTAAAGAAATATATACATTTTGACACCATTCTGTGACGTGCTACTGAAGTGTAAGTTGAATAATATACAATGTACTTGAATTTTGAAAATAAAAATCAATGCATTGGACACTGTTCAACAAGAACTTCATCAACTCTTTAGGTTGAGGACTGTCCATTGTTCAAGACTCTAAAACTGGATGGGAATAGAAAAGTACGTCTACCATGATACAGAATGATTCGGAACTTATTTAAAATAAAATTTGAATGTACAGTCTTACAAATACCCAAGAAATTCCCAAGGAAAGAAATAAATAACATTTTATAAGCCTATTTTATACAGAAAATTCAACTGCTTTTGCCGCTACTGTTATTATTTATTAATATAATTAATTTGTGGTATTAATTGATAAAATAGTTTGACATACCTGATGTTACAAACAAATTTTGAGCCCGTCTTACCCAGTTTCTACAAACTAACACAAATGTTTCTGCTTCTTCTCTGTTTTGAACTCGTAAGTTATTGGCAGCAACTATGATACGTTTGCATAAATCATCAATAGTATGTATCCATTTCGGTGCAATACACTTCATTTTTTAAATACAGACATAATTAAGCCTCGTGTATGATGCGTCACACTGCTGCAATACGCCGTGGATGTCATGGACCTCCATCTCTTCCACGATTTGGTCTCAAATTGCCCTCGTGTTGCACGACACTTGCACTCACTGCAAACCGCGGTAAAAATAGCTACATTTGATACATGTTTACTGGGAAAGCGTTCTGCTAAAGCATTTTCACATCACCATATTTCCGAGTTGCTATATACGCCGTTTTTGACACTTGAAAAACTAGTGTAAAGACTCGCATCATAAAAACGTTTAATACCTACAAAAAGTAATCGGATTTTAATATGCAGAATCGCCTGGCTATAGACTACAGTAGCCCAGCGATGTAATGGTTGAAAATATTCAGAACTTATCTAAAGAAATTTGAGAATAAATGCGACATGAAAAATGGAGTCAATATTGTAAAAAATTTGTTGTAAAATCCTTATAGTTTCCGAGATAGAGGGCGTTGAAGTAGGAATTTTTTTCTCGTTCTTGTTTCTGAGATATTCAAGGAAATTGATGACAGTGTAGCGCACCAGCCGCGTAAATTTCATTTAACGTTATAGCAACCGATGAAAACAAAACTCAGTGATTTGTGTAAACTGACGTTTGTGAAAATCATTGTTAAAAGTATTATTTAAAGAGCATTTACAAATGCTGAATATGCCGATATACATTATGTTTATGGTTTCTGTGACGGAAATTCCAACGCGTCAGTTCGAGAATACCGAACACGCTTCCCTAATAAGAATTCCAAATGCACAAGTTTTTGTAGATGTACATCGTCGATTTTCGGAATATGATTTGCGCCGCTACAATGATCATAATCGTAATGTACCGTCAAGAAATAATCAACGAATTCTTAATCTTTTTGATATCGATAGAACTTTAAGCACACACCGAGCAGCTCGGCAACTCTATTTATCTCAATCAAAAGTACTGAGAGCACTCAAACAAGATCATCGAAGGGCTTTCCATCTCCAACCAGTTCAAGGTTTGTTGCCAGGAGATGCTGAAAAACGTTTAAATTTTTGTAGATGGGTTTTAGATTCAACAGAAATTAATCCAACAGAAATTAATCCACAATTTCTGCATAAGGTTTTATGAACCGACGAGTCTAATTTCACAGAAGCTGGAATTGTGAATTACCACAACATTCACGTTTGGGGTGAAGTCAATCCTCGATGTGTCAGACAATCTTCATTTCAGCAACAGTTTAGTGTAAATGTGTGGATAGGTGTTTTAAGTAATAACCTGTGGGCCGCATATTTTGCCTCCTCGTTTAAATGGGGTTTTATTTCATTAGTTTCTGCAAAACTCTCTCTCCGACGTGCTTGACGATGTCCCCTTAAATTTATGCCAAGGGAACTGGATGCAGTTGGATGGTGCCCCTGCATATTTCGGAAGGCAAGTACGGTAAATATTGGATGAGAATTATCCTCGTCGATGAATTGGATGGCAACCCAACAACCACCCAAATATGTGGATTCCTTGCGAAGGACCAGTGGCTTGGCCTCCGCGCTCACCAAATTTGAATCCTCTGGATTATTTCATTTCTAAAAGCAATTGTGTTTGATACGCCAGTACATACCCGTGAGGAATTGATCGAAAGGATAAGACATGCTTGTGATGACATAAAAAAAAATAAATCCTGTTCAAATAGCAGTTGCGGTTAATACACTAGTTCGTCGATGCCAAAAATGTATTGAGGCTGGAGGAATGCACTTTGAACAATTATTGTAATTTTTTTAGTAGTTGTAAATCTTGTAATAAGTAGTCGTTACTAAATTTATATTTGGGGTTATTGGCATTTTTTCTTAACACTAAGAACACTCTTTAAATAATACTTTTGACAATGATTTTCACAAACGTCAGTTTTTTTTTTGAGAGCTGTCCGACAGTGTCCCCGGAAGCACCGCAGCCTATAGGCGTATTGTGCATCTCTCGACGAGCACAAACATCCATGGTACTACAGTGGGATTCGAACCCACACCGACATAGCCGATCCAGACTGGTTCCACGAGCAGTTGTCTCTCAGCCACCTCGATTATCGCGGCGCCCAAAACGTCAGTTTACACAAATCACTGAGTTTTGTTTTCATGGGTTGCTATAACATTAAATGAAATTTACGCGGCTGGTGCGCTGCAATGTCATCAATTTCTTTGAATGACGAAAAAGTTTCGAAATTAATCAGATCAAAGTGGTGTGTAGATGTTTTATTGAAATTAATTACTATCTTCTAGAGCTTGCAGGAGTTTTTGTAGTAAAGTCTCACTATTTTAGGACTTTTTGCGAGCATTTTACGCTTTCAGTTAGCACTAAGTATAGCTGATTTTGGCCAAATTTGAATGACGCAAGACGCATGACACAATTTTGTTTTAACTGCAGGTTAAGTAAATTCGGTTCACAGATAAACAATTTGGTTATGTTTAATAAACAAATAAAACTGTGGAAGGGGGAGGGATTTGATTCGTTTGTTTAAATACCGATTGTGTAAGAACTATTGTGTACTAATATTTATTACTTGTGGTTATAGTTGTGGCACCCTCACAGTGTGAGTCGATGTTACTGACTGACTAACATTTTGTGCCTGCATGCTGTCCTATAATCTGCAGAAACATGTGAGTAGCCACAAACATATACATATAGTCGAGGCAATGAAGCACTAAAAAGGCCAAAGATAGGAAATCTTTTAGGATAGGACGTATCGGAATGCGGTTTTTTGCATTCGCTTGCAAAAAAATCATTCGTACCTACTTTGTACCTATTACAAACCGGAAGTTGCATTGCTGCAGCTAAAAATGCATGCAAAAAATGCATCTTTTGAGAGGCCTTTTGGCAAATTTAATAACTTCGTAAATAAGAGTCAGAATTGGCTCAAGTCGGGTACCCGGGGGTTTTCGAGGTTGCTGATCACGGTTATGATGGTCAAATTGACCCCCCGAACACCTGGAGGGAAATTGTCCCATAATTTCATACATTCATTCATGGGTAACTCTCCCCCGGGGCCCTCAAAAAATGTGATTCAGTCCTGTAAAAACGATGAGAATAATCTCCGGCTGGATCTCCGAACCTTGCCGAGCTGCCTTTCACTTTTCAACACTCAAAACGCTTCATTGTAAGTATACACAGATACTTTCCCCTACTCCAGGCCTCACCCAACACGCGTGGAACGAGCAGCTGCCGGCAGTAGAAAGAAGAATTCAGCGACCCGAAAAACCCCCAGTAACGATTTTTGGTTAGTCTTTTTCAATTGTGTCTGGAAAACCCTCGGGGAAGACGTTCAGAGCCAGGGTAGGGCGCACCAGGTGTCTGTGGGTTGTTCGTCGGTGCTATATTTGAATTCAGCAACTTAAAAAAACCCCAGTAACGATATTTGGTTGGCCTTTTTCAATTGTGTCTGGAAACCCCTCGGGGATGACGTTCAGAGCCAGGCTAGGGTGCACCAGGTGTCCGTTGGGTGTTGGCCGGTACCATATTTGATTTCAGCGAGCCAAAAAACCCCCCGTAACGATTTTTGGGTGTTTTTTTTCAATTATGTCTGAAAAACCCTCGGGGATGACGTTCAGGGCCAGGTTAGGGCTCACCAGGTGTTCGGGTGGTCGTTTTCAACATAAAATTTGGATTCAGCGCACACAAAAAGCCCCCATAACGATTTTTGGTTCGGTATTGTCGATATTTCCAGAAAAATTCTCGAAGATGACGTCCGCGTCCAGGTTGGTGCCCACCAGGTGTCCGTGGGGTGTTCGCCGATAGTATATTCGAATTCAGCGACCCAAAAAACCCCCGGGTGCTCAGTTTCTCTCCTCTCTCGCATAAAGTTCGGAATAGTCCCCGGAGATGACGTTCGTCGGCGTTCCTGAGCTCTAGGTGTTAAGGGGGTCAAATTGAACAACATAATCGTGATCAGCGACCTCGAAAACCCCCGGGTACCCGACTTGAGCCAATTCTGATTCTTATTTACATTATTAAATTTGCCAAAAGATGCATTCTTTGCATGCATTTTTGGTTGCAGCAATGCAACTTCCGGTTTGTAATAGGTACAAAGTAGGTACGAATGATATAAATAATTTTTGCAAGCGAATGCAAAAAAACCGCATTCCGATACGTCCTATCCTAAAAGATTTCCTATCATAATGCTTCATTGCCTCGACTAATACAAAAATCCAAAATTTGTTGTTCAACCTAGCACAACTTACCGCCAAGTACAGCGCTAGCCAGAGCTAACTAATTTTGTATGTAACGTTGAACACAACCAATGTAATTTTCTGTCATTGAATTTCAAACAAATTATACAGGGTGTCCCTAAAAGGTTTGGACGGCGTATCGCCTCATAGAGTATAGCTGAAAATAAGTCGATTTAAGTAAACTTGCCTTAGTCCAAAACTTGATAATCACGGAGATGATTAAAGAAAACCCGATTTATTTTTTAACCTTTGACACCCTGTAGTTCCGTGATTATCGTCTTTTGGACTAAGGCAAGTTTAGTTAAATCGACTTATTTTCAGCTATACTTTATGTGCCGAAACGCTGTCCCAACCTTTTAGGGACACCCTGTATATGCACATTTCTGTACTGCAACTCTACTATCACTATCTAACAATTTCAACAGAAGAAAATGAAACCTGCTAAACCTCAAAAAACATCTTAACCTCCTGTGATAATACCTAATCATAAATTTTCACTTTCATTTCATTCCCTTAGCAACTCATATTCCCATGCTTTTATCGGTCAATCTTGCAAACATATTCTTATTTCTTATCTCTTCATAAAAACAGCGACTCTCGAGATTTGAGCTATTAGTGCGCATCGCTGATTAAATCAAACTTATTTATCCGGAAGAAATTAACCTGAGAAGTCGTATCATTATTGAAAATAACAGTGAATTATCCTACCTGCTATTGACCTCCTGGGATTCGCTACACCATACATTATACTTGTACGGTGATGTTCTTAATTCTGATATTTTTCTGACGGTATTAGATAAAAATGGTATTACAATGTTGCTTGTGGGACAATTTAAAATGATTATTGCAACAATCTTGTTTATAGAAGATGAATTAGATTATTTTGCAGAATGTCAACTGATAAATATTTTGATAATTTTAAATTCACTATCTTTTAGTCCCTTCGAAGAAAAAAGGTTACAAATTTTGCTATGTTCCAAAATTTGTAATACCCTGATAAATAGATAGCCAGCCCAAAGTTCTGATTTGATACCAACAGACTCTTTTCTGTGGGGTTATATGAAGTCAATGGTCTAGGAGATGCCAGCGCAGTCCTAAGAGCAGCTTATTGGCTGAATTCTTACCGCATGACTTTTGATTTCACAAAACCCACAGCTATTTCAGAGAATGTTATGGAATTTGATACATTCCGTCATATGTGTAATGGAGTTCAACGTCGTCATTTTGAGTCAATCTTAACAAAACGTACGTTTTGTATTGCCATTAAGCTTCTGTGAGACAATAGTAATTTTACTTAAAGCTTTGATGCCAAAATGATACATTTTCGGACAAAAGTTTTTGTCTTATACAGAGTGTTCTACACGCTCTATGACAAACTTTGGCATTCGTTTTTATTTAGAAGTTACAAGCATTTTAAAAAATATAATAAACAAAAACGAATCGGACTTATGTCTATATTAGAAAAAATGTTTGACATTCACCCAGCTACCATCTGCCAAAGTTTGTCATAGAGCTTGAAGAACACCCTGTATTTTCATGTATAAATCTCTACTATGTCCAAAGTTTGTAACCTTTTTTTTAAACACCCTCTATAACTGTTTTTAAATTTGTTACTGACATGACGAAAACGTTGCGTCGCCTGCATAGGTATGCATTATTTATTTATTTGAAATAACACACATATAAGCAGTGTTATTATTACAAAACGTAAACATAATATATTCGTAATCTACGACTGAGCATACTTAGCAAGTTAACAATTATTTCTTGTGAGAACTTTTTGAAGCAAAAAGTTTTAAATTTTACTTAAAAGTTTGATAGCTACATGGTGTAAATATGTTTTTTTAGAAGGGTAGTAGAAAGGATGCAAAAATAAGTAATTTTCATTAAACGACCTTTGGAATAAAATGTCATTATTTTCAAGATAAAAAATTTGTCAAATCAAATATAAAATTTTGAAACTAACTGCTAAATACTTTTTAGGTGCTCTTGTTTACAAAACCTTAGAAATAAATTGCCTACTTAATATAAATCCATAATACGTAATTATAAAAAAAATGTGATGAAAATTATTTCTACAAGTTAATAAGCGTGCATGGTGAAAATTATTTCATTCTTGGGCAATTTTTTACCCATCTAGTGTTATCGTCAACTGCGGAAATACGCATACACATTTACAACATATCTGCTAGTTATTCAATTGAGCAATATATTTTTTAAAAAACAACGTATCTCAATCTACAGACGACGAGATAAGTCCGCGCCCACGCCATTAACCACAACGAACTAGCAAACTTGACTCAGTTAGTGCATTATGAACAGTTGAATGAGGAGAGATGCAGGATCATAGGATGTTTAATGAAAATTAAATTATTTTTACGTCCTCTATTACACCTCTAATTGCACGTCTTTATTTCAGAAGCACCCAGTATAATAGAAGACAATATGTTACATTCTGTAGGCATCAAACAACAATATTCAATGCGGCCTCGGGGGTGCCTCAAGGTTCAAATCTTGGATCTTTACTTCTTTGTTATTTGTAAATGAAACATAATCAACTTTGATAACTTATTATTTGTAGTCGATTTAAAGTTGTCTAAAAAAATTAAAAATCCTGATGATTGTTATTTGTTACAAATGCAATTGAGTGAATTAGGAGACTGGTACAATAATGAATAATGAATATATAAATGTAAAGCAGCAAGCTGTACTAGTCTCACCCAATGGTTTATAATTATACCTTGAATAGTGCAATATTTCAATATTGTAATACTGCACACAACGTCAAAAGTTTTGGGCTCCCCATCATTCTTGTTAAAGAAATCTTTTTGTCAGAAAAACCAGATATATTTATAAAAGCATATTGTTTTCTGAATCTTTTTTTTTTGTGAAAAGAATATGTTCGATAGACTGAGAATACTAATTAAAAACCAGCAAATGCGTGACAATTTTGACAAAATTTATTAAATCAAAAAGAAGTAACACAGCAAGTTCTCTACTTGACTAATAGTCGGTATGACCTCCAACGTTCCAATAGCATATTGACACGTCTGTGCATTGAGATAATCAAGCAAGGTTGCATTCCTTTTCTGCCGCCACGACTAACTCATCTGCAGTTTGAGAAGGAGGAATATGATTATGAATGGCTCTAGCAACAAAATCTCACATGTTTTCAATAGGATTCATGTCAGGAGAGCTGTATGGTCAATCTAATCTATTGATATGTCCTGCTTCGAGTGTCTCTTGAATCCTTCTTGAGCGATGTCGTCGAGCGTTGTCGTCCATAAACACAAAATTTTCACCTAATTCGTTACGTAGGGGGTAGATAATGGGCGTAACAACTTGTTCGATGTAAATTTGACTGGTCATATTCTGTGGTATGTGAATTGATGTGATGCGGCGGTTGAACATTATTCCAAAGCATTACAGCACCCCCTGCATACGGAGCAACTTCACGGGGAAAATAAAGTAGCTGTTGACGACCTGGTTCTCTCAAGACTCTTTGTCGATTGTCATCAGTAATCACCCCAACCCACCGCCACTGACGTAAAAGTCAACCCCTACTCAAGTTTTTAAGTTTAAAATTTGAGAATTTTTCTCAGTTCTACTTCTTAGGTTTAGTCTTACATTTTTGGAGTTAACGTCGTCCAGTGTACAGTTCGTAATAAATCATTATTATTGTTATCATGTTTATGAGACTACTACGCAATAGAAATTTTAAAAAAATTGGCATTCCTAATAAAATCATTATTATTATTATCATGTTTATGAGACTACTACGCAATAGAAATTTAAAAAAAAATGGCATTCCTAATAAATGAATTTACATATTAGTTAGATTTTTAATGATACAATGAATACTCATCATCTATAAAAACCTAATTTATGCATCAAATTATTGGCTTTTAGAAAGTTTGAAAGAGTAAAAACGTGATAAGTACTAGCTAGTTATAAAATTATTTATTGTATGTAAAGTTCAACGATAGTAAATAATCATATACTGACTATTATAGTTAGCAATTACTTTATTGCAGTGATAGCAATCGATTAAGATTAAAATAGCAATAAAAATCTTTCAGAATGTTATATATTGCCAATAGTTCTACGTGTATTATAAGCAATTAAGTTTTCAAACGTACAGGGTGTAATAGTTTGCCAGCGGATACCTCTACCTAAAATAAAATTATATTTTCCTATAAACAAGGGTCGAACTATAGTTCCTGAAGGAAATTCAAAATTAGATTTACAACAAAAAATTACATTTAAAATATTCCAATTCGAGATTGAAGTGTTACCACAGCCTGGCCACCTCGTCCACCTGATCTTAACTCTTCAGGTCATCAGGTACTCCTAGAGCTACGTAATTAGTTATTGTTTATAAATACCTAGTCCAGAAGAAATAAATAATATGCCTGATCGTCAATATGCCCAAGGAACAACGGCTTTAAATTGTTTATGTTTCTCAAGGAATAAAAAGGAGAACTATGTTGTGCATGAAAAAAAGGAAATCATTTCAAGCAAATACATTCGAGTAACGAAACTGTTGTTTTCATGGCATACCTACAATTCAGTAAATTTTCTTGTATTTTTTACATACACCCCGTATAATGACAGAACTGAAGGTGATAATTACTATCAATTAATTATCTCAATAACTTATTTTAATTGACTGTAATGGATAACAACATATTTTATATGTTTTTGCGTAAAGGCAGGTAAATCTATGAAATTATGTCTTTATCCTGACTAATTTTAGTATATTAGGAACAGAATAATTTAAATAAGCTAATAAATAACAAACTTTGGTAACTTTAATGGCTAATTATTTTAATGTTATAGACATCGCAATTTAAATACAGGCTGATTCAAAATTTATTTTAAAAGAATTGGGAATAAATACGTCAGGAAAAATGGAGTCAATGTCGTAAAAAAAAGTATTTGTAAAATCCTTATAGTTTTCGAGAAAAAAATATAGAAGTCGTAGTATTTTCATCTTTTACATCGCTGGGCAACCGTAGACTCCAGCCAGGCGATTCCGAATATTGAAATCCGATTACTTATAGTGTTAACACTTTTGTGATGCGATTGTTACATTAGTTTCTCAGATGTCAAAAATGACGTGTGTGTATAGCAACGCAGAGTTCATGGATATCGTTTTAATTTAAGGTGAAGTGAAAATCCTTTAGCAGAAAGATTTCCCGGTAAACATGTGTCAAATGCAGCTACTTTTACCGTGATGTACAGTGAGTGCAGTGAGTGAGTACAGTCGTGGAAGAAATAGAAGTTCAGGGCTTTCACGATGTATTACAGCAGTGTGAGGAATCTCAATTGTATCCTTACCATATACAGCGTGTCCAAGCATTAATGCTAAGAAATTGGACGAGGAGGACCAGTACCATGGCCGCCACGATCTCCTGATTTTAAATTCTTTGGACTTTGTGGGGATATTTAAAAAATTAAGCTTATCCCACCAAAATGGACACTATTAATGATTTACTCAAACGTATCATAGCTGCTGAGTTTACTTATGAGTACAGAACGAACAAGAAGCAGACAAATTTGTGTTAGTTTGTAGAAACTGGATGAAATGGGTCCAAAAATTTGTTGTTGTAACATGAGGCATGTCAAAGTATTTTATTAATTAAAACCGCAAATTCATTTTATTAATAATTAATAACAATAGCGGCAAAAGCAGTTGAATTTGCTGTATAAAATAGGTGTTACAAAATGTTATTTATTTCTTTCCTTGGAAATTTCTGCCAATTTTTTGTCCGATCGCCGATTTCATGCTTTGCCCTGTCATGTTTTACAGTGGACCAGTTTCCTCTGCCGTGCAGAAGTGCATTTTTTAAATCATTTTCGAATGAACCTTTATGATTTTTTTTTAAAAAATTGTATTTGTAAGAGACCCCTATACATTCAAAAAAAATTTGTTGATAACTTCTTACCCACCCTTATAATTTAATGGTAAAAATGAAAAACTATGTGCTATTTTGTACTTAATGAATAATTTAAAATACAAAAAAAACTGTTTTTACAATATAAAGTAACTTTTAGTAATAGCGTTGAGTAAAGAAATAGTATCTTTACTCAACGGTAATAATAAAATAATTGCTAGATCTGAAACTGAAAAATATTCTTATACGCATGTTTATTTTAAGTGTGTAACTTGTTAGATGAGGATAATATTAAAAGACTAGACCCAAGCACTATCTAAGTAAACAGTCAATTTAAAATCGTTTTAGGGGGGCGAACAGCAAGTAAAATCTGTACCGGAAATTTAACCTAAAAGTGTCTGAAAGGAAATTCATGTAAAGACTCTTATCCTCGCAAGTATACATAGATACCTACAGTATCAATACAGTTATACATAATCAACTGGCGTTGCAAAAACATGAAGGACACTTTCAAATTACACCGCAATAAGGAAATCTAAAAAAAATAATGTAATAACTAATTGGAAATATTTTAAACAAAATGTAATTAACTGGTAAATATTTGTTAAAATGAGAAGTCCGCCAAATTTTAATGTGATAAAAATTAAAGTACAAAGACGAAGGTTCTTATATTGTCAGCAATGGGTATTCTGAAACCAGCTAGATTTTTCCGTATCTACCCTTTATCCCTTTACCCTTTCTGTTTTTAAGAATAAACAACAATTTATTTATCCACAATCCTGTTAAAAGCTACAACTTTTACGTAATTTCTAGTTAAAAATTTTGAATTAATTATCACTTTTTCTTAAAATAAAATTTTCGCTACCAATTTCAGTTTATAATTTTATTCATGTAAAATATGTTACCGATGTTAATGTTGGTATTTTTCTTGATTTTGTATTTATATTGCAAAAAATGACAAGACAACACAAAGCCAAGATTTGACAGCTCGAATTGCAAGACAAGGTAAGATTTCAAAACAGTCCTGCAAGACAAGACGAGATGCGGCAAGAAATCTTGCAAATATAACAAGTAGTAATACCTATGTAAGTGAATATTAGAAAAATAAATGTTGCATCTCCGTTGTAGGTATATACTTTATTTAAAGAATATCCAGCGTATATAATTATTTTTAAAATGAAAGTTTATCGGGACAAGTCTAGTTCATCTGAAATAGCACTAAATGTAAATTCACTGCCACATGACTGAAAGAGCTCCGATTCTACTTCGCCTATTTCCATTCTTTATAATCGACTTCTACCACTCGACTACTGTCTACGATCGACAATATCAACAGTTACGTGTGAACTCCGGGCGTGATCGTAGCCGACCGAGGGTAATCACCACTGTTACCAAATTCCTAATAAAGTTCCATGTTTCTGATTTGATTGCATGTCATGCAAGAATCAAGTAAAAGTCTTGCAAAAATATGAAACAAGAAATTTGCAAGACTTACCGAGACAATACAAGATATTATCTTGCAAGAACAAGATAAAGAGAAACTCTTATCTTGGTTCACAAGACAAGGCGATGCTTTTTTAATTTTGCAAGACTTCTTGGTATAGAAATATTTCTTGTCATGTCTCGCAGGATTTTTTTTAATCTTGTCTTTTCTTGCAATTAGAGCTGTCAATTCTTGTATTGATCTTGTCTTTGTCTTATCTTCGTCTTGTCGTGTCTGGATTTGCGAGATGAATGCAAGATCAAGAGAAAGCAAGATAAGATTGCTAACATTAATAATTATGGTTAACTTCCCAAGGTAGAAAAAAAGGCACTCAAAAAATATCAAAATTCCTTCACAACATGGGTCATAACAACAACTTAACTTGCTTTAGTCCTTACTGCTATCGGGATGACCATTATAAATTTGCAGTAGCTCTAGCACTACGATCATTTAGAAACAAATGAAATATTATTTCTGCTCTTTTTCGAATAGCATAAACCATTTTGATAACAATCGCAATCAAATGCAGCACTAAACTGTTTGTTTGTTAAATTTTAATGTGCTCACGTGCTGCTACATTTTTCATCAAAGTGGCTGTATATCTCAGAGAACTGATGTTCCAAAATTAAAAATAGGTTTTCTGTGGCCCACACTATATAATCTACTACAATAATAGCATAATTCAAGCTCCGAGAGTTGAAAAAGTTATCTAGAGATTAATATTTATTGAATATTAATGTATCCAGTACACCCATATGCGGGCATTTTAAATTTATGTATCTTGATTCAAATAATACAGGTGTGTTTCTCTTTTTTTTAGACTTTTAATGGTTTACTAATTCCAAGCAGTTTATCTGCAATCGCTATTGTTCCATCTTCAATGATCTAGCTAATGCTCTGCCAATATCAGTCGTTGTTTTGGAGCCTAGAGGTTTACGTTTAAATAATCATCTTAATTTTTTATCTCCAGCAAATAATGTGAGGTGGGTAAAGGTTTCCAACGTAACGTATACAACCTTTAAAAGGGTGAGCTAGTGAACTATTAATAGGAATTTTGGGTGCATTGATTAGGTAATGTCAATATCGTCATAATTTAAACAGAATATATTTATTTGGACTGGAAACCTTTATACAGTATGCGCCAAAAGTATGGAATAAATTCAATAAAAACGAAACAATTATTTTTTGGGAAAAATCCTCGAACAGGTCGATTTTTAATTTAAAAAATACATATTTTAGCGTAAAATTCGATTTTCAAATGTCATTTTTTTTTTCGAGTAATGACGTCATCGATTTTTTTTTAAATGGCGACACCATATTTTTTCCTTGATTCTGAAAGATCGTATAATTCTCTATCAGACAGTACTAAAATTTTGCCCTCTTACATAGGAAAGTTTTCGAATAAATGGCGATTGAATGTTAGAAAACGTAAATCAATTAAAATAAAGCAAAAACATTATCAAGTTTAGTTTTTCGAATTCCATAGTTCTTTTATGGATCACGTAGGTGAAAATCTTTGCAAAGTGTCATTGTCACACCGACTTTCTAATAAGTATTGTAAGCGACATAGAAATTATTATTCAATTTAAAGTATTATGGCACATTTAACTGTTACTCAAAGAATTGAAATTTTAATTCTTATCGGATGCGGTAATATGACTAGAACTCAGCAGGAAGTTTGCGATTTATTTAATGAAAAATATCCAGATCGCCCTATCAGCCAATCAACAGTCAGTAAGGTAGAGTCTAAATTTAGAGAAACTGGCAATGTTGTAAATATTCCAAAACCTGAAATAAATAAATAAATAAATACATAAGACATGAAATTTGACTTTTGTATTGAATAATCATTTTTTTTTCCTAAAATATACATACAATGTATTGGAATAATCATATAACGGCAATAATGCGGAAAGATAAATAAATGCAATAATGCGCACCTTAAAACAAAAAATATATATAATACGAACAATATATCAAGATAAAAAACAGTTATTTGTCAATGCTGGTATAATTTACGATAAAAAGAATTTATCTAAGCTATATAAAGACCGTCCTAACTAAAAAATGTTCAGTTTACTTTTAAAGACACTCTATGTGTGTGTGAGAGTTTGTTATTTCAGATAGTAAATTATTATATATCTGAATCACCACTGAATTCAGTGATTTTAGTAAAATATATTTACAGAATGATACCTATACATACAGGGTATTGTATGACGTACTGGACAAACTTAGGGACTAAGCTCCTGAGGTCATTCTGATCAAACAAGTTATAATATACATGGGGTCAGTTTTCCAGTATATAACTTTTTTTACTCAGGCTGACCTCAGGAACGTGTTTCTTAAGTTTGTCAAGTACTTCATGCAATGCTCTGTATAAAATTTGTTACAATTATCTGTGTTGTATTGATGGATTTCCCAGTTTGGAGAAACATGATTAATCATAAAATCATAAATAGCTCACACGATAATAAAAAGACCACATAAGGTTAAAATTTTGTTAAATAAATATACATCTCAAACCAGATGATATATATTTGCTATAAATTTCAAAATTTATTTCTGAACAATAAAAATATCAAGTGACCGAAAGGACAAACCCCTAAACAAAATTCCATATCTATCTCGAATCCACTTGTGCATAACGTCTGGAAAGTACCATTTTAAGTCTTCTAAACATATAACATACTGAATTTAACTTAAAAATTAAAGGGACTGACACTCAAAAACTTATATGTGAATTCGAAGAAGTATCCTTTATAATTACATTTTTTGGCAGTTATTTTGTGAATTATAGAATATAATGGTCCCTGATTTGGAACTTTTTCAGTAAATACAAAGCTTTTTGAACCAAGCCAACAATTATTCGTTCATAGAACAGTGACATAGTGCCCGCAGTGTTCTCAGCATAACGGAGCAAATAGATGAAACCGAATTACTGTCATTACTATAAAAAGGAAAGAGAATTAGTCCCAGCATAGACTCCTGAGCAACATCAATATTATAATATCAAAATTAACTTTATCCTTTCTACTGTCATTGTCAGTATGATTAACAATAGCATATCGAGCCTTATTGTTCGACTACACCAATTTAATATCATTATACCGATAACTGAGCACAGTCCAACGTCTTACTGATATCGCAAAAGATGTTAACGGCGCCCTCGCCAAATTCAACACGATGAATTACAGTTTCCAAAAGTGATATTATAGCGGAATTTGAAGAGTTACCATAAAGAAACCCATACTGACTATGGGAAAATATAAAATTGAGAAAGAACAACAACCTATGCAAAAACACATTCTAAGAATTTAGAGAAGCATGACGTTATGGTTATTGGCCTTCTGAGGATTATGTTTTCTGAAAATGAACACGACTTTACCTAATCTTTTGAAAAATGCCACAGCTAAACGACAAATTAATTAGATAGGTTAACAGTTAAATTGTAATTGATAACATGTACGATTTGCTAAGGGTATCTTTTATTGATAACATATTGATAGCATGATAACGCAATTCAATTAATTAATGCACGAATTGCTTAATATGATGAATTTTGACTCGTCCACCATAATATGTGAACAAAGTTAAAAAATTAACCATTTATTTTGAGCAAAATAAAGATAATATCGACATTTTCGTCTCTTTATTGACTCGTTGTCATTTAGCTTGTCGTCTAACTATTACTGGTGACAAAAAATGATGCTTTTGTGTCATTGTCAATACTACGAATAGAAAATAATTACTTAATCCGAAAAGAAAGGGTGATATACATCCGGTGTGATTTTAAATACCAGAAATTTTATCGAGTCATTTTGTACCATAATAACGTTCATCCTCATAGTCAAACATCATAAAAATGACTGATCCAGAGTACATTTATGTATGCATCAACCCAAATAGTTAAACAGTTATAATGTTTATATAATTATTCTATTATTGATTGGTAAAGGTGTTAAATACTTTTCAATATATATATCCAGATCACCGTGTCCCAGATTTTTTTTCAATACCTAATCCGTTATAGGTCTTACGTCCCAACAGATGCTCTACGCATTATATTTTTCAATAATTAGTCCCCAGAGAAATACGATACGGTAAAGAGGATAACTGTCCGTTTTAAATTAATTTTAAAAGGTTCAATATATCTGCCATTAGATTGGAATGAATAATTATATTTAAACACTTACTGAATATTTAGGCAAATGTGTCAAAAGTACAGTATAAAGAAAAATTATAGAAATAGAATGTGATTATAAAATTAGTTAATATTAATTGCATAAACATTCACGTAGCTTAATAAAGCAAAACACGTCAAAACACGTGAAATTAAGAATCATATATTGGGGTTCCTGAAATGATGAAAATTCTTTGTTTCGGAAAAAAAAAATATTAATAGTTATTCTAATATCTTTTTTGTTCACGTTCTCCAAAATAGTAAAATGCTAGTTTAGCGGATTAATAGTTAAGGACGTCATGGAAAATATAACAAAAAAAAAAAAAGAAGTTGTGGTTTCTGCAAAAACTGAATGAAACTTTATTAAACAAAATATACAAACTACATTTTATAGATAATTTATTTTAATATATGGACATGAAAATTACAATTTTTAGTATACTTAAAGCTGTAGTCCGAAAATGCCAACCCACTTTTAGTTGATTCCATTCATCGTCTACGTCGCCACTTTTCCTCCCAAAATGAATTTTGATGCCGCCTTTTTTATCTCAACTCAGTCTTCTATAAAGCTCTCAGCAACTGATAAAGATCACCATTCACAATAACGTTTTAGAGTCACCAATTCAGCATCCTCATCGGCAGCAAGGGTAGCAGACTCTCATGTGAGCCTATTTCAAATACTTTGCAACCATTGCAAGAATTTTGCCGAACGTGTGCATGCTGTCCAGGTGCCTAGGTCCTCGATAGTATACGAATAAATAATCATATGGTATCTTTAGACGAAGACGAATATATTTGCCTTCAGCTACAGAAAATATTCTCTTGTCATTAACCTAGGTATCAGAAAGCGTAATTATTAGGGAATCACAATTTTAAATATGTCAAACGTCCGGAGGGAATGCAATTTTTCTCTTCTACATGCTCCGCAAACACAAATGGCAAGACCTGTTATTATTATTATTAGGATTAGTTCATCGTCAGCCTTTCATAAACCTGTAGACCTCCTCTACTCCTCTCTCACGAGCACTTTCGATTTCTTGGGTTCACAACCTACTGTCTTCAAAAAAGTTATCACCTTCATGTATATGAACATTTGCGTTTTATTTTGAAGAAAGCATTTCTTTCAGACGACCAGAGCGAAGCTGCTTTCAAGACATTGAATTTTTCATAAGGTGGGTTAACAATAGATCTTTATTAACAACATTCATGTTGTTTTCCCTGCACCATGCTTTGAATAAGTCATATTCCCTTTCATATTGTTACCGAGATTTCACTGGAAGTAGATTTTGTTAAATCATTCTCACTCTTTCTGATATAAATTCTAATAATTTTTGGTCACAGTGTAGTTCATATGATTTTTCAGATGCTAAGACATTCAAGAATATGTTTGACAGCTTGCGTCTAATAATTGACAACAAAAAAAAAGGCATAGAGGCAATAAAATTATTTAACATTTGAAGTGCTTATACAAAAAAACTGGTATTGGTGACTCAGCTATCGCTTCCCGCAAATAAATCTCGTTCGCTAAAGCTTTATTTTAAGGTCTTTTCACGTAAATAGCTATTAACAATTCCGATCCATATTCAGAGGTCAAGTTTGCTTTGTAACATATGGTGCACAATTTTTATATTATCAACTTTTTAATGCAATTAAAGTATGCAGTTTTATTTTTATTTATACTTTGTTCTAGTCTACTCTCAATATAAATAAATAAGAACAAATCTCTGTTTTGATAAATCAATTTTATTTAAAGCTGACATCGCGTTGTTACGATTTTCACACTTTTCACACATAAACTCAATTGGTTTAAATTAGTGTATCCAGCTTATCATTTTACCATCTGCAGACCGACTAACAATGAACTGCTTTTTGATTATGAAACACCTCATTACAGAAAATATTTTCCTGGGTTGAGAATATCTCCATATCAAATTGTTTTGTTTTACATTACGTGATGTAACATTCAGTTGTAGCAAAAGACAATCGATACATTTAACAGTACTAGAAAAAATCACGTTAAGAAATTAAAAACACAAATTAATTTCATTAATAGCGGCAGAAGTAGTTGAATTTGCTGATTTTGCCTTGCGCAAGCTCAGGTTTTACAGTGGATCAGTTTCCAGTGCCGCGCAGAAGTGTATTTTTAAATAATTTTCGAACTGCAAGAGTCCTCTGTACACTCAAGATCTCTAAATTTCTTGTTTGGTTTGTGCAAGTAACTTACATTAAAACGTGAATTGTTAACAAACCTTTTTCCCCAGCAAATAACATGTTTTATAATAACATTCCGCTCATATATGAAGTAAATTGAATATAGTTCTTATAAATCAACGTTATCAACTTATGTATGCTACCTAAAAACAGTACCAAAGCAACAAGCTCAATAAAAAGAATCTTTACAGATTATCATGCTCGTAGACTACCTTTTGAAATCGGCTATAAAAAGAAAATCCCATTATTAAAATTACATAGGAAATGTTTCGCCACTACCCAGCAATTTTAAATCAAATTGTACTTTCTGCATTTCCTATAAACTCGCACTGGAAACAGTAATATAAAGCATTGCCTTATGAACATAAATCGTTGGCATTCACATCCATGTGTTTTATGAATGAATAATATCTTACTCACGAGATTTACGACATAGTAAATGACTTGTTTCGATAATTACCTCATATCTAAGCACTTGACTGCCTTGTTAGCAAGTAATTATTATTAAATCGAAACTTCCAGGTAAACCAACTGGTTGATAGCAACTGATTTATAAGTTCCTTGCATTTATCCTTGTAAATGCTTTGTTTATAATTGGTAAAGACCTTGAAGTCGACGTAAATTTCTCGTCGTATGTACAACTTGATCGCCTGTTCGATAGAATGATGTGAAGTGCATAAATGGCAATAAATTGTTTTTGTTCATTGTCGATCAATCAAAGGAACAACTTGTTTTAAATTTTCTAGTTCTCAATCTTTTGCTGCTTAATGTGCTAATAGTATTGTACCGGATTCGCATAGAAATTTGGTTATACCGATATTATTATATTACGGTAAATCAAAGTATGTTACTGTTGAGTTACAGTAAATTTAAAAAAGTAATCATGGAGAAAATAATAAGCGGTGTTTAGGGGGCAAAAGTAAACAAAAAAGCCTAATAAACGTATGGTCGAATATTAACGGTTACTAAGATAGCAATGAAAATATTTTTTTCCACGGTCGGGAGTAGAAATCAGTCTCTATAACATCAAAATTAAAACAGAAGTAGTCGATTATTCCCAAGGGAGTATAATGCTCCCAAGGGAGTTTACATTATGGAGAACGTTTTTCATGCAAAAAAAAGATAACATTGAAATTATTTATTGACATTTAAATTAAATGTTACATTTGTACAATTATCAAAATTAATATTAGAAGGAATATTACTTTCGCTTACATTTACAGTTTTTGTGATTGCGCTAGTAGTGGTACCTACTAAAACCTGATTAGCAATTTTGGTCTTATTTTCAATGGAGTTCTCGACTGTCGTTGATTTCCAACCAGCATGACGCTTTATTGTCGTGATATCCACACCAGCATCTGCCAGTAATGTCGCTGAAGACCTTCGTAAGCAGTGACCAGTATAACATGCCGCATCGGGTAATTTTAAATACGAAACTACTACACTCGGAATTTTTCCCATGGTATTCTTGCCAACTGGCTGCGAACTGCATTTTCCTGGTTTGTAGTACAAAAAAAGGCGCTTATGCTTGACGTGGGGAGGATGAAGGGACAGGTATTTTCGAAACAATTCAAGCATATTTCCCACATCGGTAACCAGAAAGGTTCGTGGAATCTTTGTCTCAGTGTTTGGAATTTTTACAATCAAGGAAGAGCCTACATCCTCAATATCATCTACAGTTAAATTGACTAGTTCATCAGTTCGGCAAGCTCCGGCAATCCCCAGAATTAATCCAACCTATAAAAAATCAAAATACTTAATAATTGAAATACCTAACAACAAAAGTAATCTTACCTTAATCATTAAGAATTCTTTGTCATCTGCACTTGATAGAAAACGGTCGATTTCACCCTTTGTCAATATTTTCGATTTTTTCGCTCGATATCCGTCACCGGTTCTTTTCAAAAATGCGATCAGCTTGGGGAATTTGCTTATATCTATGTTGTCGTAAATTATCAAGCATGACATAACCATAGAATATTGCGCCCATATTGTGGAAGCATTATAATTCTTTGCATTTTCACTGAAGTATGCCAACAAAACATTCTCGCTGTATACTTGAAAATTTTTTTCGGAGCACCACTTTTTGAACCGATTGTAGGCTATATCGTATAAAGATCTTGACTTCGTAGGCAACAAATTGCTTATTGCAATATTTGCAGCCTCCATAATCTCTTCCGACTCCCAATTATTCATTGTGCACTAAACAAACTTTAAATTAAACCAAACTAGCACCTTAATTTGACAATTCTTTTTGTTTATTTATTTTGTTGTTATGATAATAACTCAACGACTACTAAATAAATGCTCAAATCCGAATACAATAATTCTGGTACTACTTACTTCATAATGACAAAATATGTGTTTTTAAGTTAATGAGACCGTGGAAAAAATAGTGTATACCATTCGGGAGAGATGCTATTTTGTCCTCGGTGCATTGTACCTCTGCTAAAATAACGCATTTCTCTCCCTTATAGTATAATGTACTATTATTGCGGCTCAGCATTAACGTGTGGTGTGGTATGATTAATAATCGATTACGTGGCCCAGTTGTGCTAGTCGTCTTACTAGAGCTAGATAAATGTAGAATTTTTAGAAAATAATTTTACAGATCTACTGGACGATGTTCCATTGGATATTAGGCATAGCATGTACTTTTAGTATGATGCTCCTGCCCATTTTAGTCGTGTTGTGATCAATCATCTTAACAATCGCTTTCCATAACGCTGGATTAGCCGAAATGGTTTCCATAATTGGCCACCAAGGTCATCAGATTTGAATTCCTTTGATAACTGCCTTTGGGGATGATTTAAATTATTAGTATATGCAACAAAAGTGAACACAAGAGAAAACCACTAATAATGTAAAATGGTTGAATGAGGCATCTGTATACCTTTTGTTGTCATGAAACTGAGAAAAATAAAAATTAATTAGTAATCTGTCACATAAGTTTAATTCTGGTCACGACAGTTGTTATTGCACTACAATGCGCCGACTATGTGGGTTATCCATTCGAAATTTCGGATAAACAAAAGGGTTGATTTAAAATCATTTGTAAAAATGCATGCTCTCATGAACGCAATTAGCAAGAATGATGTGGCCAAGAAGGCGTATGTATTCAAGAAAGTCGATTTGCGGAAATTTTTCACAGATGCGCCGGACGTATTTATTTTTGAAGGTGATAACCATTTGCGGTATCTTTGGCTCTTGTAATTAGAAAATGTGGATTGTGTGACTTACGTTTACATGACGTCAAGGAAGAAGGCTTATTGCTTTATTACTATCCGACCATCTAAGACAGTGAAGGCACGGTTTACTGCTGCCGACGGTGATGGAATTAATGTGCATTTAGTGAAGCAGTATTTATCATTGCGTCTCCAAAATGTAAGCACAAACCGAGTTTTCTTACGATATGATAAGGGAAGGTGCACCAATCAAGTGATTGGTATTAATATATTTGGATCATGTCCCTTTCAAATTGCCCGTTATCTTAAATTTGACGATCCTGAGAAATACACTGGACATGCGTTTCAATGTACGTCCGCTACCATTATGGCGAATAGTGGTCTGAGAATAGATCAAGTCCAGTGACAAGTAGGATGGAAATCGACAGCTGTGGCCACTGGTTATGTTGAAGAGAGTATTGGCAATAAGAATAATGTTTCAAACATTATTGGGAGTGCCATTAATGGACGTGCAACATCATTGATCGAGTATATTAGCAGTATTAATTTGAGCAGCATTTCCTAAGATTCAAAAAATCGAAGTATTTTTCACATTCATTTAAAAAATTAAGATTATTAAATATTTCAATAAAGCTTTTGTAAAATTTGTTATTAACATTTCATTTCACGCTACAAGATACTCCTGTCAGATCAATAATTATTTAGACTAAACTTTAAAACATGCGCGATTTTAAATGTTGGATTTAAGGAGAAGGGCTTTAAATAACCAAATAGAGTACTAATAAAGAAAAATACATTGTTTTATAGATATATCGTAAATATTAATATCAATTGCTTTTCTGTTCTGACCATGGTTTCAGTAGAAACAATCATACACGTTGCTAATAATCGACACCAGGAATGGTCTGTATATTTAATTTTGCAAAATTTTATGGCATAGTAACATATACTTCGAATTCATTGCATTACGATTCTGGTTCAATTTAACGGTATGCACTTAACATAGGCGCCTTATATTTAAATTTTACAACTGCTCCTTCTCGGTATGGAACCCGTGTTGCGTTATATATACACGTAAGTTCTCCGGTATAAATTAGAATTACCTCCACGTCGCGTTTTACAAAGGGTCACGTGCTCATTCTTATATGGAAACTCATAAGTAAGGGCATGTACGTCTAGAATCGAATACATTCACATGCAGATGCAGTATATTAAAGTACGGTGTACATAGTAATGCACGCAGAAATCATGGAAGAATATTAAATGGAGCTTTAAAGGTGGACGCAATAATTTGAGTTGTAAGGTAAGATGCTTTCATAAAAAAATACATTTTTTGTCTTGGGAATGTTAAGGTGGAGTATTTGCAACATTTTATTTTAAAAATTGAAACAAAAAAGTTCTCATACATATAGGCAGCGTAGTACAGACTTGAGAAAGAGAGTTTGCAGTGTTGGAGTTTGCAAAATGATATTAAAAAAAAATAATAGGTGGCGAAAAATTGTAACTGTTACTAGATTCAGTAATAGGGATCCTAAGCGTGCCAAGATTTCGCGGAAAATCAGTAAGGAAAAAAATCAATAACTGGAAAAGTGTACATAGGGCACTGACTATTTATGATTAAGGACAGTTGGAAAAATAACTACATCGCATGTCTCGTTTATATTGCAAACAAATCCAATTTCCAAGTTTGTTTCTGGCTCATGACAATATTAAAAAACAATCGGGTTGAAGTCTCTGAGAACAAAAAATGATGTCACGACTAGAGCTTAATCATCACACTGGAATAATAGAAGTCCTCTGATACCCAAGAATGTAGTTCAAATTGAATTTTAAGGTCATACTGATTCTTGCAGGTCCAGATAGTCGTCCTGGATTAGTTTGTAGATAATCCGGAATGTGAACAGAATTTTTCGATTGTGTAAAGCAATTGATTTTAGCCAAATCTGGATAAATACCTTACATTTAGAACTACTTATTAACTTTAACATAAATTTCGTATAATAATTGTTAACATTTAACTTACTATTGGTGCCTACTACGTTAAAATATTGTCCAAGGAACTATACAGCCGATTATTGAAAAACTAATTATCTCGAAAAGGATAAATTTCTAAGACTAATGACAAACACACCGTTTTTCCTCAAAAATAATGCTGGCTTAAAATTTTTAAATAAAAAACGTTATAAATGTGGCGGATACGGTGCTCTCTAGGAAATACGTCGAATAGACAACAGATTATGATTTCTCACATCCAAAATCATCTATTCTGAAATTTTTGAGTTAATACATTCAAAAACAGTGTAATTATTACAAATAAACACTTCTTCCAACTTTGACACTCTGTATCTTTCTATTATCAACATTTTATTAAGGCAGTTTCCTCTTTCTTAATTTCTTTTTTTAATTTGGTTAATAATTATGATAATACTGATTCATATCATATTCCTCTGCATTAAAAACAAATTAAAACTTCTTTATATTTCAAAGACTACATTCTTTGTGATAATAAAACCAGAACTGAAATAAAATAATTCTATATCTGAATTTACTAAAATAATTCGTTCATAAACATATTATCAAACATATTATGTATACAAAACTGACTGAATTGAATTTACAAATGCTACCGTGAGAAATTCTTACCCGGATTTTTTTTCTCAGACGAAGCTATCTGAACGAATTAATGTATCTAATGTTTCATTTTAAATTATTACACTTAACTATTATTATTAACGCTTATTAAACCTTACAAGTGTCGAGTCGTATCATATCAAACAAGAATGGAACAATTCCATTAGTGTCTCACACCATTAATTTAATCCTTTGTCAGAACCGAAAGAAGTGATTTAATAATGCATATAAGATTTAAATTAAGTAGAACCGAATACGATTCTATCATTCTTAAGTAGTCTTATGAATGGAATTATAGTTTAATAAATAGTACGTTATGATATGGTAAAAAAATGTCATAACAAAACATAACCATATTCAATTATTTTGTAATATTCCAATATTTAGTAGATTTAAGGCTTCTGGAATTGTTGGGAGCTTAGAGGCTTCAGTACTTACATTGGGCTTCTTGAACTTCCTTCCATTAGGAGATTAATCCACATAAGCTGTTAACCAGTTTAATAAAGAGAAAAAGGTGATGACGTTGGTCAGGGAGATCTCTCTAATATAGGCCAAATAAGGCCGTCGTTCTCCCGACACGGATTTTGTTTTTGACGAGATGGCAGTGCACTCAGAGTGGATAAAATACTGTCTCGTCTTCCTGTTCGCAACCCCTACGGAGAGGTGTTTCACACTTCCTCATATAATAAAGGTGCTTTCTTAACCACCAATGTCCTGTTAGAATATTTGTCACCAGTCGAAGATTCGTCCTAAATATGGCCAGGTATTTTTTGGCTGTATTCTTGCAGGAGTACTCTAGGAACTCCTTAGCTATCTGTTTCATCTCACCGTTTCCTAAATTCCTTACGGGTGTCTTCCTTGATAATTTCAACAAAAGCTGACAATGGAAGCATACTGGAGGGACCAGGTCCAAAAATATTGAGACACGATGCACTCCTGGCTAGCTTGACAGATACTTTATTTCTGCTGCACCGGTCCAGTCTCTTTACCTTCTTACTGGCACGCTGTTGTCATTTGAGATCACTTCCAGTGCCTGGTAATGCTGATCAAGTTGTAATCTTATGATTACGTAAGATCAGAAGTGATTGTCTACTGTCTCTGTAGATTCTGATGGTTTTGCCCGTTGTATGCCTACAGGCAATTTCTTTGGCGGTTATCCTGCTAATTCTGTTTGTACCACGGTAGCATGTCTATTCATTGCCCACTGACGTAGAATATGTAAGGATCTCATATAGATTCCATATTCTGCACCTTCCTTCCTTTTTGATCCGTCTGTGAAGATGTTGCTTGCATCCTCCTTGGAGGTCTCCTCATTCCAGATAAGTACCATGTAGGATCTGTTAAACACAATCTTGGAAAAATATTGTCAGTGTCTGCCTGCAGAGGGAGCATCTTCCTGACGACCTCTTTCTACAGGCGACTCCTAACTTCTAATCTACATCTGATATAATACCAGTTCTTTTGAGGCAAAGCACGGTTGCTGTGATCACATCTTTTAGATAAATATCCAAAGGTGACAGACATATCCATTGATATGGTAGGTGTCATTCGCATAGTTCTAGTTATGCTCAGATCTAAGGTTTTCTCACATTTCAAAAATATTTCAGTAGAGTATTATTATTATCAGTAGGTGTCACTATAAGGAAAACAATAGCTAGATTAAAAAGTAATAGCTAGATAATCTCCTACTGTATTAGTAATCTTCATTATTAATATTTGTTTTATTTATAAAACCAGCAGTTTTTTGTATGCATAATACAGATATATAAAATGACCTCCAGATAAATTCCAATAAGCTACAGAAAGCGAGAGTGTAAGCTGAACTGCATAGCATCCGGTTTTCTGTATCAGCTGTAGAGTTGATGGCAAAACGAAATTAATGGATTGGTTATCCATACACTACCAAATTTGTGCAAAGTGAGTACACAATTGTTGATTGTGTGGTTCAAATCAAATTTGCACTTCTTTTTTGCTTTCTATTGTGCTGGATTCTTTGAATTTAATATATGTACAATTCTTACTATGCAAATATTTAATAAACATTTTTTGTACTCTTTGTACAGTTTAACTATAATATACAGGGGTCAGAACATCTATAAAAAAATTAATGCGCAGGGGACTCATGCAAATACAATTTTGTAAAACAAATAAAAAAGGCAGTTCGAAAATGATTTAAAAATATACTTCTACACGGCACTGGAAACTGGTCCATTCGAAACTTGACAAGACAAAGCATACAATTGACGACCAGAGAAAAAATTGAAAGACATTTGCAAGAAAAATAATAAATAACATTTTATAACACCTATTTTATACAGCAAGTTAAACTGCTTTTGCCGCTACTATTATTAATTAATAATAAAAATAATTTGTGGTTACAATTAATAAAACAACAAATTGAACTGATTAACTATTAATAGAATTAAATTGTGATTGTAATAAAGGAAATAGTTTGACATATAATATGTTACAACAAAATTTTGGGCCGTCTCATCCAATTTCTACAAACTAACACAAATGTGTCTGCAGTTTTCATACGTTTGCTAAAACATCAATAGTGTCTACTTCCAAAAAACACTTAGTTTTTTAATATCCCCACAAAAACAAGTCCAAATGATTGAAAGTCAGGAGATTGTGGCGGCCAATCGCTTGGTAATAATGCTTGGACACGCTGTACATGGTACGAATATATTTGAGCCTCGTGTATGATACGCCACACTGCTGCATTATGCCGTAGACCTCCATCTCTTTCACGATTCGGTTTCCGGTGTCACGTCAGCATTGCACTACACTTGCACTCACTGCCACCGCGCATTTTCACTTCACCATAAATTAAAACGATATCCATCAACTCCAAGTCGCTATACACATAAGCCATGTTTGTCACTTGAAAAACTACTTAATATAAATACTCGCATCACAAAAACATTAATACCTACTATAAGTCATCGGAATCGCCTGCCTAGAGACTACAGTAGCCCAGCGATGTAAAGGTTGAAAATACTACAAATTCAATTTTTTTTCTCGGAAACTATAAGAATTTTACAAAAAATTGTTTTACGATACTGATTTAATTTTTCATAACGCATCTATTCTCATTTTTTCTTTAGATAAACTGTGAATCACACTGTATATTACGTGGTGATGTTTTCAAAAATAGTAAAAAGTAATTTTTTAAAAGTTTTAGCGACTTAAAGCGAAAGTAAATCAGGTCGTGTGCCAGCTTCATAATTTGAGATAAAACACATCTGCCATTTTTTCCTTTCTCGATGAGTTGTATGACAATCTGGACTCTAATAAAAAATGTCTTGAAGTTTTCATGGACTTGAGTAAAGCCTCTGATTTAATTGATCATGGGATTCTCTTAGATAAGCTGGGTAAGTATGGATTCAGAGGGAACATCAGCCAATGGCTAAAATTATATCTAAAAATCGCTCTCAATTTCTTCAAAACGGCTGTGCAAATTCTAAAAAATTAAATATTTCACGTGGTGCCCCAAGGTTCTATTCTGGGTAAACTGCTCCTTTTACTTGTTATAAATGATCTACCACACATATCATCTGGCCTCTTAGTGGTGTTTGCTGACGCTACTTCCCTCTTGTGCACGAATGAACGTTTACCACTTTTAATATTATATACTCAAAGTAAAATTGATTGTTTTATTTCTTGGTTTGAAAACACAACATTGCTACTAAATAGTGAGAAATCTGTATTTATTTACTTTACACCTATGTTAAAAATTTACAGTGAATGTTATCTACTTCAGTTCATGAAAAATCTCTGGAACAAGTGCAGACCACAAAATGTTTAAGTTTATATTTAGATAATGCTCTTAACTGGGAGAATCACATCTCTCAGTTGTGCAAAAAAGTTATCCCCAGTATGTTATGTGTTATATAGGTTATAAGTGTCATTACAAGCAGAGACGTTCAGTTATCCTATTACTATGGCCAATTTTACTCTCGGATTTCTTATGGCATCGTATTTTTCTGATATAGTGTTTAAGTTACAAAAGAAAGCTGTAAGGAATATCATGAAAATTAACACTCAATCATCTTGTAGGCCTTGCTAAAGAATTACAGATTTTACCCCTAGCGTGTGTTCACATTATGGAAGTACTGGTACTTGTATATTTAAATTATAATACATTTATAAAAAAACAATCATAATCACGATTATAATACCCGCAGACATAGTGACTTAGTTATACCCTGTCACAACTTGACCCTTTATGAATGGAATACTAGGTACATGGGAATAAAATTGTACAATGAATTACTCGATTTGTATAAGACGGCCGAGAGTATAAAGAGGTTTAAAATCTGCATTAAGAAATTGCTATTGGATCATTTTTTCTACACAGTTGGTGAATTTTTGCATTATCCCTTTTGATTTGTGGTATTATGTTTGTGTTATTTTTATATCTTATTAATATGTGTTGATGTAGCTTTATGGTTTTTTAACTTTATAATATGCTGTCTATGTAAATTTGCTTACTTTGACGTGTGAAATACTATTTTGTATTCTTTTATTTCGTCATTTTATTAAATCTTATGAATAATTACGATAATACCGATTCATAAGTCTTCGCATTATGAAAAATTTAAAACTTCTCGATTTTTCATATGGGAAGGAACGGTCGTGTATGGCCAGCATAAGCATATCCACTGTCGCCAAGGCAACGATTATTCACCACGTAAAGCCACTTCGTCAGCATCACAGTAATCGCACAGCTACTTACTCTGTTAACAAACAATTAGGTATGCCATTCGGTTTACTTACACTTGTATGCTTTCGCAATCGGAATGTTTGTTTGTCCTCTCGGTATTCTCATTAGTCATGATTTGTATTAGTAATATACAATAAAAGTCATCTCAGGTGTCCGTCGTTGACTTTTCTGCGCTGCCACTCAATTTAATCGTTTGACTTGGTGAATAATGAACAACAAATTTGCAATGCTAAAAAGCGGAGAGTATACCTTCTGCGAACGTCGAGGACGTTTTGATTTTTGTCAGCAGCAGGCACGGGTATTCGAAATATTATCTCGATTCAACCGCTGGTGTTGTATAAAATTAGTTTTATTATCAGAGTTCATTAGCAGTATACAGGGTGATTTTCTGACTGGATACCGGTTGTAGAGGTGTTTAATGTTTATCACACAATAAATATACATATCTACGTCCATAAATATACAGGGTGTCTTGCAAGTCCTTACAATAATTTTAAGAGGTGATAGAATACATCACTATGAGTCGATTAAAACAAACATACCAAGTGTTAAAATGTTTGGGATAATTAATTATTTAATATTTTTTTTATTTAACCGTGCTTTTCTACAATTATTGAAGGATAGAAGAAAACCCTTTTTATAACAATATTTGTTATAAAAGGGTTAATGGTAATTAAAGAAATTTTGGAAGAACTCCATTAAACACTTATTGCAGAACATAATAATAAGAATTTATACTCGAGAGAATAACTAATTTAGAGCACTTAGATGAATACGGTAGGTGATGGTCGCATGGGACAAGATCCCATGGGCGTGCCACTTGAGTGTTCAAAGAGCACACAATTCTCAAAAATAAACTCTTCGGTGAATTAAGAGCTTTTTTATATTAGCTATTATTCCCTGTTTAGAATTAATTCTAACAAAAAGTGTGATAATGTCCACTCAATCTTTTAATGTCATATTACGAATGGTTTTGTTTCAATGTAATTTGTGACACTACACACACACACACACACACACCTGAAAGATAAAAACAATAATTACTGTCTAGATTTAATGACTATGTGGTACCTTCTAGGTCTTGTAACTTCACAGGTGATTCTTCCTACCAACAACCAGTTGTTTTATTTTAGTTGTATAGCATAATATGAAATACAGAAATTGTAATACATTTTACTAATGCAGAGTCGTATTTTAAACATTCTTTATTCATCAAAAACAATAAGTGGATAAATATGTGAATACAACACTAAACATATATCATTTATCTTTCTAAGTTATGCTTTAGTAATTTTTGTTTTCTGTAAATCACTTCATGACTTTCAAGGACAACGAAAAATATTAAGAAGTCATTGTACTTGAATTTATTTGTTGTCCAATAAGTAATCAATAATTATTATTGCAGTTGGAAAAGTTGTAATTGTTGCAAATTATTTGTTATCAGGAATATGGGTACCTAATTAATATATAGACTGTAGTAACAAAAAAATAATAAGTTACTGAAGTTTTATTACATTATAATGGAACAATTTAAAAATATCGACAGATATTTTACACAAGATTTACGACGAACGTGTTTGTAACGGAAGACGGCGCCGGTGCAGCGACCATAATGCTCCAAAAGCCTCAAGTTAAGTCGAGTTTTTATCTGCAAGTGTTAATTACACCATTGTACACACGTAAATTGCATCCAATATATTATTTACTGTTGTTTATGTGCAATAAAATACTTTATGCCATTAATTTAACAATTAAGTGACAATACATAGTAATGACGTTTACCGTTTCTTCTGCGTAAGTCTCTAGGCTATACACATTTCCCAAGGCGATTTGAATAACAAAAAATTAAAATTAAATCCGTTTCCTCAAAAATGGAACACCCTGTATAAAAATTGATGTTATTATCAGATTTTATGAGTCATCTTGTGTCTGTATACCAAATCGTCGCACTGGCTATGAAAAATTAGCACAGAAAGTCTTGGAGGGAACACTTAGTATAAACATAGGTCCGGTAATGTTTTGTTTTCGAGAAAAAATAATCCTTCAGCCGATTTTGTTGATATCTGACAGTAGCATTTAGGGTAGAAAGGGAATAATTTAGCCCTAAGTAGATTAAAGTTATTAAGTCCAGCGGCGTCCAGGGGGAGATGCACCTTAACCTATTTTAGATAAAAAAATCTTTGCCATTGACTTTATTAAAACATTTATATTTTTTCGCTTTTGAATTTGTTTCTTGCTTCGTTTTCGAGAAAAAAATTAAAATCATTTCATTGCATGTCCCTGAGACAACAAAATAAAAAATTAAAACTACCAACTATCGAAAACTGGTGTGCACTTGTTTTTTTTTTCATATCAATGGCCTATTCTAGTCTTAGAACAAAATTATAAAAAATTAAAGAAAATAATGCTAGCTAAAACAAAATTTGGATTTTATTAATTATTAAAAAATGTTTTTTTCCTTGATGTACATGTACAATAACATTGCTAAATTTCATCAAAGTCGGCTAAGGAATTATTAAGATTTTAAAAAAAATTGACACTATGTCTTGAAAATGAAGCATTACTGGGCCTATATTTATATACCTAAACTTTCGTCTTAGAATCACTCAAGGAATTACCCCTTGAAGTTTGACCACGTACTTAACACTCTGTATAACTATACTAGATACCGGTTGTCCAGTTCAGATCGGCTGTATCTCGGAAGTCTAGTAAAATTATTTTCCATTTTCAAATTTTACCGCTATATAGCGTATTTTTAAATCTAAATCGAGAAGAGAGATTTTTTCCATAAAAGTTATCTGTAATAATACTTAAGTTTTTGTTTAAAACTGAACCATAAGGTGGCGTAATTTGGTAACTTTAGGAAATATTTTCTCGGGCGGTATACATGTTAGGTTGGAAACCTTTATGTTGCGACAACTGTAAATGATTATATTTTATGGAAAAGGCACAAGTAGATGAAAGGCAAACAAATATATTAGGAGCTGAAAATTATATCCCAAAAAATTAGGTAACGGAAAAAACTTAAAGATATCATTTTTCAAAAAATTTTATACCATACCTTCATGAGATTCTGATGTTTTATAAAAAGTTGTAGAATTTAGTTTTGATAATAACTACTGTGCTATGATAAACAGTTTGTATAATTCTAGGTATTACCTGTATCCCTTTGGTATGTTGCCTAACTCACCATTTAAGTCTCCAGGATTTAATGGACTTTTAATGACTTGTTTTATAGCTGACTTCCAAAATTGTGGACAGTGACTAATCGCTAGCTTGTAGACAAGCGCGACAAATATACAAAAATAATTGCGTTACATAATATCCATAATTTTTAAAGTAGAAACAGTGATATAACGGTTTTTACCAATTTCGAGGCGTTAGATAATAGAAATAATAAGAATATTTAAAAATTTAAAGTTTTTATCTTGTATATTGGTGTACCTAAGTTAATGTAGAAACTTTATCAAGACAAACTGAAAAGATTCTTACCAACATTGTAAATATATCCTATAAAACGATGCCCTTTTGGGCTTAAAATACCTTTCTAAAACAGTAAAAAATGTTACAAAAGCTAATAATAAGGAATATATGGGTAGATATTGTAGGTGTAATTCAACGCAGGTTGGGGCTTTTGTCCACTGAGTAGTTAGTTTCACACAATATTATTAATACCTAAAAGAATATATAAAAACTTCAATATCACTGTATGTTCACTATTTATTAAAATAACTATAACTTTTCGACTCTTCTGCTAAGATAACTTGCGTTATTCATCACAACAACTGCTCCTGGTTCTACATATGATAAAATAGATTCAAACCATTTTTAAAATACTTTACTGTTCATATCTTCATAGTAATCTCCCGTCCTACGTGATTCAAAAACATGCAAACCATTTTGTAAAAATCCCGAATCGCTTCCAATATGTGTTATTATTAACCTACGTCCTTTACAAGACGTTACCATCCTGCCAAACTTTTGATACCGTTTTCGTTTACCCATGTTTCATCCATGTAATATATAAAGATATATTACATGGATGAAACATGGGTAAAAAGTTACCCGATGCACGAAATTCTCTTAGTTTTTCTAAGTATTCTCTTCGCCACACTACACAAAATGGTGTACTTTTAACACATCACTGGTAAATATTACACAGTCAGTATTTTTTATTATAATACTAGTAATTTTAACACATTTTGTGTAAAACATATAAAAAAGGCATATTGTGTAAAACTATTAACAAAGAAATTTTACACATCCGAAATTATACACTTATACATCAACTTTATTTACAGTGTAGTAGACATCTAAATATTGTAGTATTATTATAGTTGCACGCAATTTTTTCAACAGTAAATTTTATTCTTGTCTTTTAATTTAGTCGGAATAAGTCTTGAAATTTAAGGTGTTGTTAAATAATGTATAATATGTTGATTAGTCAGCTTAAAGAGATTCTACGGTTTAGAGTACAAAAAATATTGTACTATTTTAGAAATTATACCATATATTTAAAAACAGAATAAACACATTTTGGAAATATTTACCTAGGTACTTATTGGAGTTCGAATACTATGCAGTATTTATTACGTAGTTATATACATTTTCAATCAATTATAACTGTAATTCTTAACGATCACTCCAAGTGGCTGATTGAAAGCGACATAGTTGTAAATGTAATTTAATTTATCAACATTCTTGACAAATACCTGCTTGCAACATCCTCATTCATTAGTATTTCAAGTTTAGAAAATCACGTTATAAAACAATATTACTTTCATTAGTTGTGACATGCTAAGTAGTAGAAACCAGTACATTTCCAGCCACAAGCAGCAGAATCGAATCGAAGGAATAGGTAGCTACATAAAAAAATATATTAAAACAGTGATATCTAGCTAATGAAGTTACACTGATTTATTTGTCTTACTAAAATATATTCTTGCATTTTGACATTGGGAACAAGAAATACCTATTATACGGGATACCTCAAGTATTACTGGCATCCTTGGATGGGGTAATTGTACAGTCAAAATAAATAAGTTTTACCCAAACATACTTATATCTAAAAGTTCACCGTTTCCGAGATGCAAGGTGTAAAACATATCGAAATTTTATTATACAGTGCTTTCGAAAAGTAACGAATACATTCATTATTTTTGAAATTGAGAAGTTTTCGAAAAAATCCCCTGGCACGTCGATTTTGTTTATAAAAAAGGCACTTTTTGACATACGACCCACATTTGTGACGTCATCGACAATTTTTTTAAACAGCAACCCCCAATTTTGACCATACCATTTGAAAGAGTGTGTCATTCTACATACATACATCCTGAAAAATTATGGTGTTACATAACAAAAATGTCAAGAAAATAATGTTTGAAGATTTAAAAATTTAAGGTTCACAATACTGAAAATGATAATGATTATGTAAAAAATCGACTAAATTAAATGTTCAAATTGTGCACCGTTGGCTGCCTGACAGTAGCCAAGACGATTAATAAATTCTTTTTGGACATTATCAATAACTTCAGGAGGTATACGATGTACCTCGTGACGAATTCTTGCTTTTAAATCTTCTAAATTAACCGGTCTAGTAACGTATACTTTACTTTTTAATATCCCCACAAGAAATAATCTAGGGGAGTTAAATCAGGCGATCTGGCTGGCCACTCAATCGGCCCCCTTCTCCCTATCCAACGATTCGGGAACAGCTCATCTAAATAAGCACGGACAGGTATTGCATAATGGGGAGTATTGTGAAAATTAAATTTTAAAATCTTCAAATATTATTTTCTTGAAATTTTTGTTATGTAACACCATAATTTTTCATGATGTATGTATGTAGAATGACATGCTATTTCAAATGGCACGGTCAAAATTGGGGGTTGCTATTTAAAAAAAATTGTCAATGACGACATATGTCGAACAACGATGACGTCACAACTATGGGTCGTATGTAAAAAGTACCTTTTTAAAATACAAAATCGTCGTGCCAGGGGATTTTTTCGAAAACTTCTCAATTTCATAAATAATGAATTTATTCGTTACTTTTCGAAAGCACTGTATTTTTTATTTATTTGGAAAGCTTTCGTGACAAAACAGCAATAGTTCTAAGTTGTATCTTGCTAATTATTCAGTATGTTTAAATATTGCCATTATCACCAGTGGCATAGAAATCCTGTGGCAGTCTTCTTTTATTTAAAATCAAAATGGTACTCCACTGCCTTAATATAAAAAAAACGATACTTACTTTAAAAATATCACTTTCTTTCGTAGTTTGTGCACCATAGAGCAAAAGTAAATTCCTGACGACAAAATAATGCGATATAGCTAAACTTACTCCAGTCAAAAGTTGCTGGTTAAAAAGACGTAAATAATTAAAAAAAAAATAGAAATATTTGGATACATTTTGGAGATCGGGGTTTTTGGGGGCAAGAAATTTAAATTTATTTCTAAATTTGACACTACAAGTAGAGGGCACCACTTATGGCATATCATGCTTCTTTTAAATGGCAGAAATTTTTTGCGGTTTAGTGTATACATCTGACTCACTGATATAAAATTTTATATTATGATGACTGGAATGGATTACTCGTGGTCAGCGCCATATTTATTTTGTGCCTCCTAGCAATGGCGGAGCAATAAAGATTTAGCTAATTGTGAATTGAAATGAAATTGAATTCTGAATATGAAGAATTATTTGGTACTATATGCTGGTGAATTTTACAGTCCCTTATAAAACATGTTCCAACAATAACACCCACAAAAATACACAAAGAATAACACTAACGTTTGTCACTTTATATGGATGCGCAGTGGAACTAATATAATTCCACATCGTACATTTCAGTGATCTGACCATTAAAACAATCGACCTTCTTTATGTGAAAAAGGTATAACTTTTTGAAGTCGTTAGGAGTAACTGTTTTAGAAATAATCCTATTTGAAATATCCAATGCACCGAGGAAAAATTGCTTTACTTTCAGGTAAAGCGCCTTTCCTGCTGAAAATACAGCAAAATGTTGCTTGAAATAATTACTCAAGATGATTAATTCCTTCAGCTTTTAATATAAATATGCACATTACGATATGTAGAGATATTTTAAATGAACAATTACATATAATGCGCTTTCAGATGTAGGTATATTTGGATAAATCTCATCTCACCTCATTATTTTCATTGTACAATCACCGTTTCCAAGGGTGCCACCTGAGACACTCTGTACATAGAATATAAGGAAGCTAATTAAATGTTAACAGCTATTTGCATAAAAAAAACAAATATAAGAATTCAGACATTTGTTCACAATGAAGGGAGTTCCAATGCTATGGAACCTGTCAGTATGAAAAGTAATTAATTTAACATGCTTTCGCATCAAACCGTAATTCGATAAACCAGTATTAAACGGAATATTTTCAATGCCGGTTGAAGACAAAAAATAATTTAAAAAACAAATTAAACTGTAGAGAGATTTAAAATTGCCGGTTTGAGTATTAATTAATATTAATAATAAAAATGGCATATACGTTCTTTATTTTCATATATTAATATTGGCTAGATGACAGATATTTGTGTGGAAGAAGAGGCTGAGCGGTGAAGGGACTCGGAAGCCCAGTTCTACAAGGTGCAGGGGCAATAATGTGGGAGATAATCCCTCTCAGCCCCGCACATCCTACGTCAAGAATATTGGCGCGCATCATAACGTTTAAAAACTGTTAAGACAAATACAAAATTTAACCTTTCCAAACGTTAGGACAATATGATGTTTACATAGAACAAATTCGTAATTGTTGTTTGAAATCTTTATTTCAGGTAATAGAATCGACATCGTGGATTGAATACATATATTTTTAGGTTCCTCTGACCAATACTTTTACGTCAAACTAAAATAATAATGGAATATTGAATTAACAAATATTTGTTGACATTTTTAAAAGGTTAAGAGAAGTAGTTTTTAGGTTCACGATATATAACCGTGAAAAACTGTTAATCTAACAATTTTTGAGCAAACTTATCAGTTTATTTCTTGGTGCAGGCAGTACATTGCCCAGAAGTGATGCATGTGTCTAAGATTTTGCTACAATAAAGATATAACAGAATATGACTCTCAGGCATTTGCTGACTACTCTCAGACATTTGTTGACGTAAACGACATTACTGCATATCAGTTAACTACCTAGGCACATAATTATAATTTGCCAAGATGAAAATTAACGGTTGTTCAGTTTTGAAATTAACCTGTACAAAATAATAATTATAATTAAAAGTTAATTGTGACACAGCAAATTTTAGGGGATAAACAGTTACCTAAAGGAACACCAATACTAATTAAACATGTTATAAAAAAATGCCATTGATTCATCAAGGCGCTATTTTAATACACAACTTTGGACGTTAGGGTATTTCAGAATTAAGTCATTCCAAAAGAATATTGATATGTTGTAATAGCTTGAAAACGAATAGAGATATTTAAGTCATTGGTGGTGTTATTTATAATTAGATAGTTTGTCACAATATGTTTCAGTAATAAGTATTAGTAGTCATCAGTGGCTGAGATACGGGTAAGTGGTCCGATTATTTTTTTTGATTATGATAAAACATTACATTCAAGTATGGCACCAGTTCTCATTTTTTACAGGGCCGTACTACATTATTTTTCGAATTAATTGGACCACGTACTTGTATCTTCGTCACTTGTAGTCACCAGAGAAAAAAAAGTATAAATTTGCATGTACTCGATTATATAATAGAACTAACACTGATTTATTTTTTCAGGATCGACCCAGATTGGCGCCAAATAAAGGTAAATAAAACCGTGAAGCTTTGACTAACATCATGTGTCATAATTTCGAGAAGTTGCTTGGTACGAATAAAGGATTTCCTAGTATAAATCAACATTTCAACATTATAAAATGCTTTCAGCGTTAAATCTGTAGCTATTATTGTCTTAATTTTTTTACTTTTTTCTCAACCAGTTCCGGCTGGTGCTTCATTCCAAGGTTGAGACATTCTAATTACTGTTTTTCGCGTTATTTACCTAAAGCAAACTAGGATCGTAGTACAGAAACTGTGTGTGATGTTATTGTTATATTACTACTACTAATTACAATTAGATAGTATTAAAATGAATATACGAATTTTTCCTATTTTGATATGCTTCTACCTTCTGACCATTTCATTTTTATTTCCTTCTGAATTGCTGCCACCTCTTCGTTCCAAATTTTCTTAGGTATTTCTTTGTTTCTTTTACACTCTATTCGTGCTTCCCACCTTCCCAGATTCTTCTATCTAGCCTATTACCTTTCATTCTACTTAAATGATCAAACCATTTTGAGCTGAGTTCTTTCAATGACTTTAAGAATGGATTCTGCTCCTAGCTCTTCTAGTACTAGTCTCATCGGGTTATTCCTTTTCAGTGCATATAATACTAAACTTTCACTACCTTAAGTCAATGTTGGCTCAAATATAATTGGTATTTATTTTCATTTTCTTCTTCTTTGCATTTTCATTACATATTTTATTTTATTTTACTTACACTATTCAACAGGCCAAAGACGAGTTAAAGAATAGGAAAACAATTAACAAAAAACATACATAAAGCAAAGTACACAATACTTAGACATGACACACATGTGACAAATATGAAAAATAGTCAACCTAAATATATAGATAAAGACAATAACAATTACAAAAGTCTTTTCAGAGTTGAAATATTACAATATATAACGTAATTGTCTTAACAGGTGGCAAATAAAACATGTTAAATTGTCTAGCTTCAATTCTGGGAACCTGAAAGCTTGATATTTTTAAGATGGCACTGCAGTCAATGACATTACGCATTCCTTTATGTAAACAAATTAAATAAGCCTTTTTACATCGATTTTCAAAGTTTCAAGACCAAATCTATTAAGGATTTCTAATTAAGGAAACCCATCGTGTTTAAAGCTAATATATTTTAAGAATTTACATGGACATTTTCAAGAACATCCACATGTACACCATTAGAACACCAAACAAATGATGCATATTCACAATTGCACCTGATCAAAGTAGAATAAAAATTTTCAAAGGATTACAATTCCGAAACTGTTTGCTATTCCTTATAATGAAGCCAAGAGATCTATAAGTCCTTGGGGTTACATAATGTAGATGGCTATTAAAAAAGACAATTTTCTGTTTAATATAATACCTAAGTTACAGAAAGTATCAGGTCTAGAAAGCGTGTGTTGTTCAATGGAATAACGAAAAGGAATTAACTGTTTCTTTGTAGAAAAAGACAATACATGACACTAATATTTAGTAACAGATTATTTACCCTGCACTATCCATGAATGACATTTAGATTATACTGAAATTCAGCAGCATGATGAGAGTTCTTAATTGTACTAAAAATTTCAGATCATCTGCTTACATCAGACAGGACACAATTAAATTATTAATGATGTCATTAATGAATAGGTTAAAGAATAAGGGTCCCAAATTAGACCCTTGAGGAACCCGCGAGGTGGTTCGTACTTCACCAGACTTGCAACCGCAGTAAACAACATGTAAACCTCTGTTGGAAAGATAAGAGAATAATTATCTAATCTATTCAATTCTGTGAACAATGTTGTCAGTGTAAATCACGTCAGCTTGAAATCCACCATCAATGGTATTGGCTAAAAACTGTGTAATATAGAAGATATATAATTAAGTTTTCCTGAAGACTTTTTCAGTAGAGGCACACAATATCAGATCATCATAAAAAGCACGTTCTGTTTATTGTACCCCACAGGTAGTTGCGAATCCTGTTTTCCGTGATAACACCATCCATGGTTAAAATAAATACTTGGACTTAGCCTCTTGTTTTAGTCCATAGTTAATTTCAAATTGTGAAAATTACATATTATCTTTTAATAATACTTGAATCGAGGTGACTAGATCGGTGTGGGTTCGCGCCCCGCTGCCGGTAGACCGTATATAAGCTATATTCGTGGAGAGGATTAGCAGCCTCTCTGCGGGTATGGTAGGGTGGAAGAATGTTGGCTTGGGTCAATGTGAGAAATTGATACCGGTTGACATTTGACTACCCCCTGAGGTTTCCCAGGTTTCCCTCATTCCTGCACTGAATAGTGGTTAAAGCCTACCAACGTAAGTTGTTCCAGGGAGGAAATGCGGCCTGCTTAATAATAATATGCCGCCCCCTCTCCGACTTCTGGGCTAATCCCCGTGATTACAATGAGGGGTAGAGATATTATTATTATTATTATTATTATTAAATATATAATTTGAAAATGGTCTATTCTATGAAGAAAATAAACACTTGTGTCACTCAATATCATTAACACCTAATAAAAAAATGTATATAAATGTATTGAAAATAAGCAGGTAACACATTTTTTTAATATTATTTGAATCTTGAATGAAAAACTGTGTATTCTTAGAGGCAAAATTGATTCTTCGCGATATTGAATCACAAAAACAACTATTTCTATTATTTTAATTGAAAATTATTACCATGAAGTGTTTAGAATGTACTTTGGTGTTTTTATGTTGACTGTATTATTATTTTTATTGTGACCGGTATTCTGAAAATTGTGGAATGTCGCCTTACACGTGCTGCTATAAATGTTTTAAACCTTATAGAACATCATAAAATAGGCTCTACTAGAACAATTTACATACGAAGTTCTAGTTCAGATGAAATTTAAAGCAGCTATAGAACATCGACATTGGCATTGACAGTCCCATTCAACCAATTAACATCCAACCATGAACTTCACCGTGAAATCTATCGATACAGTCTCGTTTATTTTTCGCTAATTTACCTTGATGTCACGAAAAAGTTCTCGCGGCGGTGTCCGCTCTAATTGCTCAAGACATCCGGCGATCACAGTCTATGACAAAGGCGCGATCGGAAACATACGCTTACGACCTGAGAAAAAATGCGGAGATCGCCTCGCGCTGAAGGAAATCTGAATCAGAGTTGAGCTGCGTCATCTCGGACAGCTAATGCATGGTTCCGAGTAGTGTAACCATCGCGTAACCTTCCTCTAGGACGTGGGATTAATTCATCGGTGAAATTACTACCAAGGAATGTTTACACGTGAGGACGTATGTACTTGTATCGGAAATAATTTTGGTGTAAATCATATATCCGCTGGCATACTAACGCTGCATTTTTTTATTCATCGAAGAATTTAAGATCTGAAAGTTTAAAGTCTAGATCTGCATATCCTTTGTTTTGTTTATACATTACACGAGGCCTCTTAAATATTGTGCGATATTTTAATTCTTGAATAATAAACACAATTTATCCTATACAAATTTAAACAATTAAAAAAATTCTGTAATCATTTATCACTCTCTAGTGCAATCCAATGTCCGCTTGGAAAATCAAGTAAGGAAGGAGTGGTGCAAAAAAGACAAAACTTACCTTTCTGAGTCTCTTTACAATTAAAGTGAACTCTTTGATTTTAGGCAGCTGCATTTGTATAGTATTCTGGCACTGCACCATAGAAAAATAAATAAAATGATAGAAATTAATCATGGCCACGACAAGGTATAAAAAAAATGTGAAAACTAAGTCAGTTAAAGTAAAAAATAATCTAACGCAAAGATCTTCGTTATTTTTAGCTCCGTATGTGTATGGAAAAATACCTGAAAACATAAGAGTTCTGAACAACAACAAAAATTTTAAAGCAGATTACTCTAGTATATATACTTTTTTTCTCTTTTACATACACGTGTTACTACTTTAAATAAATGGGAATATTATCCACACACTAGGGTTCAGACTTTAGTGGATGTTTTTATTTCCAAAAAGAAATAAAGTAGTTAAATTGCATATGTAGATATTTTTGTAAATTTGTATTATGTTTATTAAACTATATGTATGTTTCTAAACAATATAACTTGTAAAATATTTTAATGGAAATAAATTACGATTACTATTACCATTACCATTACCATTACCATTACCATTACCATTACCATTACCATTACCATTACCATTACCATTACCATTATCATTACCATTACCATTACTATTACCATTACTATTACCATTACCATTACTATTACTATTGCTATTATTACTAAGTTGATTTAAAGAAAAGTGTCCACAATCACAAGTATCCAACATCAATGAATAAAGACAAACTCTTAAAGCAACAGTTCTCTTGATGTCAAATTTTTGTATTATTTTTTCTTGTAATAAAACAAAGATGATTTAAATAAAATTACGCCATTTAAACTTACAAAAAAAATTGTTAACGACTTACCTTAATTCAACGATTCCTCATATCTGATATTAAATCAGCTTCATAATTTATTCCGTCTACGAATTATTCTTTTCTATTAAGGGCGCCGTCACCGTATATTAGCAGAGTAGTCTATAAGACAGTACGAATTTAAACCCTTGGCAGATACTGCTACCTAGCAATAGCTAAACTATTTATGACTCAAAAAATACCGATAACTATATATTACGTGATCTAACGGTATGGTTACATATGGCGATAATCAAACAATGTGCGTACCGACCGACCGAAGTTTATCTTTTTCTTCTACAAAAAAGATAACACTATTTTTTACTGCACATAAGGATGAACTTAGGAAAGGTCTGTGTTCATTTTTCTTACTTTGGCTTTTAATTGTGTAAAATGAAATGTTGAAGTTTATGTAAAAATTCTATAAAAAGCGTCACTTTCAATAAATATTTTAAGTACAAAATCATTACATTTTAGCAATATAAATACTAACACTACCTAAGTTGAACTTTCTAGTATCCAGTCATGTATAATTATTTTCGGTAACTTTAACGGAATTTAAAATTCCTAACTTTAAAATTACATCGACATTCCACTATTTTGAGCCACAGATATGGCCACCTTAAGTGGGTACATGACGATTTAATTCAGTTATCTTTTTTATCACCTTATAATCGGACTTTTATTTACGCATATGAACTGTCTAAAGTGGTACTTTATCCACTAGTGGAATAAAGTAACTTTATTTCACTAGTAGAATAATGAAAAAATAAACCTTTAATTAATCAAGTTTAATTTATTTACTAATTATCATTAACATTTACATTTCGTTATTTATTTTATCACATTTAACTTCCTTTCCGTTAATAACAACCCTTGTAGCAATGTTGCCATCATTTTCTGAACGCATAACATCTGCCGAAGTTTGTGAACAATTTGCAAAAGTTATAGATGTCTCTTCTTGTAAGGAATAGGAATATGTTCCTTGGTTTTTCTTTGCAATATCAAGTTTATTAGATATGGACTCCTCAAGTTTCTGCTACAGAGGTGGTCTTCCATCCGTCATGTCGCTTAATGGTCGTAAGATGAGCACCTTTATTGGTCAATAAAGTTGTTGAAGTGTGCCTCATACAATAGCCAGTATATGCTTCTGGATTTCCGATATTCAGGAAAGATGCAACTATTGAGGGTACCTTCGGCAATGTGTTGTTTCCAACAGGCTGAGAAATACATTGTTGATTGATGTATCTTAAATAAAATCTGTTTTGTGTTAAGCGAATCTGGCGCAGAGAATTATATTTTCTACATATTTCAACAGCATTCACGCAAAATTCTTCTTCTATAATTATAAACTTTTGTGAAATACCCATCTTGGTGTCAGATATTGAAATATGTAGGTAACTGCCAATTTTCAAATTTGTCCATCAAAACTGCCATTAAGAAGATAAACCCTTACCGACGGGGTTTGCCAGGACAGGAGCCAGAGGAGGAGGTTCCTTTTATGGTCGCTGATATCGGTCCTAATTTCAGTCTAGGCTGAGCGGAAAAAGAAGTCTGGGGGCCCACCTCTACAAAGCGTCCGGTCGTCCGGTCGTATTTGAATTTAACAAGTTTTGACGACAAAAATAGGGAGATTTTCAAAACGCTACTAATGTGTTAAGTGGAATATATATTTCCTCAGTGCGAGATATTTTGTTTTTTAGATAAAACTTAATTTGTAAAACCAACCCCTTAACTGATCAATTAGGCGCAAAGTGTTATTTATTAATATGTTTATATTTCAGTGAATACCCAATTAAACAAATAAAGTAATATAAATACGCTGAACATCTTCAATTTTCACCAACTTTTCGAACAAAACAAAATATGATAATAAACAATCCACCATAGAAACCAGCGCGCCTCGTCATGGCACTTCGATTCTTACTGAGTTTCTGAGGAAACGACGTTTAAATATGTCGTTTTTTATATTTACTATCTTGAGCTGGTGATTGTGGGTAAAACATTGTAGTACATTCATGTTTAAGTAACGCTTTATCCACTTAAATTAAAAATTAAACGCTCAAGCTATGTTATCGTATCCTTATTTGAATTCATTTTATGGACAAATTTAAAGAATAGTAAACAATAAAAATTGTTCACTCATTTATTTGCTTTTCTATGTAAAATCTATAGCGTTTTTCCAAATTATTTAAATAAGTATGCATCATTTTTGGGTGTTGGTGTAATGTGTAGTTCCTTATATTCTATCTTGAATTTCTAAAATAGTGGTTGATCTATTTTTATAAGCACTATTCTTTAAATAGCCTCACAAAAATGTATCAGGTGGTGTCAAGTCGGAACCATTCGTCGGCCATCGTAAGGTGCCATATTTTCCTAACCATTCTATATAATTATTATTCAACTATTCCATAACTTATCTTACATTATGTGGTGAAGTTTCATGTTGCTGCCATATCATCCCGTCGACTTCTCAATTTGGGAAATAAAATCATTTCATGACCCAAAAGATCTAAATAACATTGGTCGTTTAAATTTTCCTAGCGGTAAAATGATGGCCAGCGAATAGTCCAAACTTAACACCATCTGACACATTTTTGTGAGGTTATTTAATGAACAGTGTTTTCAAAAATAGACCAACCACTATTTTAGACATTCAAGGCAGAATACAATAAGCTATAGATTACATAAACCAACACCCAAAAATGATTCATAATTTAAATAATTTGGATATAGATTTTGCATAGAAAAGCAAGATACCATTTTTATAAACTATTCTTTAAATTGATCTATAAATTGAATTCGATTATAGTTTTGTATTCTGTATAACAAAAAAAAAATAACATTTTAATTATGGAAACAGTAAAAAATGTTATATCAATGCAATCAGGAAAAAGCGGAGAATTTAAAAATATAATTTACAGGATGTTTTATGAGAAAAAACTAAGTTGATATCAATATTTTTGTAGTGCGATGCTCGATTGTTCCTTTGATATTACTCAATGACTGCATGTTTCAATTTTTCGATATCTCTTAAAATAACAAAGTTGCAAGATCAGGCGTGTCATAATTGGACACATGTCTGACAACTCATAGAGACCAGCAGTTAAATAGTCATAATTAAACAAAATATGATTCAGATTGGCTACTCTATATGGGAAATGAAAAATCTATTGCGATCCAATATTGTTATAACGTCATATACTACTATAGAATTTGTTCATCACGTCACGGACATGAAATTTATTAGCCCACATATTTCTCCACAAAATTAACATTCCTTCGTTATTCCATTATATTTTATGCAAGAAAGACAGCAGTACCACGCAGAATCTCCTGTTTTGACGATAGAGCTATACATAGTACGAGTATATCTACAAACAATGAGTCTGGGTTAACGACTTATGGCGATTTCATGCATAAATTAATTAATATTTATTAACTAAACTGTAACAGATTTTTTTGGCTTATATGATGTATTTAGAGAAACATCTGTTCCCACAAGTGCTTTAAATATGAAATATAGGGACCGATTTTTTCATACATAAAATGGGTGTTGGTGTAATCTGTAGTTCCTTATATTCTATCTTGAATTTCTAAAATAGTGGTTGATCTATTTTTATAAACACTATTCTTTAAATAGCCTCACAAAAATGTATCAGTTAGCTTAGTTTATCTACAAGTTTGATTTTCTCACATTTTATATTTATTACATAGTCAAGAGAGCTTTGACAACATTCGTAACAATTCAGCTAACATTTTGTAACATTACAAGTGTTTGTAACTGTCACAGTGATTAGTTCCAGTTGTTTATATTTGACAGTATTTTAAATATTGTGACTTTGTTCCTATTCGGAATTCATCCCAGAGTAATTCGCGTGTTATCATCAAATTTTTGTAAGGATTTGCAACCGATGCAAATATAATATGCGAATGTAGTACTCTATGGAAATACATGTATTGTAGATTTAAGAATTGAAAAGAGGAAACTAAAGATGAGCTGCGACCAGGTGTGCTGTAAAAGGGTGTCTCTTAAGTTTTTTACGTTTTTTATTATATAAATTTGGGGTCTTAGGACAGCCATTGTCCAGCTACAGCATGTCAAAAATGAAAAAAAAAACAGTTTTTAGTTTCTAAACCGCTTGAGATAAGAATGAAATTACTTTACTACGATTTATTATAACAGATATAGGAAATGGCCACCTTCAGTCAAAATACATGCTTCAGACCTTCTTATTAGAAGCTTTTATCACATCACCAGCTATAATTTGTTGGCGTAAGTGCTCCTCAGATTCAATGCGAACCTTGTAACCTAATGTTTTAAGATGTCTCCAAACAAAAAAATTAATATAGTTCATCTCGGGTGAACTGGCTGGCCAAGGTTGATCTGGTTCTTGAGTGCCAAGTCCAATCACGTTATTACTGAATTCTTCATTTAAAAAATCACGAGCTGTCAAACTAAAATGTGGGGAACCCCATCGTGCATAAACCACATTCTTTGTTTTAGCGCATAGAGAACATCGTCAAGTAGTTCAGATAAAATAGTTTGAAGAAAATATCTGTAGGAGGCACCGGTTAAAGTTCTTGGTAAAAAGTAAGGTCCAACAAAGAAAAATCCAGTATTACCCACCCATACATTCAAAGAAAACTAATCGAGATTCCATTAAGGTTTAAGAGTTTTCATCAGACCAAACGTGTTTATTGTGGAAGTTCATTATGTGTGTGGCAACTGTAGGCGAGCAAGATAGTCTTGCGCCCTGAATCCTTTGCATGTGATACGGGTATAACTGGTGATGCTTCAGAACAGACCAAACTTATTTTATGATTCACATTAAGATTTGCAGCGATTTTCCTTGTATTTGAATCTTCTTCCATTTCATGAAGAATAGTTTCTTTCAACTCAGGCGTTCTACCATTCATAGCCTTCCAGGAATTACACCTTTCTGAAATGAACCTGACTACGAAAGACGTTGAAAATCATTTCTGAACATTCTCGGATTTGGAGTTGGATGATTTGGAAATATTTCTGTATAAATTCATCTAGCCTCAGTACCATTTTCATTTTTATACATTACACCACAAATACCTCAATTGTGGTGGTAATTATTTATGAGTTACGTATATTTCTGAACATTTTTTTATAGATTTTAAAGATGAATATTAATTCAGCATACCTTGTATATATCCCTGTTTATTTTTTTCACTACTAGTTATTTTTGCTTTGTCTTTTGAATATGACATAAAAATCTTGAAAATTTATGTTACTCCGTAAAATATATTTAGATTCTCAAGTCGAAGTAGGTATTCTAAATTAAAAAAAGAGTTAATTAAGCATCAATAATTATTAATTTATGACACTATTAAAATATATTTAATGTAATATATCCACTGTTTTTAATATCTAGTATTTGAGTTAGAATGTAAATGATGTGTCAGATTTTCCAAAAAGTATATAAATATATCCTGAGAACGTCACGAGGATTGAAAAATATTTGGGAATGTTGAATTTTATGGAAGTTTTCACAATAACATATTAAATAATTAAATAAGAAATAACTGGACCTTTAAACTACTACACTAAAACTTGTTTTTAGAGGGATACCTACTATACATGGTGGTTTCTTCTTCATGGCTCACTATTGACATCTACTTACGTACGTACTGTAAAATATATAGGGTGCTTCAAATTATAAAATAGTTGCACCATTCCAAGGTCATTAAGAAACACCTACGACCGTTGCAGAAGTATTGTGATAATAACGATTGTAGAAAATGCCATCTAGCGTCATTATTGCTAACAGTAAGAATTGAAAGTTGGTACAGAGAGTTAACAATATACGAGAAATAGATTATATTAAACTACTAGGTGACCCGGCAAATGTTGTTTTGCCATATGAATTATTCTCATCCCTACTCCGTGCTGTTTACTGGGTGAGCAGCACAGACCTAAAAAAAAATACCTAAATAATAACTGTGCCAGTGTCATATTGCTGGCGACCGCTAGTTCATGGCTGCCCTAAAAGGTCCAGAATCACTAAAACTTGGTTTTTATGCCAATTTACGTTGGTTGCGATTGTAGCGTGAATCTCATTTGTTTACTGTGATTGGTCACATTCATGTCACATTCTTTAATGACAGTAAGTTAGTTAATTTCATATTGCAATGCAGCTATCACATTTGCACAACCGCCAACATAAAGCAAATAAAATATCAATTTTCTGGACCTTAGGTCCCTAGAAAACGCGGCATCTGTCACGTGAAAATAGCTATTACAAAATAGGGGTTTGTGATAGAAGGGTGAAAATTAAGGGATGTATGTATTTTTTAATGCCACATCATAAAAAATAAAAAATTTTGTAAAAAAAATGTTTGTGATGGACCACCCTTATCACTTAGGGATATGAAAAATATATTGCGACCGATTCTCAGACCTACCGAATATACATGTAAAATTTCATAAAAATCGGTCAAGCCGTTTCCGAGGAGTATGGTGACTAACACTATGACACGAAAATTTTATATATATATATATATCAAATTTCAACTCTTTCTGTTGCGAAGTAGTGACACTAGATCGCATTTCCTAAAATCACTATTTTCAGTTTTCTCACAATATTTCAGCAACGGCAGCAGATATCTTGGATTTGTTAGGTTTATTTTACTGGTCATGAAAGACGCAACTTTTTATAATTTCAGTCACCCTGTATATTCCAAGTTCTTCTAGATGATAATAATAAACTATAAAAAACGGACCACTCTGTATGTAGTTAAAATATGTAACGGCCATTATATTCCCTTGTAAATAAATATTATTTATTACTAAAATAAAGTTTTCTCAAAATATGCATACATAATATATCAGTCAACTATATGCATAACATCTAACTGGACTCTAAAGTTACAAATACTTCCTAAAATTAATTTAATAATTTAATTTATTAGTATTAATAAAAAGTATGTACCTGATTTTATTTATTTAATTTTCGTGTTTCATTTTTTAGAAGGAGCATGACCCTAAAGGAGAGCAGCATATGAAATAATTGAATGTATTAAACAGTAATATGCAAATTTAATGTTGATGAACCAAGCTTCTAAATAAATAAAGATATTTAGATATTCTATTGCAAAGATAAGTAGAATGTTCATTCCAAGTCAACTTAGGATCCAAATAAACGCCTAGAAATTAGGATTATCTGTATCGTTCAGGCTGCAAAGACTAAATATCATTGTTTCTGTCTCAGATAAATTTATAGTAAGTTTGTGCCTCAGACATAATATTAAGTAAAGTAGAAAAATTAGAATTAGATATAGATACACTGGTATCATCTGCAAACAGAAGACTCAAAATCTGTTAATTAAGTAAGTAGACAGTGAACAAATACTTTCGGTAGATAAACCGTAGTAGTATAATTTATTTAATAAAGTTGTATCAGAGACAATCAATCCCTTTACTCAAGTCCAAAAACTTTGAGATTACAAATTTTTTCTTCTTGAATCCGCTATTTACATACGAAACTAATCTATCAATTGCTAACACTGTCGATAAATTGAGGAAATCCAATTTGTTGGCAGCTAAATAATTGAAAAGTTTCCATATAGTTTGTAATTTAAAGTTTAAGCACTCCTTCATAAACTTTAGCAACTTGAGGTGTGACTGATATTGGACGGTAGTTGGACGAATCACTGACATTACATTTTGTTATAAATTTGTACAACTTATCAGTTTATTCAAATATTTTTAGATTTGAAATGACTACCAAATATATTTTTATGATGAAATAGAATAGGTATCACATTCAATTTAAAGAATGTCAATAAAACATATTCTGTTGATATCATGCTACCGAGAAATAATAACGTATCATTTATTTTCTAACTTTTAAGCTCATTTACATAATTATAAAATATGAAAACCGGAAAGTTAATTATAAAAATTTATATGGTCTAAACATAAACTAATAAGCTATTACTTTAATCTGCTTGAAATTTAAAATATCTTAATTAATTTATCGTAACCTAGTGCACCAATTTTTAAGTCCATCTCCAATTTTTTTTAATGTGGTTTCAGATATTTCTTGGTATTAAAACATTCACGCAATCATTGATATACAGGGTGTTAAAAAAAGAGTGTAAAATATTTAAGGAGGTAAGAGTATGAACCAAAATAAGCAGAAAAGTCTCAATAAACATGGGTCCGCAAAATAACAGTTGCGGAGATATAGAATGTTTTATGTTTTTTAGCCCCTTTTTTATTTTGCAAAAACGTTGTGTATTTTCTTATAATAGTTGGTTGATGTTTAGTGAAATAAACAGTACGTATTTGACAGTTGTTCTCAGTGCATAAGTTTTCTTTCGCTATGGCTGGTTACTCTAACGCAGAATTAACAGACATGCATTTCTTGTATGGCCGCGCTAATGGGAACGCCACCGAAACGCAAAGTTTTTATGTTGACGCTTATCCAAATCGCCAGATTCCTTCACAACGCATGTTTGGAAGAATTCACCAAAGATTGCGTGATACCGGTTCCTTGAGCAAACAGTGCATTTATCCGGAAGACCAAGGTCGGTATCCACTCCTAGAGCAGAAGAAGAAATTCTAGCACTGGTAGAGCAGAATCCAGGTACGAGTGTGCGGAGAATATCAACCGAGGTAGGAATTATTGGTCCTCTTGTTTGGAGAATCGTTCACGAGCAACTGCTATATCCATACCATGTGCAAGGAGTACAGGCCTTAAATCCAATAAATGATCATCAAGCACGTTTGGTTTTTTGCCGCTGGTCATGATGCTGAAGACCCTCGTTTTCTTTTAAATATTCTTTTTACTGATGAGGCCGAGTTTACAAGAAATGAAGTGTTTAATTTTCACAATAAGCACATTTGGGCCGACGAAAATCCTCATGCTCTAATAGAATCTGGACATCAGGCACGTTTTTCATTAAACATTTGGATGGGTATTGTAGGTGATAGGTTTCTAGGTCCTGTTGTTTTACCAAACCGATTAACAGGCGCTGCTTACCTCAACTTTCTGCAGAACACACTGTATGAGTTTTTGGAAGACATTTCTTTGAATCAGAGGCAACAAATGTGGTTTCAACATGATGGTGCTCCAGCTCATTTTTCCATGGCCGTTAGAGAGCATTTACACCAAACTTTTCCACAGAGATGGGTAGGAAGGGCCGGACCTGTTTTATGGCCTCCAAGATCGCCTGATCTGAACCCTCTAGATTTCTTTATTTAGGGATATTTTAGACATTAGTGTACGGTACTCCTGTAAATAGCCTGGAAGAGTTGCAGCTACGGATTAATCAAAAGTGTCAAGAAATCCAAACCAAGGAGTGTGTTTTCGAAAGAGTTCGAATATCGTTGAGACGAATATGTCGAGCCTGCTAGGAAATGGACGGAGGGCACTTTGAGCATCTTCTGTAACTTTGTTTTTTGTTTGTTAAAAGCTTCCTTTGTCGGTTTATTCCTAATAAAATAAAATGTTTGAAAAACGAATAGTGGTCAAGCGATATTTCTGTAATATATCAGATATATATTATAGCTCACCGTCCGTAACAGGCTCTATATTATAACATATTATGTCTATGGACATATGGAGTCTCTTGTACCTATTTACAAAATTGCAACCAATTCAATTTTTACTTTATATTGTGAAGTTATGGTTATGAAGGAACAAAAAATATTAATAGTGGCAACAAAATTGAAAAATTATATAAAATTATTTGTTGTTTAATACATATAATAGTGTTTTATTTAAAAACAGTATCGATTTCATTAGTAATACTTCAAGTGACACAGATGATGTTCTTCATCATATGCTAGATGTAGCTGTCTTCAAAAACCTTTTTGTATTTTTTTTCTAATTTTTCTACATAGTGTTCGAAGCACTCTTTCATTCTGTGCAAAAAGTATATGTTATCGTTTTTATTTAAGGCATAATGAAAAATCTACAAACAAAATGTAGCGTCCAATTGATTGACAAATATATTCCAAAATAGAATCTCCTTCTGATGGTCGTACTATCCCTTCTTCTATCCAACTCTTTACAATTTCATCAACTTCCTCTCATTCATTTGGAGATAAGTGTCGTTGTCGTGAATAAACTGCTACATCATCCTTTGGAACTAACTTCATTTTTATATCCATTTCTCGAGTTTTTTCCTGCTTGTATCTGATTATTAAGTTTTCAATTTCTTGCCGATCATGAATATTTTCACGCGTGATAAATCTACGTTTAATTAGTCAGTTTTTTCAATGGCATAATTTCTCAAGTTGATTTTCTTTCTCTATGTTCCTAAATCACCCTATAATAATAACTTTGTGATCCTTAGTGTTAAGCTAAATATATTTTGTATATTATACTGCATAGCAAAGTGATACAATTATTAAAATGTGTTCTTCCTCTAATAACTGCTGTTTTGAACTCCTTGGAGTCTTTCTTTGAAAAATATCTGCTTATGAAGAGTGGTCTCATTATTAATGTCTTTCCCAACATATCCTTCAATCACAAAACATGTTAACTACATTTCCCTATACCTTTTAGAAAGAAAGGTGATAAAAGTTGTCTTCAAGTAATGACCAACGCAACGGATAGCATCTTATAGTTTTAAATATTCTACATTTTGCAGTACCCTACATTTGTAAATGTATTGATGTCAAATCCACTTGTAGTGGACACAAATCATAAAAAAAATGCTTTTACATACTCGTATGATATCTGAGCTTGTCTAGTTGGTACATTTAAGCCCAGATGTTCAATGAATGAAAAAAGATGTCGAAAGCGGAACTTAATCAATAATCATCCATTTCATCCCACTTCCGGAATATAAAATTTACAATGCACCAACTCCCTTAAAAGACGGTTGCTACTCAAAGCAAAGAATATTTTGAATTTGGCATAACTTAGTGCACGCCTATCATTCTGAATGAGAATGACCTTCACACGGGAATGTTCAGTGTGCATCATCATCAAAAATCAAAATGTGCAAAACTGTTCATCAATCAGTTGCAGTTTGGTACCGTACGATAATTATTAACGTTGGCCATCTTTTATATTCCCACCCTATATCCGCTTTAGTGCCATATGGGCCAATAAGCAGCTGCTGCGACTGTATTGACGAAGAATACATACACAAGTCATGGGGGTAGTACCTACTTTTTACAAGGGGTCAAGAATGAATACAATATTTTATTCACAGCTAATAGAGCGAATCTTCTTGTACGCAAAAAGGGGTATACAGTATTTCATAATTTAAAAAAATTCATATAGAAATATTATTGGAAATTCCAAATAAATAATGCTTCAATTGTTTTGAAAAGAAAATATGTTTACCTAATTTTGTATCAGTCAGATGACAAGATTTAGTTGGAATTCTTGGAAACATTCCAGAAACAGTTATCATTCTATAATATATATTTATACACCAAGTGAGTTAAATGAATATTTATTCACGAGAAGGAAGTTTAACTCACGTGGCGTATATAATATTTTATCCAATTGTCACAGATTATTAATATTTAACGTCATTTTATATTCGTGAACAAATGAGCTAAGTGAGTGATATGGGAGATCGTATTAGATGTTGCTAGGATACCCTATAACAACTAATTGTTTATTAGTTGAATTGAGGTGGCATTCATGTCAACATTCAATATTTTTGTCTTGAGTTGTTCGAAAGGAAAAGTGTCTGGAAGTAATGGAACAAGATTCAATATTATCAGATTGTGTACTGGTCATATTATTAAAAGCACAGGGCTGCATTTGATACATTTGGGCGCTTTGAGATGGTAATAGCTAACAAAATTAATCAAATATCAGAAGATACGTTACAATTTTGTTTTACTGAAAATGCAATCGTTAGAAACATTGCTTCTAATGTTTTGGAGCAGATATACATTCCAGTCGGTCAGAGTGGTATCAGTGCAGTTGAGGCACTGGTTTAAAGAATTGCTATATTAATTTCAAAGATTAATTATGTATTTTCTTGGTGTATTTTGTTAATAAAAGTTTGCAGTGGTTTAAAAAAAATAATTCAGAAGTGAATAAAACATTATTCGTTACAATTGTTATGGGGTTAATAAAGTCTTTTTAATCTATTACAATTGGATAATAGTTATTTATCGTATAAGTGTTTTAAGTAGCATTTTATCTACGTGTTTAATATTCTTAAATGGATTAAAGGCAATTAAAATACGAATACAATACAACATTTTATCCATAATAATGGGGAGAAAAATGATGAGTATTGACAATAAATGAAGAAGTCATGTTATCGTATTCTTTAAATTTGAAGAAAAAATATGAAATTTCATCTATGTGGTCGAAGTATTCGGTGTTGAAGGCTACTATAAAGGTCTACAAAAATATAGATATTGGAAAATATAACAAGCTCACTGCTTATTTGAAGAGTGAATCGAGAGAGTAAATACATAGTAAAAAAGCTGCAGTATTGGAAAGAGCACATATTGAAGAATTTTTGACTGGGGCTTCCGGTAAAGAATATTTAGTGATTAAGGTAGTATCTACCTTTACATGTTGTTAGGTATATAGTGGAATTATTTAAGTTGTACTAATAATTGGAGTTTCTGGTGCTACAATTTGACAAATTTGAATATTACTGACATACAGGATTTTGGCAGTTACTTGTTTCAATACCTCACACCAAGGTGGGCATTTCAAGAAACAGCACTCACGCAAAGGAATTTGTCAATTAATAATCATTGATGTTTTGGAGTTATTTCAAGTTATAAAATCTCTTATAAGGATGTAGGCTTTGTAAGACATATTAACAAAACTATACCATTTTCAAGGTTATAATATGAAGAAGAATTTCATAATTCAAAGTAAAGTTATAATTTATCCATAATCCAATAATGAAATAGAAGCTTCTAGAGGTTCTAATCCAGCAAAATTACGAGAATCTCTTTCAATTAAAACTTCATATTTACGGCTGTTTTGAAATTCCTAACAGTATCTCTTAGTGACACACTCTGTATTGAAGTGTTAATTTTTTAATTTTTGCCTCTCTTCTGAACCCAATGACCCTTAAATCCACTGATATGCTCTCGTGTGAAAAATTGTCATTAATTTTGTATAGGTATAAAATCTATTTTCCCTGATTTTTCCCACAGGAACACAGACTCCCCTTATCTACGCATCTGCCCCTGGCACCCCCATGGACGAGGGTAAATTTACAATCGTATCGCCTCGTGCCCTGCCACGTGCACACCTGGCTACAACAGCCGCCCGCCGTCACGGCCACCTCCGATGAGCAGTTGTTGTTTACACGTAAATTGGCCATTTTTAATGGTTTTGCCACTCGACTTTACCTAATCCAGACCATAATCCTGTTACAAATTTTCAGATTTGCGGACTATCGTCACAGGCATTTACTCAATATTTTTCACATTCAGATTCAATATTACACAAAAGAAATGTTGGAATTAAACATATTAAACCAGTAAAATCCTGGGTCATACAAAAACCATAGTAGATTTCGTCAAAACTATATTTACAGAAAAAAACCTTCTATTTGATTTACCTTAATTTATAAACAGAAACAAGAGCAAATATTGATTTTATAGGTAGACATTCAGAATTAATGATGAAAGCTAAAGGAATCTTACAAAGTTACTCAAATCAGTAGTAATGAGCAATGAAATCATATAATCGTAATATAACGCAATAAGGTGGAAGTTTATAAGATTTACGTGGTAGTTTGCATTTTGTAAATTAAGTTAAATTTTATCTATAATGTATTGCGAGATTTGCTTCAACAATATTTTTTAATAAAAATGGTACAAATATTCACACACAGAGTCTTAAATATACCTATAGAAAAATATAGTCTACGAATATATGAAGTACTACGGGCTCATTTGAAAGTTTATGAGATGAGAGTACCATTTTAAAAATTACAAAACAAATTTTGGGATTGTGACTATCGCAAATTATGTATTTAATGATGAGTTATAAAGGAGAAAATGGATCTTTATGTTTGGAAAAACTGATTGAACTACTAACTGAATTTAACTACTCATAAAGATATGCAAATCAGGACTATATGTTTGGTATTTGTAGCAGTACTTGTGTCCTATTCGAGTTTATTTCCACACATTATAACAGTATGGTGCATAATTTCTCAAATGAAGACTTATAGACATGATACCGACATACGGGGAATCACATCAAAATTCAGTGGCTGCAGCTCATCTTTACTTTCAAAGGTTTCACCACACATATGATACAGCAGGGTGCAGAAACTGACAATTTGCGGCCGAAGTCTGGGCAACATAGGGGGGCATTGGATCTACACAAATTGTGAATCTCGATGAAGAGATTTTAAATGCCATCGAGAAGCAGCCTGGCATAAACACTAGTACAATTGCAGTACAATTTGGGATATCACAATCGACAGTTTGGCGAACATTAAGGTGCGGCTTACTCTGTCCATTTCAAAGCAGCAGGTACAAGCCTTACTTCGAAGAATCTTCCACTTCGAGTGAATTTTTGCTAGTGGTTGTTATCAACAGCACTTAAACCAAAACTTTACCATGAACATTTTAGTTATGGATAAGGCAATTTTCGCATGTAGTGGTATTCACAATTTTCATAACGCACATTATTGGGCGTTGGAAAATCCGCATGGCCCTCGGCAAACACACTCAATAACGATTTTCAGTAAATGTGTGGGCTGGAAATGTAAACAGAGTATTGACCTTTTTGTTCTAGAAAATCGGTTAACTGGTGCTTTTTATTTACAATTTTTGCGTAATAATTTACTCGAAGAAGTTAATCTCAACGTTATACAGCACATGTTGTTTCTTCACGATGATGCTCCACCGCATTGTGTGCGATTAGTATGACAACATTTGGATCATGTGTTTAACGAACGATGGATAGACCGAGGTGGTCCAATTAGGTGGTCCCCTCGATAGCCCGACCTAAATCCTCTTGCCTTTCATTTTGGGGTCACATAAAAACTATGGGGTATGTTACCAAAGTTAATACTGAACAAGAATTGCAAAATTGCATACATGCAGTCGCTGAAGCAATTTGACCACAGACTAGTTTGAGCCGTGCGTGTGAGTATTCAACTGTGTATTGAAAATCACTGAAATAACTTCGAACAGTTACTATAATAAATTAAATGCAGTTTCAATTTCATGAAATTCACGTTCTTTTATTTTTATTTGAAATAAATTGGTATCTGAGTAACTAAAAAACATTTTTTCACTATTCTTCATTATTTGTCCTCAGTTATAATTTAAGTTAATGCGTACAAGTTAAGAATCACCTTGTATTAGTTGATCTTTTATGACTAAAATTATATGGTAAATATGCCACTGAAGCATCCTAGTGGGAAGGTTCCATAGTGATATTCAAAGACTAACTCATATGAGTGTCAAAAGTACATAAGAACTATCCCTACCAAAAACTGTACCATGAGCTAACTACAAATCCGATTTTTCGAAATTTCAACTCACATGTACCAAATAATTTTAAGTTAATACTAGAAAGAAGAAGAGGAAGAGAAGGACTGGGAAGTCAAGTCTGGTATACGTACGACCTATGATGGACAGACACATGAATTGGAAATTTATGTAACAATTTTCCAGGCGAAGATAAAGTAGTAATACATATAATGGAGCTAAATATGGAGCAAGAATTAAAACCAAAGCATTGCTATTACTTATGCAGTAGACGGCACTGGAGAAAATTAGGTCAAATTCAGTTTTGCATGTAGCTTCTTAAGTGCCAATGTAAGACTAAAGAAGTCATTGGGGAAATACTCATGAGTACCTAGAGCAGTTGTCGACCCTATAAGGGCTCGAATCTTCCTGTGGCATTTCTAAAAATATTATTAAACATTTATGCACGAGAAGATAAAGCCGAAAGGAAACCTCTAGGCAGAAACAAACCAAGAAGTTTTCAAAATAATTTTTGGAGAAGTTAACGGCAGAACTAACAAACTATAGCCTATATCAATAAGGATAATATGATAGGAATGCTAATAGGACATTACAAGGAATATCTAAGTAATTTGGTATGTACTGCTCGAAGTAAGACGAGACTGTAGACGCCTTCTGGCAGATGGCTTAGCAGTGATAGTACATAATTTGAAAAGCAAACGCCAAAGGTTAATAACTATGAGATTAACCGCTGTCGATGCTGTGAAATCTAATTAGAGAACCAAATTTAGATCAAGAAATGTGAGCTTATGAAAGCTCGTAAAGGATATATGATTGAGAATATGTACTCTCTACATCTACCATCTAAAATTACTCTATCTATACAAAACTACTTTTATATTTTTTTTTAGTTACCAATAGCCAGATCACTGTCAATATAAATACCATAAGAAAAGTAATTTTTAGTTTTCCTTTCAAGTTACGCAATCATCAGAATTTTAAGTACTAACAGGCGAAAGTAACTGTCACAGAGTAATGTGTAGGGACAGATAAACCAGCCATGCATTAAAGGCGGTAACGTACCATCCTGATGACTATCTTAATGTCCACGCGACGGTGAAGATAATAATCGGAGCAACATTGGACGTTAAAATTTCTTAACAATGCGTGTCAAAATTCTTCCCTTTTCCTTTGGAGAAGAAAAGGAAGTGACACTCTTGAACAAAATACATCTCTTTGGCTTTACTTTCACATTCTTTTATTGTATTCCAATTTATACAAATATTTATTCAATAATAATCTTTTGCCAGATTAAATATAGAAACATACACGAAAAAGAAAGTGTTTAGTATTCAAAGACTGAAGTTAATTGTCGATATGAAAATAATACATTTTTAATGCGTCAGTTTAAATTCTGCTTTTATTATGTAATGGGAAAATTTTGGGTAATGTATATTGTTCTTCACGTTTATTGTTTCAGTTTTTCTAATTATACATAGTTGTGGAATCGTGTCATCACATAATAAAAAAAAACAAAATAATCCTTAAAATATTCACGAATGAAAATATATTGTATGCAAATATGTTTTTTTACACATATTTGCATACAAAAATTTAAATGAAATGATTCATTTCTATTAAACTGATATCAATCATCCAATATATCCAAGTATTTTTCTAAAACATAAATATAAGAACATTGGTATAGTCCAATGGTTATAAATATTAAGAATACGGAAACAATAAATATCTAAGTTCAATATTTGAATTATTTTATCTACTGCTGTTTTATCCAGTTTAACACTGACATTTTGTAATTTGACACGGTCTTTATTTCTATATGACACATAAATATTTGTTGTTTGATAAACCAGCATAAAAATGGGTCAGCTGCTGAGTCTACACGATTATATTGTCATATTTTTATCCTAGATCAGCAAGTAACAAATAAGTTCGCATGGTGACAATAACATCTCATTTTTAGTATCATGTTACTTGTAATATAATAGTCACTGCAATCATTGCAATCATACAGTGTGTTCAAAAATATATAAATATATTAGTCTATTTTCAATTAAAGTAGCGAAGTCATCACTGAAAATTCCGACAGTGAAGGGCCTAGCCCGAGAACAATAAGGGTAGGCCAAAAATTTCCAGCTAAAGCTCTGGATGTGCACTTTAATTCTGTTACTGGCAGCGAGCAGTTGAAATTTTGCACGTCACCATTATTTACCATTATAACTTTTTCAAGTCGTTTTACTGTATTTTCAGTGTAAAAGGCAATTTATCTGAAACCAAAACAAGATTATTTAGAAAAAGGTTACTTCTAATGAGTTCAACAAAGTATACCTTTTCTAGATAAAAAAGGTAGGTTCTTTCAATAGTGAGATGGATATACTAAGTCGCAAAAAAGTTCTGCCATTTCAAAGAAACACAAAACATTAATATTAGAAATAAATTTGAATTTCTCATCCCCAAAAAAAAAACCGATCTGCAAAATGTATGTATGTTAGACAAAAAAAGACACTTTTAATCCGAATAAAACATGCTATTTTTTCTCAAACAAAATCCCCCATTTAATTACTAATTTGTGGTTTGAATTTATGCCAACCAAATTTGGATAATCAAGCAAAGTAGGTAAGTAGGATATATCGTTGTAGTCATGGATACTTTGTCCAAAAATTAGTCATCATATTGTTAATCGCGTTCATTTTCGGTTCAATTTTCTGAAAAATCGGTAAAATGGAACCTATGAAGATTAAGGTGTACCTGAGGGAATACTGGAGTGTGCGAGTTACTGTACTGGGAAACAATTATTTAAGTTTTTATCAAAATATGCTGCTTTACGTCTACTCGGTTTGGTAGAACGTCAATTATTTTGCAGATATGTGGAAAGTGTCATCGAATGGTGCTTAAAGTCTTGTCTTTAAAGACGCGGGGGATAGAGATCGAGCACTATAGCGGAAAGCTACATTGATGACTCACTTTTGAATAAAGAAAATATTGCTAAATAATACTGAAAGTTGATAGTGGTAATGATAAACCAAGCACCGTTGTCATTTCTGATTTTACATCTGAAAATAATATAACTATTTATGAAAACGTGTTGGACTGCTTTGAGAATTGCTCCAATAATGAGGGTAGGGGCAGCTTCCATTGTTTATTTAATTTTAAAACTTTTGCAAAATGTGTATTTACTATAAATGTGGATAAACAAAATTTATTGTAAATATAGTTGAATAAACTTTTATAAATCAAAACTTGATTACGACTTTTAATCTAAGGATTAAAAATGAATACATTTGTTGCTAAGATGTCAACCGCAAGTTGATATTTATTGAAACCCAGATAAGGGGTACAATATGCGGTTTGTTCTCTAAGACAGCTTGTAGACTATTGTAGAATATGCTATACAGTAAAAGCCCAGTAACCGCATAATCAGTGGCTCGTGACATACCAAACACCGACGTACCAGCCGGCACGCGTTTTCCTAATAATCATAATTTTACCTTCCTCCACTGCCACGGTCTCTGGACACACCGGAAGGATGTCCGAGGAATATGGACGCGTACACGTGCATTAACAGATATATCACTAGAAAGCCAATAGTCTGCATAACGATCCTTTTTTCCTTGAATAATAATAGCCAAGTATACAGGGCGAGTCATTAATAATGGTACCTAGCTTAAGGGCAGATTGTTAACGTCAAAATAAAGCGATTGGGCCCAACATGCCTTATACAATTGTTGCTCCTCTTCATTCTACAGGGTGTTAAAATTGAAATAAGCATTATTAATTATTCACCCTGTATATATTAATCATAGAAGATAATAGAGTAAAATCAGTAGGTACAGTGTTGTGTCCTAATATTAATTTTGTTATTTTTTATACATCTGTTTTAGGTGTTAATAATAGAGTTATTGGAAATCCCTTTAATACTGCCGAACAGTATTTAGAATGACTTTATTTAAATACTGCTTGCCCTTATTTTGTCCACAAAAATATACTTATTGGTTAACAATTTGTGGGATGGGATTACCTCATCCTTGTATTTATTTCTCTATTATTGCCAATTTAATGGTGAATGAGAAAAGGAGCATTTCAATATTTTGAGAAAATGAGGATAAGTTTACTTACTTACTTACTTTATGTCTGGCGAAGTAATCATGGTAACAGCCATTTTTATCTACATCATGTAGGCATGTTCTTATGTACAACAGAGTTTTATATGTATAGATGCATGGAAAAGTGATCAATTTATAATTAATAAAAGACTGTCTACATGATTTTCTTTCCGAGATCATAAATATGTTTCGAAATATTCGCTTTTGGGCAATAAAGATTCTTTGACTTTTATGACCACCAAAGAACAATACATTGTAGTTTAGGCGACTGTATACTAGGCTATAACATACACTAAGAATGACAGAAACTGGTAAAGAATCCCTAATTCGAGAAATAGGATAGCATGATTTATTAAGTTTCTTGCTTAATATGTCTCGAGTTGACAATGCCAAATTTTGATAAACTGGAACCTCAAGAAAATTTGAACAATCAGTCAAACTCAATACAGAATCCTTTAAAAATAAAGTTATAATTTTATTTGCACCATGAATTTGAAAGTATATGCGATTAGTTTTATCTATGTTAAGTATTAAGCCATTTGACTTACACCAATATAGATAACATTGCATTATACTTATGATACTGACAAAGAAACTGCTTGTCCTGAGTCCAACAAAGAAGTATGATCTGCAAAAATTATTATCATGTCATTTATTATACATTGAGATAAATCATTGATGAATAATAAGAATATTAGTGGTCCCAGGACATATGCCTGGGGCACTCCAAAAGCTCATGACAGCCTCGGATGTTACATTTTCAATTTTTACATATATAGATCTGTCCCTTAGAAAGGTCATCAACCATTTCAAAATATGCCTCTAAAACCCAAATTGGACAATTTATTTTCAATAAAATCAAAATTCTTGCTATATTGGAAATATATTGCAGCTAATATAAATACTTTTACCTACAATTTTTGTTACCTGCCTGTTAAATATTTTTGGAGAATCTTTCGAAAATGACTTTATTATTTGGCAAATACAAATAATTTTATTTATGTCGTTAATAGTACCTGTATTTAAAAATGTAAAATTATCTGGAATTCCTTTAAGCTTAAATATTTAGTGAACAATAATAGTTGGATTTTCAAATACGCCAGAACACATATTTCATGAATTAATAACTAATAATGCTAAAATACACTAAATCTTATAAATAAATATTTTGAAATTAAATTTAAATTAGTATTAACAACCATCAGGATAATGAAAACTTTATTTACATGAATGTGAATGAAATTAGCCAGACCTAGTTTTATTTTAATTTTCCATACCAAACAAAATAAGATTAGGTACTTCCAATTTTAATAATATCAGGTCAGGTGGGTAATGATTCCTGTTAAGATAAATGCCTGTGCAGCTTTTTAAAAGTTAAAAAAATATGTCAACGCCTTTATACATATTTCTATTTATTTTGTTCTGCTTTCTGACATGGAAACTAGTCCTGATGTGGAAAACCCAATTGTGATTCACTACAAGGTACTCAAATGTAAGAATCATGTAAACATAATTATTAACATATTAATGAATACAATGACACAATTCAGGTATTATTTATCTTCTAGCACATCTGTGGATGATACCATAAATTATTAAAATATGTATATTTAAAAGTAAGCTTCACTACACTAATTTAAATACAGTCACTAGTTTAAATTTATTGAAAAACAATGCTAGATTATGTCAATGGTAATTTATTGTTACATAATTGTTAATGGTGGCAATATTTTACAAAAAATATATTGGTATCATATCATTATCTTATTTTTATAGCTGTTAAATTATTATTTTGTTGACAAAAAATTAAGAACAATACTTAACCATTACAAAGTTTTAATTTTTTCAACACTATGTAGCACATAGAATAATTTCTATAGCTGTTGTTCAAATTATAAAAATTTGTGGTAAGAATTTGCTTATGCTAATGATGTGGTTTTACTATGATTTACTTAAAAGTAGGTACTTATAGAAATTCGTAGAAACTATAACAATATTTTGTTTATGGTGCATTATTTAATTATTTTGTATTATGCAAGGAAATGTATATTTAATACAAAAGGTTACATAATTGGATTGTTTAAAACGATATATAGTAAAACAAAAATATAGCTACCTCCTAACACATATTTATCCAATGCAGGCCAATTCCTGAAATTAAAAAATTAACTGGTGGAAGATTTAAGAATTTAGAATTTTAGAATAGAGGCTATATTTATACGGAAACTACTTTTGGCTTATGGTAAATTTGTTATGAAATTTGGTCTTTATTAATAAATTTTTAAATATATTTTTCGTAATTTTCTAGCTTTGCTACTGGATACGCTAGTGTGAATCAAACACCGCCGAGTAATACTAGCACATACACACTTGGGAGCTGCGGCGTGAATTGTTGTCAAATTTCATATTTAAGTGAAAATTAGGGAATTTTATTTTCAGAAATCAAATATTCGCACGTTCTAATACGCACAAAAACACCGTATCGTCACTCAACACTAAAATAAATGATATTGTTTATTAATTAAATCTAATAAAACACAACAGAGAACTATAATATTTCTATTTTGATTTAAGAAAAAAATAACACACAGGTATAGGTATTTTACTCAATAAGTAGGAAAATTACATACCGCATCAAACCTTGTCCTCATGGGCGTGAAATTCGCGAAAATTTGCGCTAATTATTTAATGGCAGGAAAAGCTTCAACGTCAATTGCACCTATTGACGTTCAAGCTTTTCCCGCCATTAAATAATTAGCTGTAAAACTGTCAATCACGCTTTTTGCCTATAGATCTTCGATTGTAATGAAAGAGACATATCTTCAGATGTCTTTAAAACTTGTGGGAATACACCAAGTGCTTTCGAGTATTAGGGATATTTAGGAGAAGTATAGCTGTTGACTCAGTTTAATTTTTATCCAAATAATTTGATGTTTAACTTTTACCCCGTTTGACCCTAATTCAATAGAAATCTTGAACATTGACTTTACCATAATACAGGGTGTTTAAAAAAGAGTGTAAAATATTTCAGAAGGTAATAGTATGAACCAAAATAAGCAGAAAAATCTTAATAAACATGGGTCCGAAAAATAACGGTTGCGGAGATATGGACCACTATTCGTTTTTTAAACATTTTATTTTATTAGGAATAAACCGACAAAGCAAGCTTTTAACAAACAAAAAACAAAGTTACAGAAGATGTTCATAGTGCCCTCCGTCCATTTCCAAGCAGGCACGACATCTTCGTCTCAACGATATTCGAACTCTTTCGAAAACACCCTCCTTGGTTTGGATTTCTTGACACTTTTGATTAATCCGTAGCTGCAGCTCTTCCAGGCTATTTACAGGAGTACCATACACTAATGTCTTCAAATATCCCCAAACAAAGAAATCTAGAGGGTTCAGATCAGGCGATTTTGGAGACCATAAAACAGGTCCGGCCCTTCCTACCCATCTAGGTGGAAAAGTTTGGTGTAAATGCTCTCTAACGGCCGTGTAAGAATGAGCTGGAGTACCATCATGCTGGAACCACATTTGTTGTCTCTGATTCAAAGGAATGTCTTCCAAAAACTCATATAGTGTGTTCTGCAAAAAGTTGAGGTAAGCAGAGCCTGTTAATCGGTTTGGTAAAACAACAGGACCTAGAAACCTGTCACCTACAATACCCATCCAAATGTTTAATGAAAAATGTGCCTAATGTCCAGATTCTATTAGAACATGAGGATTTTCGTCGGCCTAAATATGCGTATTGTGAAAATTAAACACTCCATTACTTGTGAACCCGGCCTCATCAGTAAAAAGAATGTTTGCAAGAAAACGGGGGTCTTCAGCATCATGACGTAGAAACCAGCGGCAAAAAACTAAACGTGCTTGATGGATTTAAGGCCTGTATTCGTACATGGTATGGATAAAGCAGTTGCTCGTGAAGGATTCTCCAAACAAGAGGACCACTAATTCCTACCTCGGCTAATATTCTCCGCACACTCGTATCTGGATTCTGCTCTACCAGTGCTAGAATTTCTTCTTCTGCTCAAGGAGTGGATACCGTCCTTGGTCTTCCGGATAAATGGCACTGTTTGCTCAAGGAACCGGTATCACGCAATCTTTGGTGAATTCTTCCAAACATGCGTTGTGAAGGAATCTGGCGATTTGGATAAGCGTCAACATAAAGACGTCGCGCTTCGGTGGCGTTCCCATTAGCACGACCATGCATGAAATGCATGTCTGTTAATTCTGCGTTAGAGTAACCAGCCATAGCGAAAGAAAACTTGTGCACTGAGAACAACTGTCAAATACGTACTGTTTATTTCACTAAACATCAACCAACTATTATAAGAAAATACACAACGTTTTTGCAAAATAAAAAAAGGGGTAAAAAACATTCCATATCTCCGCAACCGTTACTTTGCGGACCCATATTTGTTGATACTTTTCTGCTTATTTTAATTCATACTATTACCTCCTTAAATATTTTACACTCTTTTTTAACACCCTGTATATAGTAGTCATGGACACAGATTTTTATAAAATTATTTCTACTGTAATTACGTTCTCTGCTACTCCGTTAGTTTCATGCAGTTGGTTATAACAGTCACAACAGGCAACATTTATATACTCAGGTTGGGTACGTCCAGTGGTATGAGAAAATATATTTGCTTTCTGTACAGGGTACATTGTGATTTGTTAGAATTTAAGGGAAATTTTAATACAAATTTTAAAATATTAGATGCACAGAAATATGAATTATTTTAGAACTACTTAACGGTAACTAAAAAAAAAATATAACCTTAAAATGCATCTAAGCTCAGTTCAAACAGACTAAATACATCCAACACAAATTCTCCTTTATTTCCTCTAACACCATAAGAAACTGCATATTCAAATGCTAGATGGCTTCGAGTGTCTCGATAGATGTGACTAAACGTTTTTATTCAACGAATAGATGATAATTATACTTCTACTAGTTCAGCTACTTTCTGTATTTTTAAATATAATATGGTAATTTGCTATTATTTAGAAACTATACGTTGATGCCGTATTATAATAGCATATTATAATAAGGCCTATATTGTTGTTTTCTTAAAATTATTCTTATTTTAAATAGAATGTATATTATTTATGTTCTGTTTTATTTTTAAGATAGAGAAAAACTGACTGATATAAAATATACCTTATTAGAAACTTTTTGACTTGACATACGAAATCACTTCTTTTGTTCCTGTAACGTACTTAAAGATCACCAAAATCCAGGAGCGTATGGTTAAAATTAAGGTAATTTTGTTAAATAAGAATAGTGTCTCAAGAGTATAGTTTTCGACATACAGGGTGTCAATAACTGATAAAAAAATCATTTTAAAATTCATAACTTCTGAATCCTTTAAAATATTTTTGAAAAATTAAGCACAATTTTTTAGTATATTGGTAGGAATAAAATACAAAATATGCAGCTTATATGAAATAGCAGTTGTGCAATTCGGAAACACCCTATATATCTAACATTTTAAAAGCAATATGAAAATTTAGTCTCGTGCAGAAAACATTTTAACCGAAAATATCTTGCAATTCTGACAAGATAGTAAACACCACAATTCACCGCTAGTAAATATAGGTAGGCATACATATAAAATACTTACACGATATAAAAAGAGAATCGTAAAAATCATACCAATATAATTAAATAATGCAAAAATGATATTCAAGATTCGATAAGCTTCCATAAAGCTCAGCAGGATATACAGCAATGTCCTGAAAGAATGCCTAATAAAAGCTAGAGGTAGTTCTTAGCATCCTTTTCATTTGGGATTTCCAATCGGTGCCTACACAGGATGACTTACAGTTCTTCTAAAAGGAGCACATGTTCCAAAATTGGTATGTACCTATTTAGTAACATTCCAGTATTGAAATAGATTAGAATGAAAAGTAAAACATCATTTTCATATTTTTTCCAAGAAAACCGTCACAGCAGTGACCTCTGAGCCCACTACTTCTACTCAAATGCAATTGATGAATTTAAGAATGCAATGCAATTTTTTGCACTTGAAATGTGTATACAAATTCGCACAGATCTGAGATGTCTCCACCGTAAATGAACAGCACTATTTAGAAACAGTGAAACATAGACATCAATGTATCACATGACTTGATTTATTTGATATGTTCTGAATTTCTTGTGCAGAACCTACAGAACCAATGGGTAGAATTGAACTGTCCGATGATATACAGAGTGGCAACGTAAATTATTAGCAATAAACATGTAACATCCAGAAAACCATAAAATTATTTTTGAAAAGATCTGTTGCGATATTTAATTGTCTTTCTCATATATGCTTTAAAAATGTTTAAAAGTCCCTAAAACTTCATTCATTATTTTACCTTCACCTTTCACTTTTTTCGTATCTTGAATCATAACCGTGACAAACACAAGACGACCCTGTACAGGGTGTTTCGAAGTTCCCTGGCTAGGCATTTTTCTCGAAAAAATATTTTTAGTAGGCGAAAACAAGTCACAATATTTTTTAGGTATAAACCTATGTTTTGTTTGTGTCTGATTTGTAAGGTTGACAACGGATTTACAATTTTGAAAAATGCATTCTAATAAAAAAATACCTTTTTAAAGTTTTAACCTATTTGCTATTGTTAGAAAGTTATGTCCAAAAGAAAACATGAAAAATAAATTACGGTATTATTCACTTATAAGAAACAGTTAACTGATTTTAACAGTTTTGTAAAGTTTTGTTTTTAATATTTAGAGTATCTAATCAGTTATCCAAAATCAAGGGTATATTAGAATAAATGTGTACTGAGGCATTTAGTAGGACGTTATTTTTTTAACAAACTCTCACAAGGAAAAGTTTGTACAGTTCTTAAACAGATAACTTACAAGTTGCAAGAATATTCCATTACAAATTATAAAACATTTATGGTTGTAATGAAATGGTGCACCTAGTCATAGTTCTGTAATTATAAGAAATTATTTGAACCAGCAATTTCCAAATCTTTGAATCAAAAGAGTTTTTCGAAACTTCAAAAATACAGAAGCACGCGATAGTGATGTGATTTTCGTTATTTTTTATTTATCTGTTTTTTCAGTGTGAGATTTTTTGGCTAGGCAAATTTAGTTTCAAAAATAATCCTTGACTGATCCGTTTGGCACAAGGGCTTATTTAATTAATCTTTATTTTTTCATAAGTATGGCAAAAATCCAATTAAACTAAAGAAAAATTGGGGATATTTAAAAAATTTACTTGATTACATTTATATAATTAATGTTATTTTTAACGAAAATAAATGAGAAATCGTTCGGGTTTCTCCACATCTCCACCCTTATTGCTGTCAGGTGAGCCGTCCCAGAAGCGGACATCTGGGGGTACATCTTAGAGCCCTTATGGGTAGAGAGTGTCAAAGAGCAGGGAGATAACAGTATGTCGCGCGCTTTTGCTTCGTGCGGTTCGGTGCGGTCTCAAGGATATAGATGAATGGAAGGCGACTCGCGAAATTCGAAACTGTAGTAAAAGTGTGTATTTACCACCAAATTTAGAGGAACACTATTTCGTTCTGGGATTTTTTACTTGAAATGGTAAGTGAATATTTAATATGGCTTTATTTTATATTAAAAACGTTGTTTGCTACCGAATATTATTATTAAAGTGCTACTACCGGTACTGGTTAAACTTTTTATAATAAAACAACATTTTCAAACTTCAAAACAGTTTATTAGATTGCTTTATCATTTTGGACATAATTTCGTTTCACAAAATATTTTTTTTTCTATAAAAAATACTATTTATTTTACTATCGTGTTTGTTTCACCATGTCGTAAACAAATTCACACTTTGACTGATAATATGCCATTTTACTAAATTCAATATTGTTTACTAAAGTGGCACTTTATTAAATACTAATGTCACTGTTAATAAAAAAGTTTGACAGAAAAATGTTTATTTAAATATTGGAAACATTATTAAAAGTATAATTATTCAAATTTGAAAAGTTAAAAACACAAAATTTATTAAATTCTACTTGTTCTTCCTGAAAACTATTATGATTCTCTATCTGCATTCCTGAATGATCTTCAGGTGCCACTAGTTGGTGATCAAATATACCTTTTAAAATTTCGACTTAGTGCACACTAGTTCACTGTCATCCTCCATGTCTTTTGAGTGTTTGAATATCAGCTCCACTGTCAGCGAGGAAGGTGGCAGACGTCCTCTTCAAGCAATGGCTAATAACTGAATGCATATGGAAGTTTTAAATATTCTGCAACTCTTTGGGGATTTTTTTCAAAACTGTTGAGACCAGCTGCTTGTATTGTGCATTTACCATGATTATAGTAAATGAAACATCTATTGTGTTTTACTTGTTTGGGTCTCAATCGTAAATGCTTATGATAAATTTAAGTAACGTTCCTTTTTGGTTTTGGTATCATATAAACTTAATTTTTCCCTTGTCTTCTATATCTTTTACAGTTAAACTGCATAATTCTGCACCCCGACATGCTCTATTTAAACCAAATATTAGTACCACTTTAATTACTACTTATCCTCTACAGCTTCTCTTAAAAACATTGTAACGTTTTCCATTGCCAACTTTTGATTTCTTTGCTTCGTATGTCATTTTGACGTTTTAATAAAGCAAGTAGCTTTTTATATTGTGATATATTCATATTTTCTTTTATTTGTATAGTATTTTTCAACCTGAAATATGTAGATCATAAACTGGATGCGTTAAGAGATTATACATAAAATAACGAAAGACATTGTATGCAAAACACTGAAATATGTATAAAAAATAGATTTTTTTATAAAACAAAGCTTTTGCATAGCTTTCAAAATTCATAGCATCTTCGATACTAAGAGATACGTAAGGTATGTTCAAGCAAGGAATCTGGAATGTTTTCAGACTGCCAGAAATATTCAACCAGTAAAGTTATGAATTTGTTTTGAGATAACATAAATTACATAAGCATAATATTAATGTACAATAAATTGAAATAAATGTCTAGCTATATTAAATTTAAATAAATGCTTGTATTGGCAATCATTTCAGATTTAAGCTTATGTGGAAGAGAGATTGGCATATTATTCCTGTGTGATGTCAATTTCTTGCATCAACATTATACGTTTTCAATAATTGTAAAAAAAAATCTTGAAAGAATCTTTTCTGATATTCAGGTATTTCGTGATTCAGGAAAGGAAATTCTAGGAAATTACTTTGTTTACACTGACGCATATTTGAGTAATCTCATTAAAATACGACTATGAGCTATCTCGAATATTTTGCAGTGCGACAGAGGCAGTTCAGTTCTTATCTAGTGAGAGTGGCGTTAGTAAACAATAGATCCTAAATAAGTAGTGCCTTGCTCTAGCAGACACGTATTTTTTTATAATTTCTAAAGACACGATAAGAAGGGCGAATTTGTATTTAAATGTTTTAGATAATGTTATATGAAACGGGACTTTAACTAATTCCTGATTTGTGAGTAAAAAAATGAACTGTGGACTCAAATAAATAAATTCGGTACATTCTGTATTTACACAAAAATATTCTTTTCCAGAATAGGTTCGTTTAGTGTGACGTCACATATTTAGGCAACCCAACATAAACTGCCATTGTTGAAATTGTATCGAATCTGACCCTTGTGTATTAAACATATATTGTAAAACATTTTCGATATGCACTGTTTTATTTATAGGGTCTGAAAAGTTAGTTCTTATTTATATAGATGCTATAAAAATGAGCAACTTCAAATTAGTTAATTTTTACGAGGATTTAGACGTTTTAAGAACAACCAAAATTTGTTTCGTCAAATAGATACACTAACGTGCTTACTTACAGAAAATAATATAAAAGAATAATAGTGTGTACTAGAGGGTTACCGATTATTGTTGTATTGTTGTCTATGTGACGTCAGTACTATTCTCTAAATATGAATTACGATATTATCAAAAGTTGTTTTCTCACGAACATACCTAAATATTTTCATACAGGAATATACAATAAAATTGTATATTCCTGAACAACTTTTCTTAGGAAAATTATTTAGTGCCTTTATCTATTTATATGTTGACAAATAAATACGAAAAAACCGTGCTTAGATTTCAAGTTTCAAATGCGTATTATAATAAAAAATATATGATAATAAATTTTTGTGGAAGACCTGAAAGAATTTTAAAAATTCAGGCATCTATCCTCATTCTTATTCGGATCTTAATTAAGAAATTTGACACTTCCTTAATTATATACAAAATATGAAGTACAAACATACGATCAATTTCGAATTGATAGGTTTATAAGATATAGATTAAATTCGTCATAAACAGTTATTTTTGCTAATCAGAATCAAATTAATTTAAAATAGTAACTCCCAAAGACATTTATCAATGAAAGCGAATCTTTAAAAGTAATCATACGTGTTAATCTACCTACGCATTTTGCATTTAATTTGAATTGAACCTGAAGAAACTTATATAAAATATTGGACAGGATATTTAGATAAAGAATATAGCATAAAAGTAAATGTACACTAAAATTGTTATAATAATTCATTTTCAAGTATTATGAAAAAATTGGGTATATAATCTTTCGAAATTTTTTTACCTATTTTTCGTTTAATCGAATTCTAATTTTTGAAGTCCATAAAAGTGAGCGAAATAATTTGTATTTTGACGGAAAACAATGGATGATAATTTTTGAAAAAACTAAATAGCATTAGGTACTAAACTAGATTAACTAGCTCTCACTGTGTCGTTTGGCAAAACTACCATATTAATAATTTTAGAGAATTAAAATTCCAGAAAAGAAATACACGCGAAATAATTTCTCAGATTGATTATGTATTTAATTTTGTTTAGTATCATTCCTGAATCACTCTATACAAAAAGGAAATATTTAGTTTTAGAGTCCCACCAAATTTACAAGTTGACTGGCTCATTAAATAAAACACTCTTTCTATTTTTGCTTGTTTATCCAAATCCATTTCATTTAAGGGTGCTTCTTGAAATAGTGTTTTCTACAAATACAAGTAGATATTTAAGAACTGAATAATATAGAGTTTAACAAGAAAGCAATATATTCAACAAACTTTTAGGTACCAAAATCTTTCAAAATACGTGTTTTTTTTTAAATTCAACTATAGATGTAAACATTGTTATAACATAAACTTACATAGTTCTGCATATAAGACTGATCACTTTTGTTTATAAGTATGTGAAAATAATTGTTAAAATGTGAGATTAGAATAGCAAAATAATGTGTGTCATACAAATGCATTTTAAAAGTTATTATATTATTTGAGGAGAGGGTAAATAGTAAAAGTGTATAAACAAAACATCAATAATTTTATTTCCGATATTACTTTTGCTCTACATGTTTTATTTTTCGAGATTTCAGTACCTAAAAAACACCACACATTTTACGGCGAGAAATACGGCGACATTGATCCAGATCTATAAAATCCATTAGATAAGTCTTAGAAATCTGAAAAATCGATATTTTCACCTGTAAAGTGCGGCTTCTATATAAGATGTAACACAATGTTATTAAGAAAAGTTTCTCGGAAAAGCTGCGTATGTGTGCAATTTCAGTGTCTAAGGCCTACTTTCATTTTTTGATTGATTTCATATTATTCTCAATGTAGGAATAGAACGCTACATCTTAGCACACATCTTCAATTCCATTCTGAGAAATTTTTCTTAATAACATTTTGTTGCATCTTATATACAAAGCGTTGTTTCCAATGCGTATATTGTTTCTAATACGTATATTTAATTTTCCTAAAAATAATTAGTTTTTGGGTCATCAGTGTTTAACTGTTTTTCTTATCGATTATTTTAATTCCGCAAGATTTGCACCTGACATATTTCCTTCACCCTATACGTAGATACACTTGGAATTTGTCAAATCAAAGATTTGTTTTACTAGCTCGGCTCTCCTACTTAAGTTGTAAGAAACGAAACATCCTGTGTATCTTTTTATATTTATTAACCTTTCAAAACGTTTCCGTAGCCACTTCATTAAGTATCTTTATAAATAACTCTATAGATTTCGTCTATTTTAATGTACGAGTATCTGAGAATAATTATTCCCAAACATCCGTCTCTTGATTCAGACACGAAATAATTATTATGGAAGTCAATTACCTTATCTCATTGACTGCATTCCATCGGTGTAAGTCATAAAGTTACATAAAAAACAAATAAACTCAAGTGGGTCTAAATTTACCTGATACGAGTGACAACATTATCGCAGGTTTGTTTACTTTCTGACTTTGAGATACGGCTCCTTTAAAACAAACAGCACTGTATTGGAAAGTCTTAATTATTGGGTTAATATTATTGACTTTGACGCAAAAATGTTTAATCTATTTATTTATTTCTCAACACAAATAAATGTAACTACAAAACTTTGAAATTTTTATGGAGATTGATACATAAAGACGATACGATAATGCTGTTTGTTCACTTTGATGAAATGAGAGAAATTGTGTTAAAGAACATAAAAATATCAATTTTCATTCAGGGTGTCCAAAAAAAACATTTGACGGGTGGTAAACCTGCCAATAAAAAGCAAAAATCGATCTGTAAAAATGCTCTCTTAAAGAAATTCACCTTATAAATAGTGAAATATAAACAGTACGTGTCGTACAATAATTTTAGGATGTAATAGAATACTTGATTTCGAGTCGATTGAAACAAACAAGTGTTATAATATTTGTGATAATTATTTTTTTAATTTAACAGTGATTTTCTACAATTAATGAAGTGTAGAAAAAAAAAACCTTTTTATAACAAATATTTCTATACTTTATTTATTAGGAATGAATAGATTATTTAAATGATTTAATCAATAAAATCCAAAGTTACTTACCTAGAACTTCATAAACATGGTTTTTTTACTTTGTAAAAGCGAAGAGTCAAATTTAAACATGGATTTTGTTTAAACTCTGTGTGTAGGTTTATTCAGATATTATTAAAAACTTACCTAAGTAATGCTCTTTCAGTTGTTAGGAAAAGTTTCTTGATAAACATTCTAAAATTTAGGGAAATCAATCTTTACACGTATAAATATACAGGGAGCGCATTCGCCAAGGTGTTCTAAAAAAGAAAATATACAAAATTCTACTAAACTTCTGAAGAATTCTTTTCAAATATCGTACATGACACTGCTAATAAATAGCCATTAAGTGATTACTGATTATCAATAATATGCGTTGTTAATGGTAAGTTAATATCAATATCTCTGTAGTTTTTAAATAAAAAAATGTAAACCTTTATAAAAAAATTGACAAAGAATGAACATTTCAATTTTCTGATATATCTTATCGTAAGCATGACACACGACGATTTAGAAATTCTTCTATAAACCGTGGAAAAAATAGAACACACTATGAGGTCGCGGTCTAGATGTATCGCAGACCTCTCTGTGCCGAACTGATCACGGACTTTTCAAAATCTCTATGCGCTTCCAACTTGTTATAATGTACTAAACAGAAGACTAATAATGTATAGATTCTTTTCAGACATGTTTACCAACACAACAATGAAAATATATCGGGCCAATAGGACTAATAAAACAGGAGATATTGAAAAATTCTCTTTACTTTTTTATCCACCTCGTAGTTGTAGCAGAATATTTCAAGAGAAAAATAATGAATATTACCTGTCTGTCCATCGATGTTATACAACTTCTTGGTCGTTTATCAAATTTAAAAATTATACCTCTGCAGATAGGTATTTAAAAAAAATTAAATTGTTTTTAATTTTATCTTTATGGGGCTGTACTCGTTAGTTAAAGATGTATTTTGATTGTCTAGGTAAATTAGGTTGAAACAATCTATTTTGAATAATATTTTACTGATTACTATTTGTTTTGCAATAAACATTCAAAATAAAAACGTTAATAAGCCTGTTGCTGAATAAATTATTGACTTATTATAAATATTTATCAGTGAATGCAAGTAGGTACTTAGTTTCTAATAAAACTATTATAAAAACGTATTAACGTTAATAAACAAACAAATAGAAATATTTATTGCATCGTATAAGACCAATAAACAATTTCATCCAGGTACCATCCAAATGTTGTGAAGGTTGTTGCAAACAACATTTCTTAGTACGTATAGATTTGGAAATATATCGTAGCTTAGTGACCCAACAATACGCGAAGTAGGTTTGTCGGTCACAGAAATTTCTAGAAGGACTAACAGATCCTTACGTACTATAGTATGGTGTTACCAAACGTGGAGTCCGGTAGGCCGTGAACACAGAGCGAGAGCAGAAATGTTTGAATTTTCCTCAATTTTTAAACGACATTTGATTGAGTACAATATGCAACTTTGTTATAATTTAATCCGCGCTTTCAGTGGTCACCATTTGACTCCCTGTAGATGTAATTAATCAAATTTCAATTTACGATCTTATCTAAACTACTACTTGGTGGAACATCACAAAAAATTCAAATATTTGAACAGTTCATAAGAAATAAGAACAACTGTGCATGTATATCCTGACATGTAGACTAAAAATTAACAGTCTTGCTTCCACGGATCTAGATAAAAATGTAAACTTGAACCAGACACGGGCACTTCATGGAATTCCAGATACGAAACATATTTTACAGTTACTACCAGAAAAAAAAAAACTTAATCAATTCATGTATTGTAAATGTTAATTTGCATATGTGAGAATGAATTAATTTAAACTTTTTATTAAACAGGCGTTGATACAGATAAAAAAACGATTTAAGCCTACTAAGGTGCTTCTTCCCACCATCTTAGAACTTATTGATTTTGTAATTACAGCAGTTGACGCTTGTTACATCGTTAATAGTCCTATCCACATCGGTATCGCAGGTGTGGAAATTATGTGGATGAGTTTAAATATTTGTTGGGAGATAAGGACTATAAATATAGTGTTAATTCTTCTATTATTAAAAGGCGTGGTTTTGTCGTACAGTATTCATATGATGACTCATCATATTAATTTGAATTAACTACACTGATTAATTTCACATGCAAAAGCTACGCCTGTACCGTAAATTTGATATCAGTTCAGAATTCGAGATGCCCAAATTCGACGCGTGCCGTTATGTACATATACAGCTTGTCCCAAATTTGACAGAACGGCACTAGTAACTCCGTTAGTGTAAAGGAGAGAATGCACTATGCGGTCCCGGTCTAGGCACATCGCGGACCGTGCTGTCTCGAACTGATTACGGCCTTGACAAAATCAGTTGCATATGACATTCTAATCTAACTTTTACTAACGGAAAAAGAGATATCTGGCGTAATGAAAAAGTTGAATGATTTTCAAAACTAAAATTTTCTTTAAATTACAATTACACTGGTGACTTCAGAGGACATTATTTCCTTGTAATAGTGTTCAAAATATTTTGATAAGACGGATATACTTCTTGATATACTTCTTGATATACTTCTTGATATACTTCAATCTGTTAAGTTTTTTGGAGTTTGCATTGGTTGTAGTTTGATAAAGTAGCATTCTGTTTTAAATATTTCTGCTCATATCTGTATTGTGAAGCTTGTTGCACACAACATTTTTTTAAAGCTGACTTTGCGTAGAGTACGTAGATTTGTTAGATTGTTGGATTGCGTGAAGCAGGTTTGTCGGTAATAGACATTCCTAGAAGGACTAACAGATTCTTACGTACCATGGTACGATATTACCAGGCGTGGACTCTGGAATGCAGTGGATGTAGAGTGAGAGGCACAGGCCGTCGTAGAGAAGCGTGAAAATTGTCGATTAGCGATTTTTAGTCTGAGAGACTGATTTAGCAGCAGCCAAACTATTGCAAATCAGTGGTTTGGAGAACATAGAGGGATGGTCGGTATGCGTATAGTATATCGCCGAATGTGAAGTTTTTGCCTCTTGTCTTATCGTCCATATTGGGTCCACGTTAAGATTTGCATTGGGTGTGAATGAAATATATTGGAGATGCACTTGATGCAAAGTTAACATGGAATCTCCAGTTGGAAAGGAGACTAAAAAGGCCTACATATCCTATGAGCAGTACCGGAGGACCGTTGGCAAAACCTAAGGAATGAAACCAAGAAACCAAAAGTGGTTATGTGAATGGATACACTGCCACTGTCAGACCAATGTTAGCCTATGGGGCTGTTGTCTGGTGATTGCAAGTCCAATAGTTGACAGCTAAACAAAAGCTCAGCCAGGTACAAAGGATTACTTGCCTAAGCATAACAGGAGTTATGCGAACAACACTCACCATACCCATAGAAGTAATGCTATGTCTGCCACCTTTGGATATTCATCTAAAAGAAGTGGCAGTGACAGCCATGCTTCGTCTCATATTATACCAGAAGTAGGATGTGGATGTGGATAAGTTAAGAATCGCCTGGAATGGATCCTCAGGAAGATGCCCCTTCTGCACTGACAGTATTTCTCTCAAGTTTGCATTTGGCAGACCCTACACGGTACTTATCGGGAATGAGGAGATCACCAGTGAGAACATAATTAACATCACAGACGAATAAAAAAGGAAGGAAGGTGCATGATGTGGAATATATTCCAGATCCCTACACATCTAGTATTAGTGGGAAATGGAAAGGCATGCTACTTTGGTCCATGACAGCCCAACTCTACATTCAGGAACTAGTAGATCCTTAAGGACTATGGTACTTAGTTCTTCTAGAAATTTCTCTCACCGACAAACCTGCTTCACTATGCTGGAAAATCTGCCTAAATCTACTTAATGTAGGCATAATCAGTTGTAAAAAAATGTCGTTTGCAACAAACAACACAAATGTGAGCAGACATTTTTAAACAAGAATGCTAAATTATCAAAGTAAGACCTATTTAAACTCCATAAAAACTTAACAGATAAACCTGCAAATTTAATCATTTTATACTTTCACCGAAAAAAGTAAACATGCACAGAATTATCAAAATGAAATGATATTTAATAGGTGCTTACCTTTCTTTGTCATTAAATATATTATTATTAGTTCAGGCACATTTACATTTACTTAGTTCTTTATTTTAGTACAGATTTTTCTTATAAGAATATACATATTAAAATATATTAAGACTCTGACGGTTCTGACTGAAAGAAATTAAACATTTACAGATATACAGGGTGTCCAGTAAAGCAAAAATATAGTGATTTGACCCAATTTACTTCAGCCCAAAAGTTCAAGGTTACCGACTTACAGGGTGTCATAGTTACAAATAAAATGTTGTCTTATGCTAATATTTCAAACAATTCAGTCAAGCAACAGTCAAAATTAGCAGTGGCGTCTTTTCTGAGATGTTAAAAATTATTTTGGCAAAAATTCTTCTTTTCCATTATTATTATTAGGCGCATTAAGCAATTTCTTGAAAAAAATCAATGCTGTCTATCATGAATTTAAAAAATATTCTGTAATGGACTTAGTTTCTCGACAATTACGGAAGAATCTTAATTTCTGCGAATATCAGGAATAAAACAAATGTTTTAGACAAAACTCCGAATCTTCAATAAAAAATAGAGGCATTTGAATTTTAGAGATATCAATTTTCACCTGGGACAATTTTAATGCGTATTTTTCAAGTTATTTTGATTTTTAAGTTAAATGGGACATCCCATATATTTAAAATCGAAATAATCTGCCCTGTTCAGCTATTATCATTCAAACACCTATGACATTTTTGTAAGATTGAGCTGAAGTATTTAATTTTCGACACACTGTACATAATTCAGTGTAAAACATTTTTTTTTTTAATAATGTGAATTTGTTGTGTACTTCGGCATCATATGATCTGTTTATGGATTCTTTCTGCTATTTCTTTCGACTTAATTATTTTATCAACAAAGTAAATCTATTAATACTACATTGAAATTATTAGGAAACATTTTTATTGATATATTAGGTACAGCTGTGTAATTGTCTTTAAATCAAGTTAAAGCCTAAGATATTACAAATCATCTAAATAATGAAATAAAACATTTTGAACAGGAAAATGACTAACCATTTATGTATTATAGAAAATGTTCTGTTTTGTTACTTTTAGGTAGCAGTAGGTATCTGCTTTGCTGTAATTCTAATATCTCTAACCCAGGTCTAGACATACCTTTACCTGACCTTTTAAAGCATTTAAACTTTATAGGTGTATTAATAACAGCTTAATAAGCTATTAGTTAAAGAAAGTTGTTATGATATAGGCGCCATACATTATCTAAACACATTTAAACCATTGGTTTTCAAGTTTGAAATTGATGGAACAATAGTCAATAAAACCAGGTAGTAGTGTCTTAAAAGATTACGGTCTTCCTAAATGTAACATCTCGAATTAACACAATTATGGTAAAATTTATTATACAGGGTGCCTAGAAATGACATTTCAAGGTTAGGCTAGTTTGGTGGAAATAATCCATTTACATCATATTATCTTTATTTATTTATTTTTTTAAGACTGCCTTATTTTTTCAAATATTTCAATGAATTAATGGAATTTTTTTAGATGGTTGTCATTTATTATTTATTTATTTGAAGCATATACTTCAATAACTTGTAATAAGTGTCATACTGTAAATTTTAAAATGCGGCTATAGTGCAAAATAACACTTGTAGTGATCATCTATAAATTGTATTTACTTTGTCGGTTTGCTATGAGTCTTTCGAGGAATAGTTAAACTAAGCTAGCGTTGGAATAAGTGTATAAATTTTAATATTAGTGGTAAACTAAATTTTAAATAACATTTTTTATTGAAAAAAAAATCAGTAAAGCGAGACCCCATAACTCTTCTGCACCAGCTGTCACTTGTACTATGACTTGTGTTCTCTTAACATTAAAATACACATTGTAAATATTCAGCATTGTATTCATATAATATGGATACTTGAATACATTTCCTGTATTCATGTCTAGCTCAGCTACGGCTCAAATTAAATATTCTTGGAAATCCTTCAGTCCTGAGGATAAAATTTTAAATATTTATAGTCCTTATCATAAATGTAAAGACAGCAACGAATAGACATAACATCTTTTCGGTACCTCAAATTTGACCCGCCTGTATAATGCTGTATAAGGGTAATAAGGGTACCCGGTCCGCTTTAACGTCCCCCATAATTATTATACAACACCTTACTTTTCGTAACGGAAGTCAGTACTTTGAGTCGAGTAGGTATTTGTACGCACATAGACTGCTAGATTATCCTCATAAAAATATACATCACTAATACTTAGTTGTTTTAAATCCCACTACATAAATATTTCAGAATGTAGGAGAAATATGTTTTCATGCAGACTTCAAATAATAAATATCAAATAGTGTTACCCTAATATATTAACTAACGAAAGTTAATAACATGTTTTGAAAATGTAAAATTGGTTTGACATATTTACTAATAAATTCAAGAAAAGAACTGGGGAAGAATTTAGGTACTAGCAATAAATTTCTCATGAATTTGGATAACAGTCCATCAAGAAATGATTGAGAACGTACATTACATCTGAAATTACAGATTACAGATTTATTTTCAGACAGAAGTGTACGTTTAGTTTTGGTACAGTACAATCGTTTCTGGAGATTGTGTGACCTGAAAAATGTTAGTGGCAAATTCAGTAAAAAAGTGCTTTTGGCATACTTTAGAGAAAAGTTGACGATATGGAAATCGTCAACTCTATCTTGAAGGCGATGATGGTCATAAATGATCAGGACATAACCAAATATTACAAACTTGCTGCTCGACCAAAAAGTAGAAAGTATTGACCAGGAAACAAATCGACACATTTCTCGCAGAAGCGCAGGATGAACATATAGGTTATCGTAATTTTTGGTATATTTGGAGTGATTGTTTTGGTCTTCTCGGAAGATTTAGGTACTTCACTAGTTATGCATATACTGTACACAATAACTAATGTGCAACGAATTTTCATTATTGCTGGTACATTATAGTTGAACTATTATAAAAAATGCATAGCCCTTCGTCTAGTGAACAATATTCATTCAAGAATCGTTAAGAATGAATTGGTCACGACTCCAATTGGAATCAAAACATTTGGTAAGATGCCTGCCAATATTGCTGAATTTCTAAATTTGCCTAATTGTCACCTTTATACTGGTCATTGCTTCCGACGATCTTCGGCTAGTTTGCAGATTCTGGTACTAATCTTACTACAATTAAAAAACACGGTAAATATAAGTCTAGTACACCAATTATACAGACGATTCGTTGCAAAACAAAAAGAGCACCACTGACCAAATTTTGTCCAAAACTACAGTGGATAACATTGTTTCCTATCCTGATACAAGCTTAACATGAATAATTACTACTACCAGCTGCAAATGAAGTACTTATTCTAATTGTAGTTTCTATAATACTTTTAATTAAGTAAATATATTTTTCTTTGATTTAACATTTCTTAATTGTTCTATGGTTTTTCGAAAGTATAGTAAACTTTCAAAATTATTTTTACAAGGTTCCTGTGAAGTAGGCACCAATTGGGATAAAATCAATGACATATTTCGACGCACCACACAAAGTGACACTCCATCATGAAACGAACCACAAAGGATTTATTTATTATTATGTTTATGCCTTGATAAAAGAAAGTCGTTAGGAGAACATCATCTCAAATGTCTTTACATAAGGCACACGCAGAACTTCACAAATATTTGTATTGCAAGGGGGAGGAAGATAAAAGGAACTGTTGCTGGTGACCGTTGGCAAAACCCACAGCTGTCCCGAGATTATTTAAATAAGAATACAAAAATCTATGATTCAGATAAGACAGTGTATCGTTTTTCATTAACGGAAGCGGTGAGGAACTTTGTCTCGTGCTGTGATTTCTTTATTTGCTTTGGATTAGTTTCTAAATTAAGTTAAAGGGTTCAGTGATCTACGTTGTTGATAGAAAATTCATTGTGTGGTAAGACTGCAAGCAGAGCTGCAAAAAATAGGCTAGACTGTATTGTCAATTGTTGTAAATACGCGATGTATCCATACAATGGTTAAATTAATTTTTAATGGTGCATCAGGTGGTAATCTAAAAGAAAACTTAAATTTTAACTTGATTGTTAACCAGATGTTAAGCTGAAAAACATCGTATACTATTTGTTACATCCAAATTTACAAGTGCAGTTTCATTAGAAAATTGGTCAGTAAATTATAGAATTCGATATATTTCAGGAAAGTATTTCCCCTGGTTTTATAGTGTATATAAATTCGGATGTAAATGAGGTTGTTTTTATAATATAGTAAATTTAATTATTTCCAAATGTGTTCCAAAAGCTATTTCGAATTTACAGGTGAAGTTGCGTTAGAAAATTTGTCAGTAAATGATAGAATTTGATATATTTCAGTGATATTGATCGGAGCTAGTTATTTCGATACAAAGATGTAAATGTGGCCTGTAGCTGTTTTTATGAGATTTTAGATTAAATATTTTCCAAATCTGTTCCAAAAATTATACCGAATAATGAAAATTATCCATAATTTTTCACGGTGGTATAACAGAGAGACATGAGAAAATTCTAGACTTAGAAGGTTATGTAATACTAACAGGGATGTAGCTATACAAGCTGATTCAAAACTTATCTAAACAAATTTGGGAATAGATGAAAAATGGAGTCAATAAAGTTAAAAAAATTGTTTGTAAAATCTTTATAGTTTCCGAGAAAAAAATTATTGAAGTTCTGGTAATTTCAACGAATACATCGTACTCCGGCTACTGTAGCCTCCAGCCAGGCAATTTCAAATATCTGATTACTTCTCTCATTAACTTTTTGCGATGTAAGTATTTACATTAGTTTTTCAAATATCAAAAATGGTTTACGCGTATAGCAACTCGCAGTTGGTGGATATCGTTTTAATCTATAGTGAAGTGAAAATGCTTTAGCAGAACTATTTCCCGGTGCCAAATGCAGCTACTTTTACAACGGTGTGTAGTAAGTGCAACCGCAGGCGTGTCACGGGAAAATTGCAAGCGAATCGTGGAAGAAATGGAGGTCCAGGGCGTCCACGGCGTATTGCAGCAGTGTGGCGTATTGTACACGAGGCTCAATTATATCTGTACCATATACAGCATGTCCAAGTATTAATACCAGGGAATTTGATGAGGAGAACCGGTAGTATGGTCGCCACGATCTCCTGACTTTAAATCATTTGGACTTATTTTTGTGGGAATATTCGAAAAATGAAGTATATTGCACCGAAGTGGCCAGTATTGATGATTTATGCAAACGTATCATAGCTGCTGCTAATAGTTTAAAACGGAAAAGAAGCAGAGACATTTGTATTTGTGGATGCTTTTTGGATCTTGGCCTGTTCGCATCCCGAGTTCGTAAAAAAATAAAATAAATTTGCCAACTTCTTCCAATAGTCTTATATTCAACCTAATAGTTTTTCTCGTAACAATGTGAATCAATAACTTGGCTTAAATTGCCATGCCATCAGCCGGATGCAATTTCGGAGTTTTTGCTGAAGGATTGTGCTAATATTTCGTTCTCTAACGTTCATTTTCAATTTATCATTAGGTTCTTTAATATTTCCTACACTTTTAAAACAGTTAAATTGGGAATTACAGGCCGGTAGCAATCTTATTTAATGTCAGCAAATTATTTGAAATTGTTTGATGCAAATATATGGCTTTTAAATTTAAATCAATAATAACCATATGGGTGTGTCATGAACATCTTATAAAGTATAACTGAAACCGGTTACAATCAATAATTATTAAAAGTCTTCATGCAATTGACCAGTAAATTAGATTTAAGCTGGTATGAAGTTGGTGAGATGTTTTGGTGATGTTAAGAAGTCAAAGCAGAAGGATCCAAACCACATCAGACAAAACCATGCAATGTTCAATTTAAAAACGAAACATTTAAAGCTGAATCAATGGCACAGCTGTGGGATCGAAGTAGGAGCCTAGACTGTCTAAACTATGGTCGTTGTGAAAAGTTTTTCATTGCTTAATTTTATATGCCGATATCCTTTACTTCAAAAATTGATATATTTAAAGCAGGTTAGGTTTGCACCAATAACATCGTATCCAAGAGACTCCCATTTTAATTTGAAAACAAATTTATTCATCGAAATAACCTTTATATCCGCTAATACTGAGCTCACAGCAGATACAGGCAAGTTTTAGAAAACAATTAAGTATTGAAAAACAGAAATACATCAAGAACATCACAATAAGAACAAGTCTGATATATTTGTTACGAAGAGTCTTGCTACATGGGACAAGACGAATATTTAATATCATTAGAACATATAGATATATTATTAAATACTCATCTATTATCTTGATGCCTAGTAACATGTAGTGAAACCTGATAATTTATTTTTTAACTATAAGGATGTTACTAACGGAATAATATTCAGCACTAACATGTCATAGGAATACCCAAAATGAGTACGCTTTACAGATTCATATAATTGTTTAAACATTTTAATGCGTCAAGCATAAAAACTTAGTAGATATTTCTGGCAAGATTACAGATCCTGATTCACGTGGTTATATAAACATGAAATAGATATAAAGTATCATTATAACGTGTGATTATTCACAATCAACAGTTATTATCAATTTAGTTAATTACTAATTTGGTAGGATAACTTCTGGCACGCAGTATTTTGGACTGTTGCATATTTATAAAACTGATATAAAGACCTATAATTAAGCCTCGCTAACGCGTTTATTTAGTTTTACGAGAATTTTGAATAACGGAATAACTGACTTACGATCTTTGATACGATTTGTGTTCTAAATACGTATTTACATGTATTTTTTTATCCAACAATACTTACCGAATTTTTAGGATACCTTTAATTATGCTTTTCCTAGTCTTTAGCATTCATGAAATATGTTAAAACAATGTTAGTTAATTGCAAAAATGTGAGCGCATACTTTTACTACACATGAGCATGGTTTGTGCACCACGAAGTAAATTCATATTTACTTTGAATGTACAAGATGATCAGTAAAGAATGGTCCAAATTTCAGGGTTATATACTTTGAGTCAAATTATAGCGATTTAACAGTTTAAGGTTGCCGACTTTCAGATTGTCAAAATTAAACATTAAATTTTGTCCTTTGCTAATAACTCCAATAATTTTCGAAATATATACCTATTACTAGAAACAAAATTTTTACTTCATACCAAATTCCATTAAACTCGTCTTAGGGGTTTCGAAGATATTTGCAAAAAATAGAGTCACTAAAAATTAAACTTCAGAAAATCAGGAAAATACTGGTCAAATAATTTCTCATGATTATATATCCAATATTTTTTCCTAGTATTTCTTAATCACTCTCTATAACAATTTCTTATACAAAGCTTAATAAGCGAGATACAAAGTTTTGCAATTTTTTTGTTTCGACAACCTATTTCATAAAACATCGTAATTGTTCATGATAATAAATAGTTAAAGTATCACTTACTTAGTTTGTAGTATTATTGTTGTAATTAGTGTATTTATTATTTGTTTTATAGTTACTAATAATACTAGTTCGAATATCGAACGTGTATCATTCAAAATTTAATCTAGGACACTCTAGATTTTATTTGCAGATTTATCTTAAAATACCAGAAACGTTTTCGTAAATTGAAATTCAAAATTATTAGGTGCTCCTATTTGACGATGTTATGGTAACCACAATTATTGTTTGTTTTAAATTTGACTTTGACACCTTCATTATTGACGTCTAATTTTGTTACTGCATTGGAAAGGTATTTTAAGCTAATATAAATTAAATCTCCTACAATTCCTATCAATGAAGTCAGTCATATGTATGCTCTCTGATACCAAACATCTAGGTATGCTAATGAACAATTCCACAGACAAAGTTTCACACAATATTGTTACTACCTAAAAAAGCCTGTGTCATACATTCAGTTTTACTGAAAAAGAATATTAATATGAGTGATTCTGATTCCGAGAGAGTCTCTTCGGATATCTAAGACATTGCGCAAAGCGCACTTTCCGAAAAATCAAGACAGACGTTCGCACAAACTTATGCAAGACTTGAAGATTTGTGCAAAGGGAAAAGAATCAAGAATTCTAAAAAGTTCTTCTGGCATATTTCGAATATATTTCAAAACATAACAAGCCTTCACCGCTTTGGGTTAATGCTACGTTCAGTTATATCAAGAAAAAATACGAATATTAGCAATAACGTCCATCTAATTGCATTTCTAAAAACAAAATCGGAACGATGTCGGTCAAAAAAATCTTAAATTTTAACAAAAGAAGACATAACTCGATTTTTGCTGAAAGCCGACAATAGAACTCATTTTATGATAAAAGTTGCATTGATAGTGTGGGTTGCAGATGCCTGCAAGCGTACTGAATTGACAAATCTGGATCTGTAAAATGTTAAAGACGAAAATGAAGATATCATGAATTTTTTTATAACGAACGGAAACATTGAAGGAATAAATATGGTACAAATGGCTCGAAGATATATAGCGATAAGGCCAAGCAACATGCACAGATCACACTCGATTTTTTGTGGTGTACAGAAATGGAAAATGCATCAAACAACCAGTTGGCATTAATACTTTTGGGAAAATGACTCGGGAAATAAACTTACTTTCTAAAAATGCAGTCCACTTATTATCTGCTAGAATTAATTTAAATTGTTCAGAAGTTGTAATTGATGTTTACAATAAATAAATATTAGATTTTTTATAGTTAATAATAACAAATAAAAGTAGTGACTAACTTTGCTTTTGTTTATTATTTACTTTAAAATTTGCCTCTTATTATGAATTTGTAATGGCACTGAGTGTTGTTATGAAGGACATAATGGCATCCAATGAGGGTGTTAAATGTGCCATAATGACATCGTCTTTGATTAAATTGCTAATAACAAGCGTATTTAACAACCCTAATTATATTAAGACTTTAGTCGCGTCAAATTAGCATTTCACTTGTAACTTTTTGCGGAGAGGTCCGATTGAGATGCGGTTTTCTGCAAAATGTTCAGCGAATTTTTTATAACAAGAGGTACATCTAACCTCTGTACGCTCGCAAATTTTTAATTTTTTATTTAACATAGACCCATTTTTGTTGAACATATGGCAAATGTCACACACGATTCAACGAAAATGTCTGGAAAATGTTCTCTCGGGGGTTTTCTAGGTCCCTCTTTATCACTTTGATGTTAGCTTTATTATTTATTGCTAAATTGTTGTAACTGGGCTAATTAACAAATTAAAAACTCCACCCCCGAAATCACTAGAGAACCGGAATTTTTTCCAAGATTTCTGGCTTATTAAGGCAAACCATCGGCACAAGATTTTTGCAAATATAATTGTTTATTGTTCGATTGTTGCAACCTCGCTAATTAACAAATTAATAACTCTACTCCCGGAATCGTTAGAGAACCGAAATTTTTTCCGGGATTTCTGTCTTTTTAAGACGAACCATCGGCACAAGATTTTTGCAAATATAATTGTTTATTGTTCAATTGATCTCAGAATTATTGCAAAAAAAAATCCGATTTTCTAACGATTCCGGGAGAAGAGTTATTAATTTGTTAATTAGGGAGGTTGCAACAATCGAAAAAACCACAGAAAACCACATCTCAATCGGACTTCTCCGCAAAAAGTTGTCTATTTCACATTTTTCATGCTAATTTGACGCGACTACTTATCAATGTTAGAAACACTTTACCGAGATACTTTTTTGCCAAAAATTGATTGGAAATATGTCTTAAAATTTTAGAAATGTGAGTGTTATGTTTGTTTTTCTTAAAAAATATATACTACCTACTCAGAAATTACTATTATTATTATTATTCCTCGTTTGTGGGATATTTGCTATTAAATCAAAAACTTATTTCTTCTATTAAATCGTGAAAGTTTTTTAAAGCGTGATGAATTTCAGGTGTTATTTAGTGTTATCTACTGTTTTTTAAAATATCTTCTTATATATTATATTTCTTAACAGTAAAACTTGGAAAATTTATAGGTGATATTGTTAATTCACCTGTAACGACCTGCAGAATAACCGTGTAAATTTCTACATAAATTCAAAGCAACTACGTTAAACGAGCAAAAACATCCAGCCAGTGGATATACTGACTTAGTTATGCTATATAGATAGAAACGAAGAGGCGTTTTTATCCGCCACGGTTCGCTGGTTTTAAACACAAACAACTATAAAGAGAATATGTAAGATTTATAAATGAATTCATATGCCTATAACGGAGGAATAATCGGCAGAAAATTGGCATGAAAAAAATGGCATGCAGCATCGTAGATGATGTGAAATACCGACAATTCTCAGATCCTGAATATAGGTTGAACGGTAACAACGTATATATTTTTATCCACTCATACCTAACAGTAATCTAACAATAAAAATATTTCACAAAAGGTGTTAATAGGTAATTAAATTTATTTAGCAAAAAATATATACACAACGGGAGCTAGAAAGAAACAAAAGGTAGCTTGGTATTATTTCCTAAAACATAATCGGCTAAATCAAGGCAGCTATGACTGCTATTATCTCAAATCAACAGAATTTTCGTACAAAACCTTATACTTGCCTTTTTAGTAACTAACATATCTAATATTATAAAACAAAATAAACAATTTAAAATATTGAAAATAAATCTTGAATCTACACATACACATTACACATTTAAAGAATTTTGGCAATTGATATAGTCGCGGCAAGAATTCAGACGTCTTACGCAATTGTTTTTATTATCAACATAATTTTCGATATTTGGTCGCATTGAAAACAATATTTTTTTACAATTTAGTGCAATATACAGTGTGTCCACGGATGGAGTTGACAGGAGGAGAAAGTTTTTTGTTTTTGACTATCGAAAAATGTCACTTTTTATAAAAAGTTCTGCTTTTCGAAAAAAATTAGAATATCATAGAAACGTCTTAGATCAGATATACATGGTGCTCATAAATTTAAAAAACATGAAAATACTCAAGAAAGAAATACCATTATTTATTATTTTACACAACATATTTATAAAACAAATCTGTTTATAACCTGAAATCAAAATCAAAATTTCAATTTTGACTTTTACTCTGCACACTTTACGAATAGTTTGTTATTTCTTCTCGTATGCGCTCTTTTAATATCATGTGGCAGATCATTTTAATAAACCTTTTGTTTTAGGAAAAAAGTCAAGGGGCGTAAAATCAGGTGGTCTAACAGGATAATAGACCAAATCTTCCTATCCACCTTTTACCATTGTCTGAGCAAGACTGTAAAATGAGCAAGGCAGCAGTCCTGTTGCCAAAACAGGTTATTGCGTACTTCTGGCTCTCAAGTATTTAAAAATGGTAAACCAAATGTTTCCGAAATGTTTTGGCACCAGGACGGCTGTAATGCTCAGAGGAAGATTTGGCACAATCCTAACCATACACTCCTTGCCTTTTTTCTTCGAGGTGCCCTAAAACAAAACATTTTTTCAAATGGTTTGCCACATGATACGTATTAAAAGAGCACATACGCCAAGGAATTCATGAACTGAATGAGCCGCTAACTATTCGAAAAATTTATGAAGTTACCGGAAAAATGTGTTGAGGTGGGAGGTAGAGGTAGAGTAAATGTTAAAAATTAAATTTTGATTTTAAAATTTGTATTAGAGCTCTATTTGAAGTTATAAACAGATTTGTTTTATAAAAATGTTGTATACAATAATAAATAATGGTACTTTTCTCTTGAGTATTTTCTTGTTTTCTTTATTTATGAGCACCCTGTATATCTGATCTAAGACTTTTCTATAGCAGTCCCAATTTTTTCGAGAAGCAGAACTTTTTATGAAGAGTGAGATTTTTCGATGAAGTCAAAAACAAAAGAGTTTCTCCTTCTGCCAACTCCATCTGTGGACACACTGTATAGTGTAAACATTTAGTGCAGTATATAGATTTATTATTCCCAATTACAGTTTCATAAATATTTTGATGAAAATATAGAGAATTATTCATTTATTCATCAACAATGCTTACAAGGTATTATTAATTATTTGTGATGTATTTTCTTTACTTTTCATTAACTGGATATTCAGATACAGTTATAACTAAGTAAAGAAAATCCATCAGAAGAATCAAAGATATTTTGCTACACACTGAAATATTAGATTTTACTGAAAATCAACGTTTATTGTTAAGAGCTATTTATAGGTTCTTCTATGCAGTCCATTTATTTTATTAGTCACAAAGTGTTGCCAAAATTTCGACGCTTTAATTGATTAGAAGAAAATATTATCAACAGGTAATGTTTTAGCTAGTTATATATTCCTAAGCAGCCAGAACTGGCTCCTAGTGTTTTAGAATTTTTGTATTAATTCTGATAAAAGAACGTCATTTGAAAAGAAGTAGCCAGTCGGATTATTGACACCCTGTATGGTAATTGTGGAAATACCTATCAAGTTTAAATAATTAAGTAGCAAAATGTCCCTTCAAGGTGTTATTTACTTTACAGCAGTATGTTTATGTCCATGAATTTAACACTTTATCACCCTGTAAACATTTCTTATTGTTATTATCATGCCTAGGAAATGCCTAGCACTAAAATGTGTGTTCATAAGTAATAAAATACAAATAAAATATAATAGCAGATACTAGTACTAGGCCTATCGTATCACAATTATTATTATTATGCTGTTGAAGAGAAAACTTATTAAAAAGCTATTAGATTTTACATACACTGGGTCAAAACAATGCAATAAAACTATCAAAACAAGAAATATTATTTTTAGAATATACGCTTCAAAATGGGTTGTAAGATTACTATATCCTTTTGTTGATAATAATTAAATGTTTTGTTCCAATGAAATAGTTTTATTAATATATTTACCACACAAGACACATGATCACTGAGTATGAATATACATTTTTCCAAGATAGATCAACAATAACTAGGTAATTTATTACATGTAACAAAAATGGATTGAATCTTATTGTGACAGATCTTATTGCTCAAAATTATCTGCCCACACTGATCTACATAAAGATTCAAAATGATGTTCCATGAGCAAAAATTTGATCATGGATTCATAGGTATTTATACGTAATTTTAAGTATAACTTTTTAAAAAAAAATGTGAAAATTGCATTACATATCAATATATTTTTATTGTATTACTGTTTATTATTAAGACTAAAAATTAATTTTCATAAATCAATAAATTAAATATCTCATTACAGCATCTTAATATCAATTTTGCTTTCAGGAGCAAACAAACATAATGAGCGGATTCAAGAGGAGCCCCAGCAAAGTCTGGTGGGCCAGCAACAGCCTGGAATGGAGAGAAATTTCTGCCAGTCCCGGAAGCCAAGATTCGGGATTCTCCGACACCGAAACCTCCCCACATCTTCACGCTAACAACAATAAAAACTCCACCGACACTCCTAAGAAGTCATCCCCAGCCCAAAGAATACCAAAAGACATATTCAAGGAACTCACTTCTGAAAAAGCGAAAGAGAACCTGTCGACGAACTACAAAGAGAAAACCACGCCCGAGAAAGAGAAAATAACTCCCCAAAGGTTGGTAAAGTCCGAAGTAAAACCAACTCCGAAGAAACCTGTAGTCGTAGCGTCTAGTAACACTGAACCCATCCGGAAGCACAGATACACTAAAAATTCCCCCAAAGTTAGCAGAAATTTATTCAACTCGAAACAAAAAGAATGCAAGAACGTGATTGAACCTCATCAGTATTCCAGGGAGCATATCAGAGAAACAACACATTCACCGTCTCTTAACACCAGCGAAGAAGACGCAGTTGATGGCAGCTACTCTTGGCGGTCTAGTAAAAGTATCGACGACAGTTTCGAGAGTATCAGAATCCGGTCTCTGCCCTTGATCAGTGCGGGAAAAGTTCCGGTGGATCTGAATCTTTCGGCTCCGGCAGTGTTGGAACATTTTAAGGAAGACGAGTATGGCGCCGGGCTCAGTAATTCCCTCTCTAGTGACTGTGAGAGTGAACTAGAATGTCTCTTCAACGGTCCGGATTCCCCCAAGCACACGTCAACGCCGAAAACTGGACCTGGTGTCAAGATGTGCCACAGAAGAGATAAACTTCCTTTGAACCTGTTTCTAAAGTACCAACAAGAAAGGTAAGAAAGTGGATTTTTTACAATAATAGTTTTACAATAAGTAAAAACAAGTAAATTATAAATAACAGAAAACCTAATTAAAGGTGTAAGGAAAGTGTTGTTGTTGACAATTTTTACATAATTACATATACCTATATTATTATCCATATACATACTATAGACATTTACGTATTGGCCCCAAGAATCAATATACATATAATAAAAAACAATATTTATAAATATGAAAAAATAGACTATAACTGAGCAATATACTATGAATGTAACAATCATGAACATAGACGGCGAACACATAAATATATTTTTTTGTATTTCGGACGTGATAATTCTTTGCTGCGTTAGTATGTACTTGAGAAATATTCATTATGTTACATGTATTCGATGAAAACCCACTGTTTATAATTTGCAAAGTATGGAAAACCTGGGATTAGTGTAATCATTATTTTTTTTTTTGACTGATCTATGTGTTACATAGAAATTATGGTAGCATTAGTAAATGGGCATTCGAACTCCAAAAAATTAAAAGAGAAAAAAACTTGAAAATGTTTTTATTTATATGATAAAGTAAGAATGGAGGAATGGAAATGTTTTTCCATCCTCCATTCTTCATTTATCTGATTACCTTAATTATTATATCGAATAGCACATGTATAGCAAGTATTAATATAAAAAAATGTAATTTAAATTGGGTGAAATGTCATTTGAAAAAAGTCAAGCGTTCTAGAACATTGAGTATATATAATTATGACTAGCTTATATAACCAATTATTTAGAATAGATTTAGTATGACTGATATGTTATATTTGTTTATAATTTATAAAGTAACGCGAAGTAGCAAAGCTACAGACATGAAGCACTGAAGGCTAGCGACCTATATTGCGATTCGGCGATAACAAGATGTTGCACACGGAAGAAGCAACTACTCTGCGGGCTAATACCCCGACCAGCATTAAATTACACTTGGAAATCCTACAGCAAACAGCTAAAGTCACTCGTCAGCAGTCTACCAAATATATACCGGTTTCGAGCCCATAAGCTCTCATCATTATGCCATAGGTGAGGTACCGACAGGTTTGCAATTTATTAACTATTTGAACTGATATATTGACTCGTTCCCGGGTATTTTGCCACAAGTTCTGGGACACATTGTATAACCATACTACATTACAGATTTTATTACAACGCAACGTAATACTAAAAAGAAAAAATATATTTTATTAGTACAAATATTGTTTATTTCATTTACATAGGTACATTTTTTTATTCTGATGAGAACTCAAATATAACTCGATTTAACAAAACATAAAATCGCCTTAAACTTTTAACATCAGTTATACAAGTAACAAAATTATTTCATAGAAAATATGAGCTTCCTATAACTTCTACTATCAAAGACTGGTTAAAATATCACTTAATATTTTCTTTCTATCTCATCCTTATCACCAGATATAGGTATACTCGCATCAAGAATTCAGACGTCTTACGTCACAGCTGACGTTACACATTTGTTTTTATTGTCAACGTAATTTTCGATATTTGGTTGCGTTAAAAAAATCATTTTTTGCAATTTAGTGCAATATATAATGCCAACTTTTAGTGTCGTACACAGTTTTATTACTATCAGTTGCAGTTTCTTAAATATTTTGATGAAAATATAATGAATTATTCATTTGTTCGTATGACGTAAGTCGTCTGAATTCTTGTCGCGAGTATAACAATGCCTTTTCCAGATATACTTTAAGCAAGGTCAGTTTCGTTTCAATTAAATTTTTATTTTAATTTTTATTCAATTATATTTGAGAAAAGGTTAATTAAATGTCATGATTCATAAATTGTTGTCCAACAAATTGCATCCTTGTCTTACTTACACTCATAGAATAAGAATAATGCCATATATATGATAGTACATTATAGATAAACATAGCATAACCTTGCATATATTTTCAAAAATCTAAAATATGGCAAACGTCTAGAAGATAAATAAAAATTAATGAATTTTAGTTTTAACCCTTTATAATGATAACAGGAGTGATGATTTTTCCCTAAAATACAAGTGTTAAAAATGAATTTAAATATGACAAGGGTCTAGAAAATAAATAAAAATTGATTGATTTTAGTCTTGACAACCAAATTCATCTTAAAAGAATAACAAAAGTAACTATGTATTTTTCCTTAAATTGCATCCAAGACTGGTGCTCGATTACTACTGAAGATATTGACTGAAGTCAATATAAATCTACGGATTTTCTATAAAAATAATTCCCTATAACAATTTTTTTTCCATCTTGGAAAATGTTTGCAATACAGTAACAAAGTTACCTTCATCACTTACATTTTTAGTAGAATTAATTTGTATGTTAGGTGTTTATCGTCATTCAAAGCTGTTTAAATATCTTGTTTTTTAAACTTTGCCTAATAATCTTTTCCATTTCTCTGTAAAATACTGACAGATGTGCAAACGAACTATATGTATTAAAATGTGTTCTCATGTAATTGCAGTTTGTAATAAGGAATGGTTACTCCAAAGAGAGCTTTTTGAGCTTTTGCTCTGTCTTGAAAATAAACTATTACATCTTTCCATGTGATATATTGAACTCATTGAATTCATATTTCGTACAAGATTTCTCAGGCAGTAATAAGTTTTACTGATTCAGTTTCATTCATGATATCCAACGGCAAGCTCTGGGATTCACTCATGCTTCAAGTATGTTTCATCACATCTTTTTCATAATCACATCTAGAAATTGATAGTAAAATAATTTGTACAAAAACAATAGCGTGGTTTGTAATTGTTTGTTTATTTACAACAATGATGGCGTTCTATGAGCGCATTTGACTTTTTTGGTATTTTTACCTGATAAATTATTGCAAAGAAATTTATCAACTTGGCATTTCTTTGATGTTATTATAGGTTTTCGTACTAATTGTTTGGTTTCTTCACTATAATAGATAACATTTATATGTGCACGTGGGAAAATGCAAAATTTCCTTAGAGGAATTTCATAGACATATCTACTATCAAACAATAATTGCTGAAAAAACTGTTTCGCGACCAAAAACTTTAAATATATTGCTGCGGAAGCTAGTTTGTTAATTATGTTTCTGTTTGCTTTAAAATTTATAATTTTTGTAATACCTCTGTTTTGGCGTTTTCTGAAATATTTCAGACTCTATTCGGTTTGGTTCTAGATGCATTCTCGAGGAAAATTTTAGAAGCCTAAAAATAAGCGGAACCAAGTATGCCAAGGCTAAGTCTACGTAGAGGTTATAATATCTTGGAAATAATTTTATACAAAATGAATTGCTTTTTGTTTGTTGTGACCAAAGGATATGAATATTAGTTCCTTGTACTTGCAGGCATATTCTGATAGGCAATTCAGCAGAAACGTATTCCACTATTAATAATCAATTATCAAAATTTTAATTAAAAAACAGATGAACGTAGTAATGACAGCGACGGATCTTGGACGAGAAACATTACCAGATCTTCTTTAAAATTAACAGGAATTCCAACAAAAATTGACGGTTCTGTTACAAACTTGTTAATAATGCTGATCGTTAAGTATTCCACGGTAAGCATCAGCTGTTTATTAACTTATACGAACCATATTGTTACTAGTTAACGGTTTTCAGATGCCTGAGAAAAAAATGCATTGCAAAATTGCATAATGATGTTCTTTGTGAGTCGAGATGTGAATCAGTTGGTAAATATTTATTAATTATTTTGTTCACAACAAGCGCGATAACAAATTAATGACTCGACAATAAACAGCAATGTGTTTATGAATATGTATATGTGTGTATGTTTGCTGAACAGGTCGTTGAAGTTAAGTGGATAACTGATTTGTTGTAATACCGATACTAAGTTTAACTTATTGTTCGTTTTGAAAATTAACGAATATCGTTCACTGAGTCATTTTTCGTGGATTTACTATTGCTAATAACAATTTCTAGTCATTCAGTAATCTAGCTTTAACTACCTATTCACTCATAAAACTTGTGTAGTCGCGTCGTATCAACGAATTACAGAGTCGCATTTTGTATGTACAGAGTGTCCCAATTTCGCAAGGTGTCTTGAAAAGTACAAGAGGTAGAAGGATGTGGTTTTCATAGACCTCTTCGTTTTTGAAATACAGATATAAATTTAAAAAAACTACCTATCTTAGGGAATAACTGAGATATCGGAATGGTGAAACTTGTTTCTGGCAGAGTTTTTTACGTAGAATTTAGTGGCACATTGGTAATTTCTCTACAGGGCGTTTCTTTTAAAATATGACCCAAACTTACTTTTTTTTAATGGAATACCCTGTATATTTTTACATTATTCAATTTCATTATTTTTTCCTTTATAATGATATATAATAGTTTCTGTTTTATAAATTGTATTTTATCAAAAAATATTCATTAATATTGAAAAAAATTGAAACCAAAAATATCCTTTTGTTTATCCCTATTTTATAATTTGCTGCCTATTTTCATGATTATATTTAAAATATTCACCAGATGGAAAATTTAAACAGTTTCTAAAGAATTTTTCAGTACTAAATAATTTTCTATAGTTTTTTTAAATGACATTTACGATTAATTTTCTTATTATTCATTATTTTTTGTACGTTTGTTTTTATTTATTTTCAAATGTATAGAATTAAAGATATTTATACATTTCTTAATTGGCTAATATTTTTTAAAATAATTTTTTGAGATTAAATACTCAAAATCTGAAAGATGATTCATATGAAATAGTGTCTTCTACGAACACGAATGGTTTTAAATATTTTTTTTACGTTCATGCAAAAAACAACCTTATTGAACTATATTTAGTGAAAAAAAACTGGTTCATTATTGTACTAGTGCGATAAAAATTGTATTGCACTCATTTGTCACTCTACTACAGTGTTTTATGATCATGACAAACATAAACGTTCAAATCGACGCCATATTTAGTTAATTTTCTGTGAGATTGTACAATTTTTAGTTTCCTACACTTAGTGTCACCTAAATAAAACATTTTTTGGTTTTTTCATGAACGTAGAAAAAATATTGTATGCAACTCGTACAAAAAGTTTGTTGCACTCAACGTATTTTTAAAAGCTGCCAGTAAAATTTTTACAGATTAGGTAGCTGCCAATTCTAAGTTAGTAGCATTATACACATTAGAGGATTCTGTTTTATTTGAATCATATATGTTATTTCCGGTATGGAATCATCGATAAAACTCATGGTGCTTGATTTCCATATCGTTCAACTTCTTCAGCTAAAATCGTGGCCTTTTTCGGAATATAACACTCATTATTCCGTTCTTTTCATTCGAGAAATACCTTTAGAAATTTACAAATGTTAACTAAACGTCACATTTTACCATATTATAATTTTGAATCAAAAACAAACTTGGGATCTTGAACATTTTCCTTGATTCCTAAACAACTTTTTAGCATAGACCATTTTGCCCATAATGTATTCGTACTAAATCTAGCAGGTAGTTGTTTCATGTAAACATCTTCTGTTACCCCAATCACATAATTTTTTGTCGCTATATTCGCGCTCGTACATTGAAGATGATTTTTCTGGCAATACCTGACCATGAAGATGGTGGCTTTCTCAATAAAATGGCTTCGGGCACATTCAGTTTTACTAAAATAAATAACAGTGAAATAAACAGCATACGTAGTCACTATCGCTTCCAAAGCTTCCGACAAATTATTGATAATTTTGGCTCCAGAAGGTGACAGACTCATATACGACTCGCTAGTCACCAGCAAAAACTCTCTCTCTGATCACGCTAATAGTGTTATATACTATTAATAGAGTCTTCCTAAATATTATTAAAAATTTTTGTAGCTATTTGAACACTTTAGACTTGTCGTAAAGAGCTCAACTTGGATAATAAACCCATGTAAAATAATAATATGAAAAAAAGATGAAAGATTACTGGCAATGACACTCCTGTAGCATGAATATTTCGAATTTTCTACAATTCTTGCATGCATTTATTCAAATTAATTGCATGAATATGAAAATAAGGACGGCACAAAATGCCAACTGGCAGATAAATTTTGTTCAAGTACTACCCATTGGCAAAGTTTGAGTGTAGTTAAAAACAAATTATAGTTTGACTATTTATTTTACAATCTGATACGAAGTTTCGTTTGTATAAAGAACTCTTTTGTCTTATTAAGACAATAAAAATTACTTGAGACAACAACTGTTTAGTGTCATTGTAAGAAGAAAATTGTTGAATTAAGTATAAGAATGCTTGAATATGTAAATATTTATGTAAATATGTTTTGGTCAATATAACTAATATAATTAATACACATATAGTATATTAATATACTTAAATACAGATTAAATTTATTCCCATGCATTTTAATCACAAAAACCCTACATTACAATGGTTGACTAGATTCCTTGACGTTTCGAGAAACAGGTCACTCTCTTCCTCAGAAATAACTGAAACTGAAAAAAAAATCTGTATCTAAGCATTTTAAAAATAAACGCCTTTGTTTAGAATATGTAGGCTACTTCTATGTTATACTGTATATAATTTTTATGTTGTTAGCTAAACGATTTATTCCCACCAATTTGAATCTCTGACCTCTGACCTACTTTTTTATAATTACAGGGTTCCCCCTATCCCTTCGAACGGAATAGACGTCGATAACAAAGCCGTACAAAGATGGTTGAATGAAGCCAAATATAACTACGAACAGGAATGCATGACTACCCTTCAGTGTAAATCCATCGCAGGGGAGCTGAATCAGAAAGTGTCACACCTGGCGTCTTGTTTGACGACGACGCTCAGGAGTATACTTTCTCATGCTAGATGCATCGAAATGGAATATAAGAAACTTAACAGGTAAGATACCAAGCAGAAAATAAGTCTAGGAGAAAATAATGTTATAGTTAGAAATTAAAAAAGAACGGCCATGAAGAAGATGATCGCAATTCCTATTTCGATTTATTCATATTTAAAGGTGATTGGAAAACACATTCAAAAATAATAATTACTTACCATAGAATAATAATGTAGTACCTACTTAATAACACTTTCTTTACTGTTGTTAAATTAAAACACTTGTTAGTTGGTTTCTCTAGTTGGATCATGCATGATATTAAGTAAAAGAGTTCTTATAAACATATGTCCGTAATGCGGGAAATACATATGCTTGTTGCTTGCATAATGGCATGCAAGGAATTTACACAAAGCAAGTGGCATTTGTGTTTACTAAAAGACATGCCAGTAGAAGGCGTTAGGTTTCTGTATATTACCATTTGCTAGCTACTGACATGTCAATAATCAAGGTACTAACGAAGCATGCCATTTTACTTGCAAGTACCTTGCAAATGTGTTATCGCTGTGCCATTTCCTAGCATACAAGCTACTTACCTATTTTACTGGCATGTAGATTCACTGTATTCCAGCCATAATGCTCGATCTACACGAGGCCAGTTTTTTAAGCTAGGAAAGCAAGCTAGTGCTAGTAAGGTAGTATCTCTAGCTCCATATAAATGGAACTAGCTTAGTTTTTAAGTACGCTAGTGAAGGAGCTAGTAAGCTATCATCTAACCCACGATAGTTTCTATTATTTATGCTAGTAGCGCTTTCCACCACTAAATTTACTATCCTGGCTTGTGTATTGGCTTCGTGTTAATGGTGAAGCTATAATGATCGGCATATCACGAAGACACACTGTTTTACATTTTCTTCTTATATACATGCATCACAAATTATATAAAGAAAGTAATTTTAAGTGTAATGTCACTATACCCTGTTATAAAGATAAACATGCGTTCCAATTCATCGTTACAAGAAACACGTTTTTTTAGCAACTCTTCTACTAATTGATCTAATGCAACTTGAGACAATTTCTCAAATAAATAGTCTAAAATTGTGTTTATTTTCATTTTTTCTCCACGGTAGACTTCAATGATACTGGCGTTGACTTAAGCATCGCGTGTACCACTCTAGCATTGTGCCAAGCCTCGTGTAAAGTCGGCATAAATGCTTTTTTACTAAGATTCAATAATGTTTCTCTTTTCTTTGTATCTCCCACATTTTTTGAGATATGTAGCTCAAATTTGGAACATAGAATAACTTAGATTACCTGCATCATTTGCCCTGCCTAACAGTCACGACCTACAAGGTGATACATTCTCCTTTCAGTTCCCCAACGTCTTTCCGGACTCTACGTTGTTTGTTCTGTAACAAAAGTATGATTCCCTGTTCACTTTAGAAACTTTTTTTCTCTTGAAATTTGTTCGTATCTTTAGCTGTCTTCGAGAAAAAAATATAAATTGATTTCCTGTAACTCGCTAAATTAAACCGTCACAAAACTATGACATTTTTTTACTGTCAGGAGTCTATAAGGTTGACATTCTCCTTACTGAGAAAGAAAATGGTATCTTAGCAATAAAAGTATCACTTTTATTCCTTAGATTAAAAATACCACTACCCTCATTCTTGGAGCAATTCTCAAAGTCCAACACGTTTTCATTAATAGTTATATTATTTTTAGATGTTGTGAAATCAGAAATGACAACGGTGATTGGTCTATCATTACCACTATCAACTTTCAGTATTCTTTTCGCAAAATTGTCTTTATTCAAAAGTGAGTCTTCAATGTAGCCCTCCACCACAGTGCTCAATCTCCATCCTTCGTGTCTTTTAAAATAAATGAGGTCATCACCGCCGTCAAGTAACGTTTGCTACGTTTGTCGTCTACTGTACTCTTTCCAGTTGTCCAATTTCAAAAATTTTTGTCACTTCTTGCGAGGCGGCATTAATTTTATGAATACCGACCACCATTCGATGACACTTTCCACTAAAGTATCTGAGAGAAAAGCGACGTTATACCAATGCGAATGGACATAAAGCAACATATTCTCTACGAGCATAGTAAAAGCACGTGGTCTCATGGTTTTGGTATTCGGAATTTTTATAATTAAGTCCTATTTCACATCTTCAACATTATCAATTGTTAAATTGACTAGTTTACCAGAGCGGCATGCCTTTTGCCTGCATGCCGTTCATATTATTATTCTCAGTTGCAGTTTCTTAAATATGTTGATGAAAACATAACTGAATTATTCATTTGTTCGTATGAAGTGAGTTGTCCGAATTTTTGCGGCAACTATATGAAAGTCGAACTGTCAAAATTAATGAAACAAAATAATTATTATTTGTCAGTCAGAGCCTATTAAAGGATTTTTAAATCCGTTTTTTAATTAAGCAGGTTACAGGAAACCCTTTTTTTTTCTCCAAAACAGAAGCAGATAGGACAAAATTACATAATACAAAAACGTTCCTAAATTAAAGAGGGAATTAAACCCTTGTTCTAGAAAAGACGTACTCCAGAAAATGTATCACCCTGTATATCGTGACGACTATTAGGCAAGGTTAATATAATAGGAGTTGCATTTATTTGTTATATAATTTGAAGCAACAATCAGCAAAAATAACAATGAAACCTTCTGCTTACCTGCTCCTAATACATTTGTAACAACTAATTTCTGTTTCAGTGAAAAGAAACACATCGAACCTCTAGTCCAAAGCCTAGTTGGTAACATATTAGATTTCCTCAATACCAACATACGAGATATTAGCCCCAGCATGCTGAAACTTTGCGATGACATCCGCCTAGCAAAATCTGAGGAATCCCTAAAAGTCATACCCACATTGTACGTGGAATGGGAGATTGCCTACCAAGAAATTCTAGTCAAGGAAGTGAAAAGGATGATGGACAAATTAGAGAATCCCACTTCCGAATTGGACTTGCGCTCAACCGTGACTGCGATCACCTCTCTAGCCCTTCGAAATGAAGAACTAATAGAGATGTTCACCAAGGCGGATGTCATACCGATTCTCTTGATCCTCTGTGAAAAATGCGAGGGTTCATCAATGAGAAGCTTGATTCTACGAGCTCTGTCTACGATGTGCTGCAACGCCTCGGCTGTACGGCAACTAGAAAAGTTCTCTGGAGTGCAGATAATAGCAGACACCCTAGAAGAAGACAGCAGGCCTGAGCCTGAAAGATCCGAAGCTGTTGCTTTGCTTGCGCAAGTAACAGCTCCTTGGTTAGAAGACAACCACTGCGTCAAAGGTCTACAGGACTATTCCAGGAAACTGGTAAAATCCTTGACCAAGTTTGCCTCTGCTACGAAATGCTGCCAAAATCTTTTACTGTGCGCCGCAGCGTTAGCTAATCTTAGCACAATGGACCCAAAAAGTATTAAACACATGATCCACGCTAAAACAGCCAAAGTAATGCTAGAAGGCGTTAAGAACAAAGGCCCTAGAGCATCAATTTACCTCCTAGAACAAGTAGCGACTTTGATAGCGAATATGTCCGCTATAGATCTAGCCAGAAAGCAGCTCACTAACATAAAAGCTTCGGGGGTCTTACTCTGCTTCCTGAAAACAAACTTCGTTGGGGAGGATGTGGAAAGGAGACTTCAGCAGAAGAGTATCATAGCGCTGTCTAGATTGTGCGGACAGAAAGAAGCAGCGGGGCAAGTTGTCGAGCTTGGTGGAGTAGAGAAACTAGTCAGAATGTGTCGAGAGAAGAATGAGAGGCATGATAGTGATGCGGTATTGGTGGCAGCTCTGGTAAGTTTCCCCTATTTTATAAAACAACAATAATATTATATTTTTTCTTATACTTCGCCTTCTAATATTTATTTCTAATTTTTTTCTGGATTTGCCTAACCACCAAGCTACCTTTTACCTGTAGAAAGTTTTCATCCTTTGCTATTGATTGAAAATTAGTTGACTTCGCTTATTGGTGGGATTGGTGGGTTCTTTCTTGGAATTTCGCTTTTACGAAAATCGTAATCGCCGGTGACGATACAAGAGTAAATGGCAAATAATAGTTTAGCAATGAGTGTAAATCTGTTTAATTACTAATCTGTTTCTTAAACTTCTGTATATATGTAAAAAATTAGATTAACTGCGTAGGATATGCTTATAGAAGATATTCAGTTGTTTTCGTTTTTATTGCTTAGATCTGGATTTTTCGCCTATATTACAAAATAGCATAGCATTATAAATAGAATAAAGTAATATCTACCTAGAGAGATGAATATAGCGATTTCAATAAGCCTCAATAAACAGGTCATTTTCGAAAAAAAATTAACGTGCTTTATATAAAAAAATTGCGTATCCCGACAAAAATATGGTGGAAACCTTTCATTTGTCCACCCTGTATAATGCGATTTAACATTCTACCTTGCATATTTTAAACTTGAAAAGGCAACATACAACTTGAATTCTATCAATGAAAATTTATTCAAATACGAATAATCATAAGTTACATTTTACACCTTCCAAGTAAAATTAACATAGATATAATTTTACTTGAAAAATAGTTATGACTAACTGTCTGGGTTAGTTAATGAATATTAAAACAGCAGATAATTATGAAAGAAGAGGTCAAAACAACACCTTTTCAAAACCTAACATTGTACACAGAAATAAACTATTAATAAATATCAATATTTCAATAAAAGTAACACAATGACGATAAAACCTATTACGATTTACATCCCATTGTTCCAACTTCAGATTTATAAGAATCTATATTTATGTGGACATCCGGTATACTAGATACAATGGACCCATTTGCAAGGACGGATATAAATTTACCACCTGAGAGAAAGCATTCTTAGAATAAACGCATTAAATGAAGATTTAAATTTCCTTCACTTGAGCCTCTTGATTTACAATGTGATATTAAAATAGAAGCCCATTATTTTATTTTTATGCAAATATAATTAGTGTTGGTAACATTGTCTTACATTTTCGTGGTCTCGGAAGAAAAGACAAGACCAAGACGAGACGACAGTTCAAATTGCAAGACAATACAAGATTTACTTTTTATGTCACCTTAAAAACCTTTAAAGAAATAACGAACTTTAACAATAAAAATTACCCAGCTTAAGTACATCTGAATATGTGTGTGATTTAGCATTACAAAATTAAATCAGGTTTTCAACTTTCAATTTCCTCGAATGCTGATTAAGTGTCGGAAGATGTTGTAAGACTATACTAGCTTAGACTATAATAATATGGCGAATAATCCTAAATATCCTATTTGAATTGTTGTATCGTAAAGCTGAACAATTCCTGATCTTAACATTTCTCATCACTAATTTTGAACAGCATGATACATCCTATGGTACTGACACTGAGTTTCATCATATCTTCATCTCAAGAACTGATTCGAAGCAAAAACTTTCAGCTTTGGAAACTCACCGATGGCGAAAGTGTGGGTATCATCCATCATAATTAACGAAGACAAAAATATATCACTGTATAATATTGCAAATAAAATAGGTCATCATATACGCCATTTGTATTATCTTCACTTTTTGATTCTTTACACTTTTTTGTATTCCAAACCGATTAACAACAAAATTGATTATTTTGATCAAGTGTATTTTTACAATGCACATTATATTACTTAAAATAATCGTCTACTTAATAAACACCCTGTATATGCTCAATATTTGATCTTTTTGATGGATGTTAAAGACATGTAAAAGAATATATTTACCTCCTAAATAAACTACTTTAATCTTGTATAGTGTACATCCATTTGACCACTTGGACCTAATCTTATAACTTTATTATTCCAGGCTACACTTAGAAAAATCGCCGACGCATGTGGCGCAGACGTCTTAAGTGCTCAGGACGCTCAAGAGCTGGTGGAACCAAAATTACTTGACTCATTTTTAGCCTACTCCACTCAAAACGAAAGCTATGTGTAAGGTGTAATCTTGAGTGCCTTATAGAAACTTACTTTATCGGTATTTGATGTACAAATAACGTCATTTTAGTTCATCTTTGATTGTAACAGTAATTGTATTAACCTGCCATATGATTTGTGTTATATGTTTAATTTTTATAAAATTGTTTTGTGCTATAAATTGTTTATATTTTGTTATTTTTGTAATTTATTTGCTTGGGAAATATTACTTGCGATTTAGTTTAAGTCATTCTTCGATTGTTTGTAGAGTGATGTGAACAGCACCAAATATTTCTTTTCGTAGCAGAATCCATGAATCAGTTTTCTAGAAAATACCAATAACAACTATAAACACATGAAGACAAGAGAGCATGGTAGGTATTTTATAGAAAATGTCATGGTTTTGTTCATTTTATATTTGCAGTAGGTACTTTAGTGCATATATACATTTTCATATTGATTTACTGATTTTTTATACATTGCCTATAAATATGTACTTCATTAAACTTTTTATTCTGATCCTTAATATAATATTTTAGATATACAGGCTGTCTTACGAGGACGGTCCATTACAATATTTCAGAGGTTACTTTCAATTTCAATTTTGAGAATTTAGGCTTTGGGGTTTTCTGTATATTTGGATTCTACCCGAAATTTTAGAACTTTTATCAAGCTGCCTTATATTTATCTAGATATAGAAGGCATATCATTTATTACATATGTTTTAAAAAACTGTTTAATTTTACACAGGGTGGTGAAAATTTATTGTCAAATTTGTTTACATGTAATGATAAGAGGCATATAAGTATCTAATGCATTTGTTTTACTGTTCTAAATTATAAAATATTTACTGCAAATATAAGATTTTTTTTACTTATTTTATATTTTAAATTAAATAGGTACGTTTGTGTGAATTGTAAACAATTGTTCAAAATATTAATTGTTTTATGTAATAATATGAGTATATTAAATTATGTCAGCATAGAAATTTACAATTCAAACACTCAGTACCTCAAGCTAGTCTTTTTAGATGTTAATATAATGATACAATAGTGTTTAATTATAAAATGGAAGTTTAATCTGAAACAATAATATACTGTACAGATTGATCTTAGACAATATATTCGGCGTGTTTTAAGAAGAACGAGTTTTTGTGTTCTTAGCTACGCGATGTGTCTTTTAGACATAGTTACCAAATAATACATTTAACTATATTACAAACATTGCCCGTAGTTTATTTTATATCCCCGACTTTTCTTTTCCTCAAATTATACAGAGTGTCTTTAGATGAAAATATTGAAAGGGTTAGACCAGTGGCGTATTTAGAATATCTCTTTTATATTATAACTTCGGGTCCTGGATGCAGAAGGCTTATAGGCCTCATTCATGGACTCCTTGACTGTTCATTTAAGACATAAAACAAAATTACCATTAACGAAATGTTTATTGAAAAAATAAATAACAAAAAGAAATTATAACAATCTTTTCCTTGATTCATTATTGGCAAATTGATGCATAATATTCACATTCAGTTTCTCCAGTGCGTCATTTTCAATTAGAATGTTAGAAAAATCTAGGCCATTACTTCAAAGGCGTATTATAATTTATTATTTAAAATAAATGTCTAAATTGCCTCCTAAGAAAGATCTTGGCCAGTACAGCAGATATTTTATCGTAATGCGAGAACGGTAAATCACAACGTTGTGAATTTTGGCAGGTAGGAAAATAAATGAATTCGTCATAATCCTACGAAATGGAAATTTTGAAAGATCTTTTAATGCTTACCAAATTTAATAACTTTGTGATTTACCGTTCAGGCACTACGATCAAAAATCCACTCTACCGGCGCAGTTTATAAATAATCTCATCTTCCTGTAAGGACAATTTAGAAAAAAATATACCGGGTGTCCTGTTAAGGTCGGCCAGCGGCTGTATTTCCCAAACTACTCTTCATACAGTTTCTGGGAAAAATATTGAGAACAAACGTGACCCCTAAAAGTCTATTCAAATTATTTTCCAAAAATTTTACCGCTGGAATCGAAAAGAGAGATTTTCTCCATAAAATCTATAGTGAAGGTTATGTTGAATTGAACGGTTTTTAACTATTCTATTGACACTTTACAAATTCTTTATTTGACAATTTGTTCTATCTCTTAAAATAAGAGGTAGAAGGAGGGTAGAATCATATTGCAGACAAAGTTGGAAAGCTCCCGTCTACGATAACCGATTTTAACAAACTTTATTCTGTTTAATAACCGAATCATAATATGTAACAATACTTAAATTTCTGTTTAAGTCTTTAGAAGTTTAGTAAATTTTCTGTAAGAGATTAAATGGAAGACTGTATTTTTTATTTTACTGTCTTACTGCTAGTAAAATTGTTTATAACTTCTAAAAATACCAAATTATGCCATCTGGTAGTTCAAGCTTAACCAAAAACTTAAGTATTATTGTTAAACATTGTCCTCATGGACGCGGAATTCGCAAAAATATTAAATTATTAATGATGGAAATGTGTCGACTTTTCGCGAATTTCGCAAAACAGAAATATTACGGCTATTTTCATCATTATGTGGGATTAGTAAGTTTAGGTTCATCTTCTAATATTCCCTCATGACAGTCAATGACAGATTTATGATGAAAATGACAGAAAATATTGCAATTGTCAAAATTGCTATTAAATAATTCGCGAGAATTTTCGAGAAATTCGCGTCCATGAAGACAAGGCTTAACAGAAAATGATTCGGCTATCAAACAACTTTAAGGTGGCCGTATCTGTGGCCCAAAATAGTGGAATGTCGATGTAATTTAGGAATATCAAACCCTGTTAAAGGTACCAAAAAGTATACTAGAAAGTTTAACTTAGGTAGTGTTAGTATTTATATTGCTAAAATGTAGCAATTTTATACTTAGAATATTTATTGAAAGTGGCTCTTTTTACGGAATTTTTACATAAAGTTCAACAATTAATTTTTCACATTTAAAGACCAAAGTAAGAAAAATGAGCACAAACCATTCCTAAGTTCATCCTTTATGAGTATTTTGTTGCAGTTAAATAAAGTGTTAAGCATAGTAAGAACGCGTAATATACAGTGATCGGTATTTTTTGAGCCACAAATAGTTTAGCTATTACTAGATAGCATTATCTGTCCAGGGTTTAAAATCATACTGTCTTGTAGACTATTATGCTAATACACGGTGACGGCGGCCTTAAAACAAAACCAAGTTCGCTAAAATCGGTTAACATAGTCGGAAATTTTCCAACTTTTTTTGCAATACGATTCATCGAATCATTCGATTCTTCACATGTTACGAATATTCGACTTTCTTGCATCTGCTTTCTTGCCTAAAGAATAGTTTAACTTACATGCACTCCTTCGACATCTTTCTACGTGACGTTGCTGCTGCAGTCTTGAATATGCGGCAGCACCATGACAACATTATTGGAATATTATCGGTAAGTATACTATCGATTACAGAGACATAGGTACTGAAAAATATACCACTCCGGGTAATTTTGAATCTGTGCATCTACTTGTAAGATATTGAAATCCCTACTCCATGTGCCTTGCAAAACTCTTAATTTTCCCGTTAAGTTAACTTATAGCGAAATTAAAGAATTACAGAGTTGTATAGAAATTACGAAAGCACCCTGGTGTCAAACATAGTTTTTATTTTTAGAAAACTCAATATATTGATATTATTCTCAATATCTTGACTTTTTTTCTCAATATAATGAGATTATTCTCAATATCTTGACTTTTTTCTCAATATATTGACTTTTCTCTTAGTACTGTGATATTTTTATGTATTTGTTTACATTCCACTAGCGATTTAGGTAGTAAAAGTATGTTAATTTAGTCATAGGCGTCGCTCGTGGTATTAAAAAAGGGATCAATTTTTCAAGAAATAACGCTTGAGATTTTTTTAGATAATTATTTTTTTTTGGATTCTTATTGAGCTAGGTTAGAAACTTTTCTGTACCAAATTTAGGCAACCTACAGTTAACGATTATTTACTTTTCAATAAATACCTTAAGCATTTATGTCCTCACTTTCAGACCCCTAATAATATCGAATTTCAATCATAGGCGTCCGATATATGAGATTTAAAAGGAAACTTCTTTGTGCTAAATTTGAATTAAATATCTTTACAAGTATTCAAGATATGAGCATCACACAAAATTAAGTTTTTTTACGTTCGCTTATCTGTTATTTTTAAAATTATTAGTTAGACAAACAGTTTAGTGTTACTACTTGTTTTTCATTAAGCTTAGTATCACATTCTCGATGAATTTTTCTTTCATTAAAAATTTTTTAAAATGGGTTCCTATCTATCAGAAGAATTTTTACATTTATTAATATTTTGTTCTATAACGATATTATTACATAACTATTTGTTCTTATTTATCTTATCATGAAACTTTCTAAATAACATATCACATGAGGTAGGGGTCTGAAACCGGCGACATAAATGTTTGCTATATTTATTGAAAAGTAAAGAAGCGCTGAAGGTTGTCAAAATTTGGTATAGAAGGGTTTCTAGTAAAGCTGAAAAAGAATCCGTTAAAAATAACTTCCTAAAGAAATCGCTAATATAATTTTTCGAAAAATTGATCCCCTTTTCAATTCTACGTGCGACGCCTATGACTAAATTAACATAGTGTCAAAATAGTTACTTTATAAGTATACATAAGCTACGAAAAACTCAGAACAATCCTTTGAGATTAAGTTGCCAAAAGAAGGAAGGAAGGAACAGAAGGATTTCAAATGAAAGTGAATAAGAATACGATAAAAATAATTTCCTAAAGAAATCGCAAATGTTTTTCTCGAAAAACTGGTCCCCTTTTCGATTCTACGTGCAACGCCTATGACTAAACACGCTTTTACAACCTAAATCGCTAGTGGAATGTAATTATCACAGCACTAAGAGAAAAGTCAAGATATTGAGATTTTTTTCATTATATTGAGAAAAAAGTCAAGATATGGAGATTTTTCTCATTATAATGAGAAAAAAGTCAAGATATTGAGATTTTTCTCATTATATTGAGAAAAAAGTCAAGATAATGAAATTTTTCTCATTATATTGAGAAAAAAGTCAATATCTTGAGAATAATATCATTATATTGAGAAAAAAGTCAAGATATTGAGAATAATCTCATTATATTGACAAAAAAGTCAAGATATTGAGAATAATCTCAATATATTCAGTTTAACAATAAAAAGTATGTTTGACACCAGGGTGCTTTCGTAAGAAATAGTTAAAATGTAGAAGTTTACTATTTTCCTCCCTATTGCCACCACAGACCACTAACCCCTGCAACCGTGAAATGCTCGGGTCACTTCTATTCAACGTCGAAAAACTAAATCTACATTAATGTATCATCAATCATGGAGTCGCCCGTGGAATGGGGTCGTCAGAAAAATGCCCCTTCTGCAGGCAGACACTGACAGTAATACCCAAGTTTGCATTTGACATATTCTACACGGTACTTCCGCGAGTGAGAATGTAATCAATATCTTAAGTATATTTTATCTAGGATCAATATCTTCACACACGGATCAAAAATAGCGCTTAAATTATAGGGTTCTTATAGTGGCGGTAAATATGTTATTCCATTATATATATCCGCGCTGCTAATGAGTGATATATGCAAATTAAATTAACGAAGAATGAATATTTATATTTGTTAAATGTGATCTACACTTTTCCAAAACTTTAAATACACTGTATCTTGGAAGTGTTTGCGAACATATCTTTTATAAGTTAAATCTAATAGTGGTATATATACCTACCTACATTTCAAATTCAAAAATGGCACAGAACAGAAATTTGATCATGTTCACCTAGCGGCAATTTCCCATAATACTTTACTGTTTTGTAAAATAAAAATTCGATCCAGTGAGAATTATATATTTTCTCAACTATTTTTTTATTCCTTTTTATATTTAGGGTTTAGGGGAACTGTCATCTAGTGTCAAAAATGACAAGCGATTATGTCAAGTTGATTTTTAATATCGGATATTAATTTCTTAATTAAATTAATAATGTGTTAAAATTAAAGTGATAACCCACTCCGAACCGTTATAATGTACTTGTGTTCGAAGAAACACCTGATTTTCCTTACAAGTCCATGCATATTTTGATTCCTATGATAAAATTTTTGGGGGCACAGTGAAAAGAAGCCTGAAGACTAGATGCCGCCAGGGCGGCATTCACTCCAGGGGCGGTGCGATGCTCAGCCTTGAGCAGGAAATTGGAGCCTGGGATTCCGTTCTTCTCGAACCTTTAACTGAAGACAGTTTCATTGCTAATCTACAACAGCGTTTTAAAAGAGATCACATCTACACTTACATTGGCAATGTATTAGTTTCAGTAAATCCCTACAAGAAGTTGGCCCTTTATTCGGCGGATTTAGTTGAAGCCTATGTTGAGAGAGGACCATTCCAGCTGCCGCCACATATGTAAATGACAAACATTATTTATTCCTACGTAGTTACCTATATTTCGATTTCAGATATGCTATTGCTGGGTCAGCATACCGATGGCTTAATGACAGAAACGAGGACCAATGTATTATCGTAACAGGTAAAGCGTGTCATTCATTATTTGGATAACATAGGGAAATTGTGGTATATTTAAGGTGAAAGCGGTGCAGGAAAAACGGAGGCTGCTAGAATAGTTTTACAGTTTTTAGTACTCGTGTCTGGAAATAGTCCAGATACAAAACTTGTTAAGGATCGTTTAGTACAAGCTAACACTCTCTTGGAAGCATTTGGGAATGCTCGAACTATGAAAAACGACAATGCCTCTCGATTTGTAAGTTATTACATGTATACAGGGTGAGTCATTAATAATGGCAGCTTAAGGGCAGATTGTTGACATCAAAATAAAGTGATTGAGCCCAACATGCCTTATTCAATCGTTGCTTCTTTTCATTCTACAGGGTGTTAAGGTTGAAAAAATGTTTTTGATTTTTTGGTATATTCTAAGAACTTATGGTGGCAATTACAAATATGCAAACAGTGTTGGGGTCACGACTAGGGGGCACTAGTTATACTGTACTGTCTGTAAAAGTATGTTTAACTTTTTGTATTTTACACTTGAATTTTTTAATAAGAAACTATTGAACTATTTTCAACTTTAAATAGAAAAGATATACCTGTTGCGTTTTCCAGAAACATTAAGTTTTTCAAATTGTCGGATAAATGTCGCTTCGTCTGTAAATAATATTTTATTATAAAATGTTTGGTTATCATTTTGTTGTTGGCGAAGAAACTGTGCAAACTGTAACCTAGCTAGAGGGTCTTGTGGCGTTAAATGTTGAACTGGAGTAAAATGATAAGGATACAATTTTCCTTTGTGAAGTATTCTGCTAACGGAAGACTGACTGATGCCAGTAGCTGTCGAAATTTGACATATGCTTGTACGTGTGTTTTCAGTAATTCGCACTGAAACATTTGCTGTTAATATTTTCGGCCTTCCAACGTCACTTTTTGGACGAAATGATCCTGTTTCACCTAATCTGTCGTACAATCTCTTAAGTAATCTATGATCGGGTTGTCTGGTATCTCGATATAATTCCAAGTACCACGCTGCTGCACGGCGTCTACAAAAATTTTATTAGGCATATACACATATTATGTTTCTCATTTCAATGTTTGAAAAATTATTATGACGGGGCATTTTTAAGTATAAAAAATAACAATAGAAAGCACTACTGTCCAATCTATGAATAGTATTGACAGAAACAATATGGTATAGGGCAGTCCAACACCCTAACCTAAAGTAATTAAAAATGGCGTCTGCAGGACAAACAGTGCGGATTTATGTAACACAACAAAACAAAATCATTATTATAGTCTAAATTTTCCTTGATATTCCGAAATAGGTATAAAATACAATGAGCAAAACACAATTCACAGTTCGACACAAAAGTACAAATTTCTGCTTGTTGTTATATGTCAAGTTGTTTGTCCTACAACCGCCATTTTTTAAGTGATTTGACAGCACGTTAGATTGCCTTATTGTAGTGACAGCTATCTACTTATTATTTCCACACCTACTACTTTGGAAAAAATAATTTTCTAATATAATTTCCGCCGAATCTCAAAAACTTAAATTGTCTGTTTCTCGAAAACAGTTGAGTTTATCAATTTGTAACAGGTATACCTTTTTTATTTAGAATTGAAGATAGTTCAATAGTTACACTTATTTTTACATCGACAGTACAGTATAACTAGTGCCCCCTAGTCGTGACCTCAATACTGTTTGCATATTCGTAATTGCCACCTCAAAAAACATAACACTATAAATTTTCAAAACATTTGGTCCATACGTTCTTGAAATATAACGAAAAATCGAAAATATTAAACTTTAACACCCTGTAGAATGAAAATGAGCAACAAGTGAATAAGCCATGTTGGGTTAAATCATTTTATTTTGAGGTTAACAAACTGCCCTTATCCTATGTACCATTATTAATGAGTCACCCTGTATATTCACATACTGTTAATATTAAATTTATTTTAGGGCAAGTTTCTAGATATTGAGTTTGATTTTAGGGGGGATCCAATAGGAGGTCATTTAACACATTGTAAGTATGAATAGGTACTTATTTTCTATATTCTTTCGTAATGTGTAATCATTCTTAATCATTTCATGCGTCAGATTTTCTTGATAAGGTATGTCCAAAGTCATTAAGAATTATTTTTTATTTTCTTTTTCATTTTACAGAATTAATTTGAAACGTGTTTTATTCTCTTTTTAGTCGAGAGTTACAAATTTGGCTTCTTGTGATAGAAACTTTCACATCTTTTATCAGCTGCTGTCTGGGGCTGACATCCACTTACTGAGTAAGGAAATACATAATTCCATATACTCTTTTATAGCGCCTATAATTTTTAGAATGTTTGAAATTACATCGTAACGTCGAACAGTACACCATTCTGCAAACGGAAACCAATCAACCCACGTTGTCCGAAGAAGAAGATAAAAAGTTATTTGTTTATACAAAAGGTGCACTAGAAGTTTTAGGATTTACGAGTAGTGATATTATTGATATTTTCCGCGTTATAGCAATTGTTTTGAAATTAGGTAATTTGCAGTACGTGCCTTGTAATAACATAGACGGTACAGAAGGGTGTTCAATCAATAACGATTACGGTACGGTTCTTTAAAATATATAAAACTGTTTTTTATATTACAATTTATATTTTTTTAGAACTGTATGAAGTCTGTGAATTATTGGGGGTGGAACATAGATGGTTGCAGCGCGCCTTAACAAGCCGTCAAGTTGAAGATGGCATAATGACAGATTTGAATGCGACTGACGCCGCAAAAATTAGGGATATATTATGCAAAACCTTGTATAGTCGTCTTTTTACATGGCTGATTAATAAAATTAATGATGTGATTAAGGTAACGTTTAATTGTGTTAAAAGCGTAGTGAAAATTATAAATTTATTTTTCCAGGCAAAGACGTTAGGTAAAAGAAAAGTGTTGGGTGTGTTAGACTTGTACGGTTTCGAAGTGTTTGAAGATAATGGCTTTGAGCAACTTATGATAAATTACTGTAACGAAAAGCTGCATCAGTTTATTACTGCCTCTACTTTGAAGGAGGAGCAAGAGGAACTCATTAGGGAAGGATTAGAGTGGACTAAAGTAGAATATTTTAATAATATGTAAGTTTCAATTTAAATTCGTAAAACATAATTTTATTGGACAACAAAATTTATATTGAATAATATGCCATCCCCTTCCCTACTCAAGTGTTCCACTTCGGAGCTAATTGTTGTGACTAGAAAAACCTAGTATGAAATTTTTTTTTCAAATAATCTGATAGTATACAGGGTGTCTCATAATTAGCTGCCAACGCTTGGCGTTAGCGTTACTGAGAGAAGTTGGCGTTCCATCGTCTGTCATCTGTCAGACAACACCATACTAAATTTTAGACTGATTCATAGGTTAGTTTTTATTTAGCAACCAATTATCTTGATTCACCTGGAAAAATCCATTGTTTAAAGGATAATGTATCCAGGTTTCATTAACGATGACGACTCGACGCAAAACTCTTGACAATTTTGTCTTGTTGTCGTCCACAGTGAGAAATCGCAGCATCCATTGGGCGGCCATGTGTCTCACATTTAACTTATCTTTTAAAATAATGATTGCCATTCTATAGAAAACCCCTATGTTCTCTGCTACTTCACACACTTTAGTTTGGCGATCAGCGAGGATCATGTCGTGGACCTTTTTAATGATTTCTTTCACATGTGACACTACTGGCTGTCAAATAAAAACTCACTTATGAATCAGTCTGAAATTTAGTATAGTGCTGTTTGATAGATGGCAGTACACAACGGTAATGTCAACTTCTCTCAGTAGCGTCACCTGTCTTACTCTGTCACCCTAACCGTTTCTAATAACTATCAGGCACGCTCTGCCTAAGAATGAAACTCTGATTTTAAGAGGTTATTCAACTACTTATAATTTTGGGGATGGAATATAATGTTGACTATATTTCTTGATTTTAATATTTAATATATTAAAAGTTTAAACATTACAATTGACCTCAAAATAAATTTCTTACTATATACTACATTTATGATGTCATATATTAGTATTGTGAATGGCAGCATTGCAACTAGCAGTTTACAATTTAAGTTCTCTAAGTGGCGTAGGTAACAAGATGGCTGCTTAAAATTGAATATAGTTAATTTTAGTATTTAAACAAAAACAACCACAGATGACATGAAACCATCCCTATGAAAATCCTAATCTATGAAAATACTAATGAGTGATGTCATCAGTAGAGCACAAACTTAGTATAATTTTGTGTTACTATGTGTACAAAGTGTCACTCCAAGACTGTCTCCAAGCCGTCATTTCACTTTAATAGTATCACACAATCAGCTAATTCATTGTATGTTTGTCGTGTGGTGAGTATCGGACTAATACCTTTTACAAATGGTTGCTGAACACATTAACTTAGATCAAGAGGGACTAAAAGAAAGACAAGAAAATATATTATGTTCATTCTGTTGATAGAACTTGTATTTCCCATTAGTTATTCTTAATTTATTAGGATTGATTGCATTATATTCATAACTATTTACATATATACATATGATTTAGTCCACACTGTACCATGGTAACATAATCCGTTCTATTATAGAGTAATATGTCAATTGTTAGAACACGAAAGTCATGGCATACTGCCATTGCTAGAGGAACCTCACGTTCAAAGTGACGCTGCATATCTCTGTAGAGTAGAACAGTGTTGTGCTGGTCATTCACATTGTTTAGCAGCTGATGCCACACTGCCATCACATAGTTTCCAGTAAGTTGTTTTTGGCATACATTTTCTAATTTTGCGCATTAAGAAACCTGTTTAGGAAATAATCGAATGATTCTCTCTTCCAGAATAAGACATTATGCAGGTATTGTGACGTACAAGGTGCACGGGTTTGTGGAAAAAAACCGTGACACGTTACCCAGGGAAGTATCAAGAGCTATGTTTCGCTGTGATCACTCTATTATGCAGTCGTTGTTTCCCGAGGGTAATCCGAAGAGGTGCAATGTGAAACGACCCATTTCCAAAGCTATGCAAATGCAAATCTCCTTAAATGCCCTTTTAAAGAGTCTTGCTGGTCGGCAGGCGCACTACATTAGATGTCTGAAGCCTAACGAATTGAAACAGCCTAGAATATTTGAAATGGCCTTAATACAGCATCAGGTATGGTAAATATGTAATATCTGCTAGTATTGAGTTATCTTAATTTTATTTATAAATGGAGACCATTTAAAAAAGCAGTAGTGTGATCCAGCACACTGCCACTTTGTGACTAAATGGTCTGTGAGATGATGGGATGGCAAAGTTAAATTATTGATTTAAATCATTATTAGGAACTAGAGAATTCCATTTTTGTGTACAATATAGAATTGCATATTTCATAATATAGAACTGTGCACAATTTTGTAAAATGTGAGATTATTTCAGGCAATGATTGTTTAATTTTGTTACATCTTGAATTATTCGAAACTACAGTAATGCGGGATCAAATAAGATCTATCTCAATGAAATTATTCATCTTGGAAACTCTAAAATTCAATAATTTTCATAATCGCTGTAAACATTACCTTATATGTCCTACAAACGCCATATTGAATTGTTTTGAGGTTAAGACTGCATCGCCTCATACTTACAATGCTGAAATAGGTTATGTTAGGTTAAATGGTTAGGTTACATAGAAAAAATATAGACGGTGCAAGTGGCATATTGTCGATGATCGCTAATTCATTGCCGCCTTTGAAGGTCCAGAATCACTAAAATTTGCTTTTTATGCTGATTTATGTTGGTGACACTGTAACCTGCAGCTGATTATGTTGTAGATTATGGTAATTGCTTACAAACAACTCTCAACAACTCTCTTTGTATTGGCATCGAGCTTAATGGTTATAGTGAACTAGTGTTTTACAGTTTGTGTCTCTAAAAAAATTTAGTAATTTCATTTCGCAATATAGCTATCATATTTGCAGTAGCACTAACATAAAGCAAGTAAAGTATCCAATTTCTGGACTTTAGGTGCCTAGAAAATGCGGCACCTGTCATGTGACCTATATCATGGAATGGCGCCGTCTATATTTTTTCTAGGTTTGTGCCACTAACATTTGCTATGATTTTTCTCATGACATGTTAAGGCTAAACTTTTTTTGAGGTTAGATTTTTGCATTATATGTGCATAACATGAAGTAAAATTTCATTTTACTCGAAAAATAGTTAAAACTACATCACCAATTATTTTCACAATGCTTATAATCCAGTATTCCATCAAACTTTGTTAATAATAATTTTATTGTTAATGAATGAAAACTAAGTAAAAGTTCTGACGATGAAGATTATCTCTATGTTGGCAGGGTTTAATTGGAAACGAGAGGTATTTAGAGATTGAAGCTGGTCAACTTTAACATGGTCAATTGCATGAAAAATAGGATATTTTCAATTTTTTTTTACAAAACCCAGGTTTTTGTATAAAATAAAACTTGCTTTATAATATGTTACATACAATAATGCAGAAACCTAACCTAAAAAAGTTGCCAATGACAGTATACACACTATTAGGGCAAGCGTCAAACTTAGTGGTTGACATTTCTTTTTAGCCAAATTTTTATTCACTAGATGAGCTAGCGATTGTTGATTAAGGTTGTGAAATGGATTTGGATTGCACGATGGATTTTGGAAGCAACAAATTAATATCAAAATTATTTGTATTAAAAACACTAATAAGCATTTCAACATTGCATTTTCATTTCACAGTTCGTTCAGATACTAAGTTGTAACGCTAATTTAGTGCTCAGTGCTTGCATGGTTGAATGTACCAGATTTGTGTACAATCTAACCTAACCTAACCTAAAAAAGTGCCAATGACAGTATACGCACGGCAAACTTAGTGCTTGACATTTCTTTTTAGCCAAATTTTTATTCACTAGATGAGCTAGCGATTGTTGATTAAGGTTGAGAAATGGATTTGGATTGCACGATGGATTTTGGAAGCAACAAATTAATATCAAAATTATTTGTATTAAAAACACTAATAAGCATTTCAACATTGAATTTTCATTTCACAGTTCGTTCAGATACTAAGTGTAGCGCTAATTTAGTGCTCAGTGCTTGCATGGTTGAATGTACCAGATTTGTGTATAATCAATGTACTTTGTAAAAGATACAGCCTAAATTTGATTTAAGAAGAAATACGCTGCCGTTCTCAATCTCTCTCTCGGAGCTAGCCCATTGCCTATTGGAAAAAACTTCTAATTTTTATCTTTTTTTTTAATCAAATATACCTCATCATATAAATTAATATCCATTTGATTTTATTCACATAAACCATTTTAGGTACGTTATTTGGGTTTAGTCGCTACGGTCCAGATGTGGCGAACCGGCCATTGCTATCGACTCCCTTTCATCCAATTTCTCTGCCGTTATAAAATGATCTGTGGTAACACGTGGCCTAGGTGGCGGGGTTCCCCCATCGAAGGTGTTTCTCTCCTTTTAAGATCACTGCCAATACCCAGCGCAGAGTTCACTTTCGGAAGAACCAAGTTATTTGTCAGAAGTCCTCGTACTGTATTTGAATTGGAGGATTTTCGGAGGGTTAGGTTGCACGATCTGGCACTGTTGATACAGAAAATGTGGAGGGGATACAGGCAAAAGAAGAGGTACCAGAAGATGAGGCACAGTCAGATGATCATAGCTTCGGCGTGGAGGAGTTGGAGGGTAAGTTTTTTTTTTAATGTAGTTTGTTAAGTGGGTGAAACTGTGCTTTAATGGAAATGTTCTGTCGGTCTAGAAATTTTAGTTATTTTTATTTTTAGTTTGCACAGTATTATTTAATTAGATTTTTTTGAGATTGAGCATTACTAATTTCTATTGCGCTACATAAAAACAGATTATCAATTAAAATTGAAATCTATACCTAACAAAATAAAGTAACACAGCTACATTAAAATAAAAAGTGAGGTTAGGACAGATTGTTTCTTACAGGAGGGAAACATACCGAATATACCGTTAAACCGATTCATCAGTAATTTGACGTTCATAGAAATTATGTCAAATATCAAATATCTGTTAAGGTGTATGTTTCTGTTGACATATACAAAAGTGAAAGAGCAGTCCATTATTAATATGTATAAATCCCAGTGTTATTAAAAATGTTAAATAATTAGATAGAAACACTTTGTGTAGCATTTTTTTAAATCAAATTATATAAGAAGGTAACATTAAAAGGTATGCTATTACAGTGTCAATATCAACTGTCAAATTCTGATGTTTACGGCTTGATATTTATGTTTTCAAATACTAATTGGAGTCGCCACACTACAGGATATTACAGAATTCTATATTGAAATTCAGCTGATTTGACAGAGAAGTATTACGTACGCGATTTAGCAGACGATGCTAAAACTTTTATTTTATTGATTGCTGTAATCAAAGCGAATAATGTGCGAATTTAAAAAAAAAAAAAATTTGGAATTTGTGCCTAGTTTTTTTTGCTCAGCGATTGCTTGTCAGAAGCAATTTTTATGATTGTTTTGTGTTTTTAGGAATTGAAATATGGAATACCATTTCAAGGTCGCAGACACCTTTGGTGTCTCTATCACGTGGTATGATTCAAATTAAGCTAGTTTGGATATATTTTGCTTTAGTAATTGCAGTATTGCTGCCTTAATAATTATTCTAATGACTATTTAAGCTACAGAAGTAAAAGAAATTGCTTGTGAATTTTTCATGAAGGCTATTTCTTGATATAAAAGCGTAGAGAACTATCACATATTTTTTTTAATTTCCAAATTTACAAAATGGAATTTTAAAGTTGTTTAGTTGGAAATTTTGGACCTCGTATATTTCTTCAATTTTATACAGGGTGTTTTTGAAACAAGTGCATTCTTTCAAAGGGGTCATAAAGGACGTGAAAATAAACGATTCACATTAATAAACTTGAGGTTTAAAAATATTATATTTTAACAAAATGTAATATATATAATAGCCTTTTCTGGTGAAAATACAGCAAAATGTTACTTGAGGAAGTTATTCAGAATAGTAAATCATGACAGCAGAAAAGGCTTTTTACCTGAAACCTAAACAGTTTCTACTCGGTGCACCAAATATTTCAAATAGGATTATTACAGTTACTCCTAATGACATCAACAAGGCATATCCCTTTCAGATAAAAAAGGTAGGAGACTCGACTGTTTCAATAGTCAGATAGATGTACTAAGCCGCAAAAAAGTTCTGTTATTTAAAAGAAGCTTAAAAGAAGTAATTTTTTCAATAAATTGTCATTTTTCATTGTTGACTTTTATGTGTAAGAAATGGAATATAGAAAATAACAAAATCTAGATTTTGAAATTATATTTATTAATATTTTTGGCCTTTGTTATCCCCTTGAGAGAGCACATTTATTTTAGAGACACTATGTATGAGATTTAGAACTTTAATGATGAAAATGAGATCAAGCTATTAGTTGTGGATATGATTAGTTCTAGTTGTACATAAATTACTAGATGGATTTCTGAGAGGTATATATTTCATTAAATGTATTTATCAATAACTTTAGGCACGAGAAGAATACCGAATCCTAAAACACCGAAAACAAGTTGAATGGGCTGCCAGAGTGATTCAAAGGCACTACATCCAGTGGAAGGTATTCTCTCCACATTTTTAATTTAAATTTTCTTCAAACAGACATTTTTTAGAGGCGTCAGTTTCTATTGAACCTTTGCCGGATGTTACCGGCCGATGCGGATTCTCCGATCTGCAGGGAATGGCCTGAACCCCACAATAAACTAGTAGAATGTAGTAATTTACTTAGGAAGATACACCATCGTTGGAGGTGCCATAAATTTAGGCTTAAATTCGACCAAACTGCTAGGAACCGAATGCGGGAGAAAGTTACGGCTAGTTTCATCTTTAAAGACAGAAAATGCTCATATCCTAGAAGGTACCAAGCTGGCGATATAACATTTTTTTTGTGATTGAAGACGTGTCTTTTTTAGTGTTTCTCATCCTTTTCTTGGGGATTATGTTCGTTTAAGGCAAAATATTCAGTGGAAAAAAATGTGTTTAGAGAGTAACGACCAATATGTAGTATTTGCTGATATTATTAACAAAATTACTAGATCCAGTGGAAAAGTAAGTAATTTGTTAATAACTCATTTTTTCTTTCCAATGGTAAAAACATTTTCTGTTTGCTGTTATAAAATTTAAAACAAGAAGATATTAACTGATTATTTCAGTTTGTTCCTATACTTCTGGTGATATCGACGAGATCGATGTTGGTGTTGGATCAACGAACGCTGCAAATCAAATACCGTGTGCCTGCTACTGAAATTTATAGGATGTCATTATCCCCTTTCCTTGACGATGTGGCCGTCGTCCATGTCAGAGCGGTAAGTCATATTTTGTATGTTTGTCATTTTCATTAGTTTTAAATAATGCCAGCATAAACTATTCTGAAGACATTAAACTACCTTTAGTCTACTTTTACAGTTTTTCACATTATGTTTCTTAAGTGCAAATTTTTCAGAGAAATTAAATCGCAATTTTAACAAATAATAATAATTATAAAATAATGGTTGAAAGATATAAATAAATAAATTTGAGATTTTCATATTTTCTTATACGAATTTTGACCTGGGCCTCCATAATTTGAATCTATAGTTTTATTGCAGCAGCTTGATACTATTTTGCATGATAGAAAAAAAAACTTGATGTCCTGATCGATAATCTGAACGTGTTTTGATGCATGTGGTTAAAATTTAGATTTAGTTAAACATAATCTAATCTAGACTAACCTAACTTAACCTCTCATCAACAAGTTTCAATTACACAATTCTTTGGAAAATGCTATTTGAAGAAGGCAAATAATATCTGTTTTTGAGTTCCGGGCGAAACACTGTACTATTTGCAGTATTGCCAGATTATATCGGAAAAATTGTAAATCAAGAATAGAATATCACATTTTAAGCCTGAATTTTAAATACGAGGAAAAAACTAAAGTGTTAATAACATTTTCTCAATAAATGCTTAGTTTCTGCGATACGAGGTATTGACATTGAAAAGTAACACTATTTTAAAGCATATCTGTTGAACAAATTTATCAAGCAAAAAGACAAAAAAAAATCAATCAGATTTACTATAATCAAAATCTCTAGATCTTTATTTCTCTATTCACAAATTTATCGTTTTTTCATTACAACATTGTTGATATTTCCTCTACATTTTATTAAAATTGAATGCCAAAAAAATAAATATATTGAATAATCATATGATGCGAAGAAGTATTAGTATAATTATATTTCTAATCTTCCTGACCATATAATAATTTAATGTTATTTACTGGGAATATTGGTCAAATTGTAAGAAGAAAAAAACATCAAATTTTACGTATGTTTAGGGTTCTTCATTTACCCATCATCAGTGAAACATATTTTTAAAATTTGTATTCAAAATAATTTTTCACAATAATGAAATATTTCATTTTGTTTGAATCTATAAAAATATGTGTTTACAACAAAAATAAATAAAGAATCCGAAACGTACGTAAAATTCGATGTTTTTTTGTTCTACAATTTGACCTATATTCCCAGTAAATAACATATTGTATAATTATATTTTAAATTACAAATACGATATATTACCATATGGTTGCTATTAAGTATGCCTTTTTACAGTAAATAAAAGAGCATTATATAAAATTGTAACGTTTAGAAGCCATTAAGCAAAATATAGAAAAATTCATCAAGTGGTTCAAAAGGTGTTCTTTGTGGCTTCTTAGGTCTCTATTATACCTAAATCCCCCATTCATCAAATTTTATTAGAAATATCTTATAAACTGACTATAATACTTGATAAAATTGCAACTAAACACATTTTTGAAGATCCCTAACTTTGTTAAGAAACATGATTGTACTTTATGTTTGTTGACCAAGGAAGTTATTGTCAAAATATAGTCCATTCATTTCCAGACACCCTATAGACATATTCATTAATCATAGTTTATTCTCCGACATTTAGATTTAGCTTTAAGTCCTAACTGCTGCGATGGCAGATAATAAATAGTTTTAGCGTACTAGTTTAGAGTGCTAGTTTCTGCCCACAGTCCTCGTTAGCAAACCCAGAGACATCTAGCGCCACCTCTGACCAGACGGGCTGCTTATTTCAGAGCGACTTGAGCAAGAAGAAAGGAGACTTTGTGTTCCAAACGGGCCACGTCATCGAAATCGTCACCAAGTTGTTTCTGGTCGTTCAGAACGCCACTGGGAAGCCGCCCGAAGTCAACATCACCACCGAGTAAGCTCCTCTGTCTTCCACTGAACTATAAATTATAGTAACGTATATATTTTATTAGATTTGAGGCCAATTTCGGCTCTCAGACCGTCACGTTCACCTTTAAGTGCGGCCTCCCGGAGGTGCAGCCGGGGCAGATCCGCGTCCTCCGCAAAGGGAACAAAATGGAAGTGCTCGTGTGACATTTTGCCAAACATATCCTCATGACCAGCATACCGTACACTGCCACGTTAGGAAAATTTCATTCGATTGCACAATACTCTTTTCTACTCCATAAAAACTTTCTTTTCATTGTTTGATGTGTGACCCGTTAGGTAGGACTGTAAATATTATGACGTTCGTAGTGAGGACTATTGTTACGTTTGGTTGGGGTACAGGTAAATTTAAAAATTAACGTTAAATTAATAAATCCATTGAACTAGCCAGACAGTTTTTTATAGAATTTTGTGCCAAAGTCTAGTTAATCATTCCAAAGTTCAAATACAGAAATAGGTACAATAAATATGAATACTAATGATAATCATTTCGTTCTCCATATTTTTATATCATCGTATAATTTTTGTTGGTTCAATAGCTATATAACGACTCCTACTCTCTTTCAAAACACTTCATTGCTGATATATGCTCCCGTTTTCATAGTTTTATTAAAATGATTTGCTAAAGAAAGTTTTATTCTCAATTCTGGTCATTAACTATGAGAAATATTTTCAGGAACAAAATTGAGAACGGTCCTCTAAAAACCAAATCAGTAACGAAATATAAAGCAATTAAATGCATTTTGCTTATTTTCAGCTTTTTTTTTTAAAATAACATTTTGTTCTATGTTGTTTCTAAAACTTTAGTCTTCAAACTTGTTTTGGGACAAAACAGCATCTAATTGTTGAAAATTAATAATTAAGTTTTGTTCTCATTTTTGATCATGTTTTGCATTAGAAATATTGTCAGTAACGAAGTTGGGAACGGGACAGGCAGGAATACTTCTTTTATGAACAAAATCAATAATAGGGAGCAATTCTGCTGAGAAAAAATAAAGGCAAAATGCATTTTGTTTGTTCTTGATTTTATTTTTAGAGAGTTTGTTCCATTTTGTTTCTAAAACCATTGCATTAGAACTGTTGCTAGTAAGAACAAGACACAGGTCAAGAACGAAATCAATAATAGAGAGCATTCCTGCTGAAAAAGAAACAAAGGCAAAAAGCATTTTGTTCATTCTTGATTTTACTTTTGAGATTATTTTGTTCCATTTTACCTTCTGAAGCTTTGAATTTACTTGTCAAAAATTGATAATTATTGCATTAGAAATGTTGTCAATAACACCAAACCTGGGAATAAGACACATGAACGCTTCCCTGAAGAACCAAATCAAAAATAAAATAAAGAACGTTCCTACTAAAAAAGAACCAAAGGCGAAACGCATTTTGTTCGTTCTTGATTTTGCTTTTTGAGATCATTTTGTTTCTAGAGCTTTGTGCCACATTACCTCCTGTAACTTTTTCAGGGATAAAACTGAATTTATTTGTCAAAGATTAATAATTATTACATTAGAAATGTCAGTGACAACAAAGCTAGAACAACTCTTCTCTACAGAACGAAATCAATAATGAAATGAAGAGTGTTTCTGCTGAAAAAGAACAAGATAAAATGCGTTTTATTCGTTCCTTTTAGAGATCATATTGTCTAAAACTTGCACTTGTTGCCAGTAATAACAAAGCTCGAAACAAAACACATGAATGGTTTGCTGGAGAACGAAATTAATAAAGAGTGTTCCTACTGAAAAAAACTAACCGTAAGAATGCATTTTGTTCATTCTTGATTTTCCTTTTAAATATCAGTTCCATTTCATTTCTAACACTTTGTTCTACATTGCATATCGAAACTTTTTCAGTTTTCAGGTACAAAACCTAATTTATTTGTCAAAAATTAATAATTATGTTATAAGAAATGTTCTTATTAATAACAAAACGAATTAGATACAGCTTGTGTAAAGATGAAACCAATAACGCAAAAAAACAAAACCAGTGACAGTATAAATACAGTTCCTGTTGTTTCCGTTTTAGAGAACAACTTGTTCCATTTTGTTTCTTAATTTTGCTGAGGATTATTTGAACAAGCTTTTCCAGAAACAGAAATGTATGTATTATGAACTGTATTAAAAATGTTCTTACAACATTAATAATGAGAAATAGAAATGAGAATTTTTTTAATAAACAATTCTAATGAAATAACAAGATGTTCTTGCCGAGGAAAAACCAGAAACAAAATACGGTTTGTTCATTCTGTTTGCAGAACATTTTTTTCCTGAAACTTTGTTCTACATTATTTCCTCCTATTTTTTTAAAGATGAAAATGAATTTGATTGTAAGATTAATAATATAATGTTCTTTTCAGTTTCTGTTATGTATTGCATTAGAATTGTTATCACTAACAACAAAATTGAGAAAAATACAGACCGACACTTGTGTAAAGAACAAAAACGATAATAATATCAAACGTTCCTGCTAATAAAAAGCCACAAACAGTATAGTTCACTCATTCTCTGGTTTGCATTTAGAGAATGTTATGTTATTTTGTTCTGTTTTGTTTCTAAAACTGGTTTCCACGTTACCCCTCATATTTCTTCAATGGACAAAACTGAATTTAATTGATAAAATTTTATAACTAAGTTTTGTTCTCATTATCTGTTAAGTAATTAAAAATATTTTCACTAACAAAATCATGGACGAGATATAGTTGAAAAAACCTACTTGTGTAAAGAACGAAACCAGGCAGTATTAATAGTGTTCTTGTTAAGGAAAAATCAAGAATGAATTTTTGTTCATTCTTAGTTTCTCTTTCAGAGAAAAACACTTTCCTTTTTTGTTCCTAAAATTTTGTAGATTATAATTCAATTTTGCTTTCATTTAAAATTATACTGTATTAGTAACGTTCTTCTGCTTCTATTAAAAATACTAAGATTGAGGAACACTTTGTTCCATTTTGTTTAAACTACTTCATTCTACCTAACCAGCATTTTTTTGAAAAACTAAAGGAATTGTGGTTTTTGTGAAACTATTTGGACATTTTTTCAATTGTTTTTGAAATAAAAAATGTATTTGATATTACAATGTAAACATTTCTTTCTTTTTTTTTTGAGATTTACAGGTTATTTCATTTTAAGTTTACTTTGTTATTATTAAATATACACAACTAGTTAATAAAATTGTAGTAATATCTGCGACGATTGAGAATCATGAAATGAAAAAATAAAACAATTGAAATAGAACATCCTGTACAGTATGTTTCACCATAAACGGTTCGGTATCGATATATGGAAAAAAATATATACAGGATGATTCTGAAACTTTTAAATGGAACACCCTGTATATTATTGCGTATTTTAATTTATATATTTTTATACGTTTCCATATATCGATCGCAGCCGTATGTGTGGGAGATGCTGTATAGCGATATCTAATTTGTAAATCAATCTGAAATTTTGTTTATGTTAAATATCGGTGATGGAAGTGCACCCATAGTTTGTTTTACATTACAGTATGTAAAAATCTATAGCAGAAGGTAAAATTTATGTTCTTCACAATGATTGTATTCCATAGCAATATGTTAATAAATAAGTTATATTTTTCTATTTGTGTTTTGAACTTTTGCATACCTGCAATGAAGTTGTTTTGTGAAAACCACTGGAATACACTGGTGTGAATATTTTTTGTAATAGACGAATCATATCATTTATGTTATAAAATAATATATTTACAGGTTTTAAAACAAATTCGAGTTTTTCTTTTTATATCCTTCGATAATTATTTTGGCCTCTTTAGACATTTAGTAATACATGAAGTATTAAAAGCAATAACATTTGTAACAAGAATGAATGTAATTTTTAAATGGATTTTTGTAGAAAATGGTAAGTCTCCCTGAATTTGCTTTATTTTTTGTTAGTTTTTAATTTTCTTCAATTACAAAAGAAACTGTGAAAATGTCACTTATTATTTTGAACGATAATTCTGTTATTCATGCTACTATTGCGATTTGAGTTGTTATACCTTGGCCTAGGTAACAGATTGTCGCCAGTAATAGAATTAAAGTGCACTTAGTAACCTTTGCGGGGAACCTTTTACCTGTCTTTGTTTTCAGACTAGGCATTATTATAAATATCTGGGTCCATATATTATTTTAAATATTATTCAATAGTTTCTTTGGCCTCTTTAGAAGTTAGTAGCACATGAAGCATTAAAAAAATAATAAGACAAAAACAAAGTATTGGATACAGTGTTCTTAAATGTAAGAATAAAAGCAATTTGCTTTATTTTTTGTTGGTATTTAATTTTATTTTCTTCAAAGTATTACAAAAGAAATTATACAAAAAGGAATTTAAATGAAAAGTATTTTGTCTCTATTTCTCTTTCCTCGTTTTGACGAAACACCATTTTTCTTTGTTCAATTGTTGTTTGTATACAGGGGGTGGGGGTGGTGCAACATACTACCAACAAAATTTTGCTAGTAATTACTGAGTAAAATTTAAAAAATATAGTTCATACATGTTTTTCAGCTAGTTTGATACAATGCTGACCAGTTAGATTATCAGAGCTGAAACTTATTTTAGTTAACGATGTCCAACAAAAAAAGTAACTGCACTAACATTCAATTTTGAAGCAGAATTTAAAAAATAAGTAAAGAGAGAAGCTGTTTTTCGTCAATATTATGGCAACAAAAAATTACAAAGGAATTACTGGGATCATTCTTTCAATGAAACGTTACTTATTATTTTGAACGATAATTCTGTTATTCATGCTACTATGGGGATTTGAGTTGTTATTTCCATGGCATAGGTAACAGGTTGTTGCCAGTAATGGAATTAATGTGCATTTGGAAACCTTTACTGGGAACTTTTACCTATCTTTGTTTTCAGACCAGGCCGTAGAGGTGGACCCGGATATATCTGGGTCCATATATTGATGATTTTGGTTGTAATTGTTGGTTCTAAAACTGGCGTGGTTGAGACACTCCTCGGACAATTGTAATCCTCTGATCACAGGCACTGCTTCTGGTAATGCATGTTACTTTTTATAAAACACTTTTAGAAAGCAAAAATTTAAATAAATATATAGATATATCTTAAAAAAAACGAATAATAAAAGACAATAACTAAGAGAGTAATGAAACTATATCATACTACTTTTCAAAAACAAACTAAATTTCAGTGGTTTCACCTATTTTAGTCAAATGAGAAGAGAGAGACAAGAAAAATGAAATGAAAATAACAGTTTTTTTTTAAATAGTCATTGGCGTAGAAGTTCTATTTAAAAAAGGATTTGAGCACCCCCTCTACTCCGCCACTGTGCAAGTTTTTGAACATCCTTACCGCTTGTTCTATGACCCTTAATTAATAGGCATTATCCCCCAAATATGAAAAAAATCTGAGCATTCCTATATAAGTTATAATGAAAATTCGAGAACAAAAAATTATTTAACACCTTGTATCTTGGAAACGAAGCCTTCTACGACATATGTTTATAGGAACTCTTCTTCTTAAAATATGTATTCTATCGTCTATTAAAGTTTTCTACAAAAAACTGACAGCCTGTATATTTCAAACTACCCTCATCCCCTATTGCTATTTGGAATAAAACGGTTTACACATTTTTGTCAAGATATTAATTCGTGTACAAATTTTGATATATTTTTAAAGATAATTAAGCAAAAATCTTCTTTAAAACAACTCGGTATCTCGGAAATTTTAATGGGAAGATCATATAGTATGAATTATCACCCCCCCTATTTTTTCAAGAGGAACTTATCCCTAGTTGTTTTTTAAATACAAATGGTACACCTTGAATAATTGAAATAAAATCAAAATTGTTTACATAATATATTAGTGACATAAAAACCAGTTCATTTTATAAAGCAAACTTATAAAAACCAATCTTAAGAAATAAATTTTATTCCGTTTCTGGTGGCTTATCGGCTTCCGAACTAGTACTAGGTTGTTCTGTAACATTTTCTTGGGTGTTACTGCTAGGAGGCTGATCGATTTGTACCGGAACTGGTTTAGTCTCTTCTGTGGTAGCCACTGGAACTACTTCATTTGCCTCTCCGTTTATAATAGGTGGCATTTGGCTAGTATCTCTACCTGTCATGGTGTCGATAACACCCCTTGCAAGTTCTCTCTCATTGTATCTCTCACGTAAAGCTGAAAATAAGCACAGCTGGGTTTCGTACTCTCTTTTTAACTCTCCGTTGTGCCGAATCATGGTTTCTAACTTTTTATGCATGAGGTCCTGGCGTTCCTTTTCCGCTTTCATTCTTTCCTCCATGCAGTTGATTTTGCCCTCTAGTTGCTTGACTTCTAAGTTACGAATTTCAAGTAAGTCTTTGGTTATACGTACGACATCCTTTAGAGATTCGATTTGTTGATTGTAGGCTTCGATTTGTAATTCTTGGTTTTTAATAACTTTTGTCCTTTCGAAGATAATGCTCTTTGCTTTGGTTAAAGTTTTCTCGGATTCTGATTTTAAAGCGTCCACTTCTTCGGATTCCTTCACACTTTGGACAATGACTTTTTGCGCTTTTGCTAACTCATCTTCAAGTTGTGCGATACGCTTTTTGTAATTTTCTATTTCTTTATCCTTTTCCTGTAAAATAAAATATTGTAAATCATTATGAACAATAATTCAACATGAAATTCAAGATTCAACATCTGACGTGCACTAATATATGTTTTCCAAATATTTTGTGGAGTCATACATCGTTTCTTATTTTAGAATGTTAGTTAAAAAATTGTATACGTACTTGAAATTTCTTCTCATATTCTGTTAACTTGGCTGCCACATCAGGCCCCTAAAATTAAATTAGTAAAGTATTTGAAAACATATCTAATAGTAAATTTTACCTGAGGAGTATTACCTTGAGCTTCAGCCATTTCTTCCAAATATAAGAGAAAACTAACGAAACTACGTGGTTGTGGTATGAAAGTAGAGCAAAAGGCATATTTTTAGACCTGTAGGTGACTCCAAAACATTTATTTTTAGATTATCAAGAAATTACAGGAATTTTCTTTTAAATATCCCGCCGTTCTTTATAACCTAAAAAATGACTGTCAGTTCGCATTGATTTTCTTTGTCAAATTTTCATTTCATTCATTTCACGATAAATGAATAATTGTATAGAATTCTTCAAAACAATAACCATGTCTTTTATTAATAATTAAATACCTCGTAATCAAAAGTTACCCCGTGGTTCACCCTTTTGACCCCTCTCTTTCCTAGTTGTCGTCTCCATCGTTTGCATAACAATTTGCAAGGGTAAATATTAAAAATTTATGTACAAAATCGTCAATAACATAAAAAGAAGAATACATTACATACAAGGTAAGTTACAGTCACTTTAATTTTTGTATTGTTTCTCTATTATTTGGTCGACTATATTTTTAGGTTAGGCGCAGAAATATTCAAATAAAATAAAGAAAAAATGGAAGAATACACTAGAGAACCATGTCCGTGGCGAATAGTAGATGATTGTGGAGGTGCTTTTACTATGGGTTTGATTGGAGGAGGCGTTTTTCAGAGTATAAAAGGATTTCGTAACGCACCTTCCGGCATTAACAAACGACTTGTGAGTCAGTTTGAAACCATCGATGGACATATTTTATAATTACTTTACTCTTTCAGATTGGGAGTTTAACAGCCATAAAGCAAAGATCGCCTATAATCGCTGGTAATTTTGCTGTTTGGGGAGGTATGTTTTCTACAATTGACTGTGCTCTAATAAATATAAGGAAGAAGGAAGACCCTTGGAATTCTATAATCAGTGGGGCAGCGACGGGTGGTATTCTGGCTGCAAGAAATGGTTTGCCAGCTATGGCAGGAAGTGCGTTTATAGGTGGTGTTTTACTTGCTCTGATCGAAGGCGTCGGTATATTATTTACAAGGTTCTCTGCGGAACAGTTTCAGCCTCAGTTACCGCCCATGGAAGATCCCTCACAACTCACGGAGCAACAACCGCCTGGCGGGTATTCATTTCAATAGTATTTTTAAATAATAGGTATAATTGTAAATTTATTACGTTAATATAATCTGTGACACTGACTGATTCTCAAATTGTTGGTAGTTCGTTGCTTAAGTGAGCTATTTTTTTATTTATTTCCAAGTACTTAGGCGAGACAGTTCCGCAGGATGTACAAATGTCATTATATGTGAAGTTTAGAATGTATAAGAGTTGCAAAGCACAACCCACAATATAAAATTTACGTTACCAATGTTTTGCGTTTTTTTTTTGTGTCGTTTTGTAACTTTAAATAATACTTTTTCTTCAAAATTCTGAATATAGGGCTTTTTGGATGGTCCTGATCAACCTGTATTGAAATTTTGTGATAAAAAAGAGATGATAGGAATATTTTCAATATACAGGGTGTGTTTCGGTGGTCAGATTTGAATGGACATTTATATTTTACATGGAATTATGCAACTTTTTTTGGTGTTACACTTAATCATTACTGATATACTCTGTTTTTGATATGCAATCGTCACACATTGAGTAATGATAAATTCTAAGCAATTTTTATCGTCGCGTTGACAATATTTATGATAAAAAAATAAAAAATATGCACATTAAGTACTAAAATTGTCATAAAATATGAGGAACCAATTATAACACCTATTATGAAATTTATAGGTTTTTTTTGAAGATCTTTCACATTGTGTTAAAACATACAGAAAAAAGAGAAGATTTGGTACGATTTTGTGAACACTGAAAAACAAGCAACGATCAAGTGTAACGCCAAAAATGGCATTTTTTATATTGAAATATTAATATCTAGAAACGGCTGATTTTTGACACACACTTGGTACCTATTACAAAAATGTTGCATAATTCCATGTAAAATATAAATATCCTTTATTGTATAGGGAGTTCCATTTAAAAAAATTTAGCTTGGTCTGCCCTCCGAAAACAAATTACCCTGTGTAAGTTAAATTATTTTTAAAGTCCATTTCTTGCCCTTAATCGAAACTTATTTTGAAATTTTTGCCCCAATTATATTAGCAATAAATCAACTTTGCCATAGTGTTGATTCACTCTGTATATACAGAGTGATCGTGTAAAGCAAACACTTTAGATTCAGCTGCAACTTTGCATTTTTTTATAATAAAAAAATACCGTTATAATATATGGAATTTAATCACCAATATCTTGCAAACAGTAAAAGATAACCCATGACACATTTATATGTATATCAACGCAATCAGGAAAAAGTAGAGAATCCAAAAATGTAATAATATACAGGATGTTTAAATTTTTTTTTAATGAAGCATTCAAAACATACGTCAATTTCAGTTTTCCGATATCCTAGAAGGGTAACTATAACTGAGTTATGGGTGGTTATGGGGTGTTAAATAGATGCCTAGAAATTTAAGTTTGTGTTATAATTTTATAGTCATCTTGTAAATTTTGGTATGCTGTATATTACACATAGTGATATATCTATATGACTTGATGCTAAAACTATTACTTTACTATTATTATTAGTTGTTCAGAAAAAGAAAAAAGGCTGAAAAAAACTGAAAATATTGTTTTTAGATATATTCGTGCTCTTTATTTATTTTGCATATATGAATCGTTTTTGAGATAACATGAATTAAAACAATTAAATTAAATTTTTTACAAATTATTTCATTCATTTAGTATTTTTAACCTTATCAAGACCTATAATCTTTGAATTAGAAAACAATCGTAGAATAAGAAAGTGCATGTAAGTTCTTAAATGTAGGAGGAGCTCATTTTAAACAAATGCTGAAGTTTTAAGTTTTTGTATTATCTAAAAGTATGATCAGCCCGTTAAAGAAACTAAATACATGAAATATAATCTGTAAAAAAATTAAATGGCGTCCTTGCACCATTTTTTTTAGAAACCACTTCAAAATTTTGAAAAAAAACAGTGTGTGACGTTACATATTTAGGCGACCCGCAACAAATTGTCACAGTTGATAATTACAACTGTGTACAATTATTGTACAGACCGAATCTGACACTTGTATACTGTTAATATACAGGGTGTCCGCGTTTTTTGTACCAGCTAAAAATAGAAAAAAAATGGTACGCCACTGCTTTTTGGTAAGTTTGAAATTTTTCTCAGATTTAGCTATCAAAAATACAACTTTTTTGTTATTTTTTTTCCTATCTCGCTTTGTTTAGACAGAAATAATTTTTTTTATTTCACACAGTTTATTGTAAGATAATAAGAAAAATAAACAGCACGATATGGAAAAATAACTTATTGTATAAATAGACCTCAAAGGAGCTGTTCCAAATGCCTGCCATTTCGTTCTACACACAAATTACAGCGACGGATCAAAGATCACTTAACAGGCGAATATTTTTCAGCTCCGGTTCTGGTTTCGGTTGACATAAAACTGACAGATTTTTTGACAGTGGTTTTACTTTGGTTCTAAATTCATGACGGCATCATACACGTTTAAAAATATTTGTTAATTGTAAAGTAAATAAACCAAAAATTTGAACCGCCACGATTTGGGTGGTTCTAAAATTGACAAACCGAATTGTTGCCTTGACGTCATGAACTTCCAATAGAATGTGGTTGGTATCAGTTTGGTTGATCTTGAATTAAAATGATGCTGAATAAAATTCGCCTAACGTCTCTCAAATGATGTGGAGTTATTCTGAGAGCAGCGTTCCGGATTCGTCGTACAAGTAAGTTCCTCTTGCGAGTTAACAGGCGTAGAGTAAATTGCATCCTTAACAAATCCCCAAACAAAAAAATCCAATTAGATCAGGCGATAGCGGAGGCCTCTCAACTGGACCTCTACGACCCCCCCCCTTTCCCCATCTCTGTGGATACTCTGTATTCAGCCAGTTTTGTACCTCCAAGAGTAATGGGAAAGGCATCCATCTAATTGAAAAAACGAGTCTATTCTTTCTTAAAGAGGAACATCGTCTAGCATGTTATCATGCTAGACAGTTTAAAAATTGAAGAAATAATTGACCGCTTAAACTATTGGGCAGGATGTAAGGTCCCAACAAAAAATCGCCAAACACACACATCCAAACGTTTACACTAAATTCTTGTTAGAACCTCATAGGTCGAATCAGACGTGGATTTTCATTATCCCAAACGTGGAGATATGAAAATTTACTACACCACGTCTTGTCAAACAGGACTCATCCCTCCAAATAATTTTATTAAGAAACCAATTACAAAAATTTACGCGACGTTGTGCATCTTCAGATTGTAATGCTTGTACAGGCTGTAAATGGTACAGATACATACATACCATTTTGTCTTAAAGTTTTCCAAATCTTAGTTTTAGATACATTTAATTGCGTTGAAGCCCGCTGAGTACTTAATTGTCGGTTTCTTGCAAACGTATTTAAAATGTGTCGCTCTCTTGTATCACGCCTTTGCCGAATTTGTTTACCTACTACTGCCCGGAACAGTTTTAAACCTTGGCTTCTAAACTGTTAGTGTATTTTTACAAAAACGCTTGGATGGTGTTATCTTCTGTTGGGAAACCGTCTTCTGTATCGCGAGCAGCACCAGCAGAGTTTCCATCGCAAAATCCATACAAATAATGAATGTTTGCATACTCTTCATTACTAAACTGAAACGTCATTTTTATGCGAAACAAAAATGTAACCAAAACCGTCAATCGAAGAAACTTAATTAAAGAACGACAGAAAACGTCAAACTACAATATCTTGGCTGCTCAAAAACAGAAATATTCACGGCACACTTTGTAAAAAGTAAATAAATAAATTAAGCAAATCTCGAACTTATTCATGAAAATGTCTTATTTCTGTCTAAACAAATCGAGATACGAAAATAAAATAAATAACAAAAAAGTTGTATTTTTGATAGCTAAATCTGAGAAAAAATTGAAACTTACCAAAAATCAGTGGTTCACCATATTTTTTTCTATTTTTAGCTGGTACCTTATTGTGACGCCACTGGAGAAAATAGGACAAATTAAATTATGTGAGAAAATGAATATTGTTACTACAAACAACATTGCCAAGTTTCAATAACAAAGTCTAAAAAGGAGTTTTCGTTTTACGAATAAAAAATTAATTGAATCAATTCTCATTTTAAAATTGAACACTGCAAATTGAAAATGACGCATCTATACAAATATGTTTATATGGACTTTTTTTTAAAGGACTTTTAGTACAAGTTGTGAAAGTCCTGCTACAAAAAATGCGGACACCCTGTATACTGCAAAAATTAACAACGTCAAATAAAATTAATTTTTCGGAGGATTTGGAAGTATTTAAGAACAATCAACACTTGTTCAGTAAAATAGATACATTAATAATGTGCTAAAATATTAGTCATGTTAATTTTAATGCGCATGATCGGAAATAATAGCCTCATACGCAGGTTATATATTGTATCTATATTGATCTGCATTAGGAATGGCCTAGAGGAATGGGACATCGGCGGATAAACATCTATGTCGAACGTAAGACATCGTTGTTTGGTGAACATCGATATATAACCAGGGCCGCGCCAAGGGTAGCTGCCGCCGGGGTGCAGAACCTTTGCTGCCGCCTTAGCAGCATTCTAGGTTGATCACCAAATAATGGAGCAATAAAATAAATATGGGAATATACATTAATAATAATAAACATAAATGTATTTTTATTCAACAACAGAAAACAAACAATATTAAAAAAAACAAGAGCTAAGAAAAGGAACTTAAATAGTCTTCATAAGTAACACAAAACTAAATATATCTGTAAAAATAACAAGAACACGTAAAATGATGCTGATGTCAGTATTACTGACTTTTCATTTAAATAGAAGGTATTTTGTCATTCAAAAAATAATTTTTTGGGCATTTCTTTTTGCAAATTCCTCAACTAAGTCAGATGTATCTAGGTTTTTGAAATTTGACTCGATACTTATTATAGCTAAATGAGAAAGCCTATCTTGTGTTATGCTAGAACGCAGGTAATTTTTTATTATCTTTAATTTTGAGAAAGATCTCTCGCCAGAGGTTACCGTTACAGGTATGGTTAATAATATTCTCACAATGGACACGTTGGGAATGCATTTATGAAGTCATTTTTGAATAAATATTCTAAAACTGTCATTTCTGGGTTAATATATGACAAGGTTTTCAGTTTCATGATACATATCTATGGCATTAATGTCCATTGGTTCTGTTGGATCTGAAAGCTTAGTTTGCAAGTCCATGCAATATTTCACTTTTACATCCTTACTTAGACTTTCGAATGAATGAAGATCATTTAAAAAGTTGAATGTATCATTGTGATTTTTTAGCTATTCAAAGTGCTTCTCAATTTTGTTGCTCAGTCTATATTTTTTCTAGGTTTGTGCTTCTCACCCAGTAAACAGCATGGAGTAGGGATGAGAATGAAGCCGACTACCAAAATATTCACTAGAAACAATTCATATGGCAAAACAACGTTTGCCGGGTCACCTAGTATATTTATAATATTCGACAACACCGCATCAGTTTTTGGCATCAACCCACAATGTTAATTTTTTGAAAGAATATTATACCAAATTATGGCAGAACAAACAAATTTGAAAAATTTTATTTTTGACATTAAGGACTTAGCCAAATTTCTTGTATCGCTATCTCTACAAGTATCATTATAGAGAGTATACAATGTGCCATAGATATTTCCCATATTAACAGAGGTTTTACAGTTAATATGAGAAGTTCCTCCTTTAAAACTTTCCAGCGGTACGTTGATGAAGCCAAAATAAATACATACAATTCCTGAACAATGCCAAAAGAATTTGTTATTTCAAGTGAAGCTTCTGCAGCATTATTTACCACTAGGTTTAGGCTATGAACTGCACAAGGCACAAAGAATATTCTTGGATTTAGATCTAAATTTTTTTCTGGAGGTCACTATGTCATCCCTTCATATTCGCACCGTTGTCATAACCTTTACCCCACATATCGTATACATTAATATTCTGTTTTTTTTTCAGAGAATTGAACAAAAACGTTGTAACATCCATTATTTGTAGTAGTAGTAGTAGTAGTAGTAGTAGTAGTAGTAGTAGTAGTAGTAGTAGTAGTAGTAGTAGTAGTAGTAGTAGTGATATAACAGTTTTTACCAATTTTGAGACATTAGATTATAAAAATGATAAAAGTTATTTCCCAAATTTAAAGTTTTTATCTTGGTAATTACCCGAGGTAGAAAATAGAGAGTGACTAATTCACAGCACATGGATCAGTACGAGAGGTGAGGGTTGCAGAGAACAAGATTCTATAGGCGTGCCACTTCAACTAAGATCTTAAAAAGTACTTATTTATAGTAAGGGGATTTGATCTAACTGACAAAAAATCTAAAAAAGGGGGAAGAGATATATTTTAACAGGGAGTATGCAGTTTAGCTTGACGTCTGCTACTAACCAACGGTCATTTGCCGCCCCCTAGATCGTGGCGCCCGGGTGCTACGCACCCCTTGCACCCCCGGGTTGGCGCGACCCTGTATATATCGCCCATCCCTAATCTTTATCTTGTTCATGTATCATCACACTGTCATCATTTAAGTATTTTCTCTTCTCTTGTTTAATCTTAGCATTTTCTACTAGCGTCTTTTACCCATAACATTTCAAAAATTGTTACAAAATTTAAGTGAAAGAAAGTAAACACACAATTACAAAGTTATAACAAAACTTTTCTTGAATGATATCCTTACGAGGCTACTACGCTAACATGAAATTACTTATATTCAATGTTCGTACTCAGTAATACAAATACTATTTTATTAGTTATTATAAAAGTCAATATTATTCTATAAATTTAAATACATAAATTCTACAATTTTTTTAGTTTACCACTAGTTTACCAGATAAGTAAAAAATAACAAAAATCACATGACTATCGCGCACTTCCGTATTATTGACGTTTCGAAAAACTCTCTGTTTTCGTTCTCAAAATCGTAGTAAAAATATTAAACGTATGTCAAGTTTGACAGTTTAAAATTGCTGTATACTAAAAATAATGAGTACAATAATTGCAAAATTAATTGTAAGTAATAAGTTTGCCAAAAATATGTATAACATGATTCATTTAAAATGAAGGTACATGCTACATCCTTTTAAATGATCAAAAGGTGGACACCATGAATAGAACGTATATAAAGCAGTCACTAATCTGGAAAATATTTCTTCGCCTTATATTCCATTAATTAATAAATTATAAAATGAAGGGGAGCTACCCTTTGTGCATTTCACATAGAAAGCCTTTTAAATTATTACAGTGTTTAAATTTTTAAGGAATTTAATGTACTTACATGAACGACAGGATGGGAGCATTAAAAGCGCTTGTAAATGCATTTTGTAATGTTATTTTAGTGTATCTATAACATTTTCTACATATTTTTTATACCGCATTTATGCTATGAAATAGATTAGATATTTCAATTGAAAAATTACAAAATATTCAGGATCAAGCAACGTCATTCATTACATAAAGTGAAAATGTTAGCTTTTCGTATATGTTCTCTTCAACGAAAATAATAACATCTAGGATTTTTTATTAAATCTCTATTAAGTTTAATACTCGCATTATTTTAGAGAATTTACATGTAGCTTTCTCCACTAATATGGGCAGCAACTTTTTGCGTAGGTACTGCAGGATATGTGTGTGGCAAATGTTTTGAAATTTTTAAGTAGTAGTCGAGTGTAGCTCGCAGGAAGAAATTTTTATTTTGCGATGCTGTATGAGGATGAGGAGAGGAAAAGAAACCAGGAAAATGAGAAAGTTTTTGGTTCACCCTATTAATAAAAAGAGAGAGCTGTATGGGGAATTTATTTACTGAACTAGAGAGATCAACAAATTTTTTTTCCCAGTTTTTTTGTCTGAATGTCAAAAATAAATTGAGCTGTTAAATCGTTCTCACTTACAGCACGAAAACACAAGATTTCGTAGAGCAGTGTCAATTAACGAAATACAATTTATTTAAGGTTGTTGATAAGCGACAGTGCCCGACAATCAGCGACACATTCACAACTTAACTGGTCGGACATTTCTAATAGTTTGTAATCAATCCCTGACTTTTGTGGGAACAGAACTTACGTCGGACTAGTTCGGCCTGGCATAGAAATTGCAGGCCACCGACATGACCCGCAGTTAACGGTCGTTGCAGGTGCTGGTCTCAAGATTTGCAGGTCCACGCTGATCCGTTCAGGCATAGTTTGCGCGATCTTTAAAGAATTTTTCTTCCGTTACTGGTCATGGCCCATCGAATAACCCGGAATGAAAATAGAAAGTCTAAATATGACTCGTACTTTTGTCTCTGCTCGATGGCAATAAGATATTTGCGTCTTTTTGTGACATAAGTTTTTTTTTTAATAGTTTAGAAATTATATTATTCTAATTATTGTTACAGACTGTGTTAAGACTTGTCTTCATGGACGCGAAATTCGCAGATATCCCGCGAATTTCGCAGTTTTTGATTTAAATTATTAATGGCGGGAAAGTGTGAACTTTTAGCGAATTTTGGAAAACAAGAACATTGTAACTATTTTTATTATTATGTGAGGTCAGTAACATCTTCTTCAGCTTTTCACAATCTACCATGACAGTCAATGACACTTTTACGATGAAAATGATAGAAAATGTTGCAGTTGGCAAAATTCGTTAAGTCGAAATTCTGAACTGTTAGCCATTTTCATCATAAAACTGTCAGTGACTGTCATGATAGATGTCAGAAGCTCCAGTTAAACTTATTAATACCACATAATGATGAAATTATTTCACATAATTATGATAATATTTCTGTTTTGCGAAATTAACGAAAAAATGACCGCCATTAAAAATTAAAATCAAAATTTTCCTACAAATTTTTACAACTTTTGCGTCCATGAGAAGAAAGCTTTACACGATAGCCCATAAGAATATTTCAGACTACTTCGATTTCAGTTTTGAAAATTTAAACTATGGAGTTTTCGGATGGGTCCTTTTAATAAAATAACGCTTTTTTTGAAGGGCTTTTGGTTAATACCATTATTTTAATTAGATGGCACTGAATTTTGGCATATGTGGAGTTCGTCATAGAGAAATTAACTGGATCTTCCGCATATTTTGCGGATACTAATGTTACTGAAGTTACAAAAGATAGTCCTGCAGGACAAGTAGACAAATTCCGTCCTAATATTTTTGTAAGTAATTCCGTTAATTGTATTGTAAACATAAAAAATAATTCATAACTAAATTAGTATGATTAAATTGTAATTTATTGTTTGTAGTTTTGTGGTACAAGGAATGATAATTTCTTTCAATAAAAATTGCGTACACACCATTAGTTAACGGAATATCTAGTGCATTACAGTATGTACAGCAATAGGGCCCTAGAATGTTAAAGTGACACTTACCGCTCGAAAAATGTTATTATAACGGCCGTGTATAAAATATATTAAAAAAACATATAGCATATTCAACATTATGTTATATTCATATTTCCGAAGCTTTTGGAAATATAAAGTATTTCTCTTTTTTATATATCCATTATGGACGACAGAATAAAATGCCTGATGTAAATTTATAATGTATGAAACGGATGTAATAAAAACCTATAACAAAGCTTATGTGTATATGGAGCTAAGTGCAGGACATGCAAACTTGTTTCACATTTAAGCACATCTTTTTTTATGGATTATATTATAAAATGTATGTTACATAAAAGCACAATATAGAATATCTGTACTGAGTGATTTGTGAGGAAAGGGTCAAATGATATCAGGTGATAATACTAAAACAATTTTAAGAAAATCTTTTTAAACATTTGGTCTAAAATGCTTTGGTTTTGTGATACAGAATGTGAAGGCAGAACTTTTAAAGTAACTTTTAATTATGTCGATGATTATAAAACTAATTGTCAAAATTGACCAGAATAGGGTTAAGCAAGGGTTGCACTACATACTAAATGCTCCAACTTTATTATGCTACTTACCTATTTACCAAATGTATTTACTTCCTTAAAGTCTAGGTAGTGAACTTTAAGAGGTTATACTAATGATCAAACTTAGAAAACCGTTCCTTAAAATACTTCTTAAGCAGCCTTTTAAGGGGTCGACAAAAAGATATATTATTAAGAAGCTTCTATTCATTTTAATAAGTCTACTGCTTAGTTTGAGAAATCATTGACTATAATAGGTGTCCCTGAAGGATCCATTCCTAGCCCATTATTATTTTTATTTCTTAACCATGTACAAAAAGCAATAAATAATTATCCTAATTTGCTAGTAACTTCTGCAGATGATGTAAATGCATTACTTAAGTAATCTAATGCTATATAATCTTTTTTAAATTCAGGTATAACCTCAGTTATGATTTTTAGATCAAAACTATGTAATATATCTTTATATGAGAGAATCGCAATACTTAATAATCTTTTGAAAATAGTATTTTATTCAACGAGCATATGATGGCTGTAAATTATTAGAGTGAATTACAGCCATTATAATAAGTAGAACACCATATTTCATCCACGACTATTAACATTATTTTATTAATAAACTTTTCGCTGAAGAAATTATACAATATTTTGGCATTCACATAACACAACATAGAATTCAAGACAGTCAAAACATCTTATTTTCAGGTTTTAAATTCGTCGTTTATTTGATAAATCTAAAAAAGCAAATAAAACGTTAATTAGTAAACTTATACTATCATTCGGAAAAATGTTGAACATTTCCGTGACTGATATATTATTTGTTTTCACACAGGAGGTTCAGGTTCAATTGTTAACACCGCAGAATTTTTATTTTGTTGGTCCATTCCCGATACTTGCACATTGAAGAACTTAAATTTGATGCAAGAAGTGTGAATAATGATTAATCACTTCTACAGTGCATTATATATCATTTTGAAGAGACAGACGAATAATGTATTTTACAACTTCCTAGAAAAAATTTGAAAGGAAGTCAAAATTGTAAATTAACTACATATTAGGTATACAGGGTGGTCCTTAAATAATTGTACATAGAGACATACTAGATTTTTTATATCAAAATATTACGATTTGAGCCAACTTGCCTTAATATAACGTTGATAAAAAAAGATACAGAGTGTCAAAGTTGGAATTTAAAAAGATAGTCGTCCTGAAATAATTTGTGGATAATCCTAAATGTGAAGAAATTTTTCGTCTTTTTTTCTTCAAATTCTTAAACAGGTTTTTTAAATTGTTGATTATCAGATTGTAATGTATTTCGAAATCCTTCCAAATATTCTTATTGTCCAGCATATCCATTGACAACAAATAACAGTCACATTTCTCCTATTGAATATGAAAAATTATTGTCTCAGAATTTTTCGATTTTGTAAAGTAGTTGATTTTAACAAAAAATTAACATTGAGAAATACTTATTAACTTTAACATACATTTTGTCTAATAACTGTTAAAATTTAACTTACTATAAGTGCTTACTACCTACGTTAAAATATTGTATTGTACAAGGAACTATGCAGTTGATTGTTGAAAAGCTATTACATAATACCACTCTTTAAAAAAAGATCTGATCTCGTTGAAAACTATAGACCTATAGCTTTGTTATAGTGTTTCGAGTTTTTCAAAATTCTTTGAAAAAATTGTTCATAATCGTAATTACCATTTCATTAACAAGGATAATCTTTTAAGTAACAATCAACATGGTTTTCGTCCTAAACATTTTACAAATACTGCAGCCTTTTCTTTGGTAAATCACATTTATGAGTCACTTGATAAAAACATATATGTTTTAACGCTCTTTTTTGACTTGACTAGAGCTTTCGACTGCATTAATAAAGATTATATTTTGTTCTAGTTCTTTTTTGTCGGACCGTATAATGACAGTGAAAATAGACCAACAATATTCTCAGTCATGTCAGACCAATCTTGGAGTACCTCAGGGGAGTGTGTTATCACCATTACTTTTTCTATTATTTATCAATGATATGGATCAATTTATAACAAGTAGTGTTAATGTGGTGGTGTATGCAGATGATACTACAATTAGCATTACAGCGTCATCTCCCAGTGAGTTGCAAAACAAGGTTGATTCTATGCTTGGTGTTCCGGTAATAAACTTATAAGCAAGACCAAATATATAATGTTTCACAAGAGACGTGAACATTCTAATATGTTGATTAAATTAAATGTGTCGATCATTACTAAAGTTACAAACACACAATTTTTAGGTTTACATATAGACGAACATCTGCACAGGAATAATCATATTGAACATGTTTTAAATAAAATGAAATCAGCATATTTTGCAATTAGAAACTTGAGGAATTGTATGGATAAACAATATCTATTAAATATATATTTTGCTCTGGCATATTCTCACATGAAGTATATTGTAATTTACTGGGGATCCTGCACGAAGTTTCATTAAAAAAAAATCATCAGATTAATATTTTCACTGGCACCATTACAATCATGTCGTCCAACTATGGTGGAACAAAAAATATTATCACTTCCCTCTATTTTAATATAGAAGGCAGTTCTTTTTGTTAAATTTAATAGTAATCTATTTCCTCGACAAGATAGTGTGCATGTCCATAATACAAGAGGGAAAAATCTTGTCAGTATAAATAATTTCAACTTAACCAATTATAAAAAGGGCCCATATTATTTGTGTGCAGCCATATTTAATCAATTACCTGAATCACTAACAGTGTTAAATAATGAAAATATATTTCGCAAGGAGCTTCGCTCATTTTTATTGCAACATTGCTTTTATAGCTTGCAGGAATTTTATAATTTTAATGGAAATTAACATTTTATTGTAATATTTAGTATGTATAGTGTAATTTATTATTGCGTCTTTCTTTTGTGACCTTTACCCTGTAAAGGCTTACGTGAATAAATTTATTATTATTATTATTATTATTATCTCGGAAATGGTCAATTTCTGAGATTAATGACAAGTATACCTTTTTTCCTCAAAAATAATGTAGGTTTAAGATTGTTTAATAAAAAACGTGATAATATAAGGTTAAAAAAAAAGTTATGGTCACATTTATGTTACCAATATGGCGTATGTGGCGCCCTTTAGGGAATACATCGAAATAGACAACAGATCATGATTTTTCATATCCAAAAACATATATTCCCAAATGTTCAAGTTAATACAGTCAAACGCAGTGTTGTTATTATAAAAAATTTGTTTTTTACAATGTTTTTTATTTAAGACAAGTTGGCTCAAATCGTAATATTTTGATGTAAAGAATCTAGTATGTCTCTATGTACAAGTACTTAAGGACTACACAAGAAATATATCACTTAAAGACAATATCTCTCCACCAAAATGATTTATTTTTAAGCTAAATTTTTACATGTACTAAGTACATTTCAATTAATTACTACTACATCTAACATATGAGTAAATAGGATACATTATATAAACATATCCAATATCACTACAATACCATGTTCACATTGCTGACAATAATTGAAGTGTAGAACACTGCAAAAATACAAATTGCATTTATCTAAATGTCTAAATGTACATCTACACAGTGTATAAAAATAGGTTTATCTATTTTCAATGTCCTTTAATAAACGGCAGAGGGATAATGTGAGGGATGACTGGGTCTGGATGGTCATCCTCCTCGTCTGGTCAGCTTTCTGTGTCGAGGGCCAGTGTATGTACGTGGGTGAGAGCCGCCCATAGTGGTGATCTGTAACAGAAGTTAATGTTTTAAAATGGATCTACAAAAACGTAATTCAAACTGTTGAAAGTTGTATTCCTCGGACTATTTAAAACTGTTATTTGTCATTTCTAGTCCGCCTGCATTATTTTAAAACATTTCCATTTCTAATTTGTCAAACTGAAACAAGTACCTGAACATAGATAGAATACCTAATTGAAAAAGGTACAGAGAAATTCAGTTTCACGAGCGTATCAAGGTATATGTACTGGTAATTGTCTAAAGAAATTGAATTATATAGTTTAAATCTATTGGAACATGAAATAAATGTTCAACAAATGCTGATGTTTATTGATTGTTTCTATAATTTTAGAATCGATATTACTACCGATACAGGGTACCCGCATAAGAACCGACACAGATCAGGTGCATGTAGGGGTCCCAAAATATTTTAATTTATCAAAACAAAGGTAATACACGGGCGGAGTTACAGGCCTTCAGAGTGGGGTCAAATATTTCGAAAAAAATTTGACAGAAATAAAATTAGTTTCTATTGTTTGTTACTGAATATGGTTGTAAAATTTAAATTCAGCGAACAAGTTAACTGTAGAAGAAGTATGGAAGACTGTGTTAGATTTCCAAATCGAGTGATTTTCCATAGAGAAACATTTTGTAATGTTGAAAAACGAATTCGAGGACCAGAAAATTTTTTCAATAATATCCAAGAACGTTCTAGTGTAATAAGGGTATAAGATAAAGAAAATATTTTACAAACAACATTTGGATCGACCAGGACCTTTTGTGAATTTATCTTGCATCAGGATATTAATTTTCACGAAAAATTATTTTCACTGATGCGGCTTATTTTACTCGTAGATTTAGAAATGTTCACAACTTACATACATTTTCCGATGTAACATAATTTCTGCGAAACACGGAGATTTACCGTTGCAACACAGACTGGAGTTTTAGTTTATGATGATTTTTTGAATTTAAAAATTCCACATTAATGGTTAGGACAAGGCAATTATCCTTATAATTGACCACCACGATCGCCAGACCTCAACAAATGTGAATTTTTTTTTTTTTTGGGGAACATTGAAGGTTTTTGTTTATTCCTCGTCAATTGAATGCCGAGAAGATTTGTGAAATCGTATTACAAATAAATGTAATGTTATAAAAAATAATCATTTATTACACAACAACAAATTTCAATTTTCTGCGAAGAGTAAATTTATGTTTTAGGGAAAATGCTGCTCATTTTGAACAATTTCTTTATTTTTATTTTCTTTATTTTATAGATTTATTACTAACTGTAACATTTTAAAGACAAAGCCTACTACTGACTTTTTGATTCCTTCTAATAAGCGCTATTAAAATCTTACTTTTTGGGCACCTGCTCTGTGTCACCTTTTATGCGGAACACCCTGTATAAGGGTCATGCGAATGTAACTACTTAAAATACAGCTATATAGTATAAATATATTTTTTCTTAAAGTGTACAAGTCGGTAACCATTATAATGTTTCTTTTTCTCAAAATTTAGTAGCTTTAAGATAGAAGAAGTGACAGGTGGCAGTTTTTCCCAGAATTAAATGAGTACCTCAAAAATTCAATAGTCCTACTCCAAAATGCAAGAATTGCAAATATTTTCAAAAAAGGAACAATATCTTTCTTTTTTAAAGACAAGGAGATGCTTTTTTCAAGCTTCTATGTATGCTCTTGCAATATCTAGATGAAATTTGAATTTAATGTCAGTTTTCACGTTACAGGTTGTATAGTGGTTTTGAGGATTTCACGACCGATGCTGTTATTTGATTATGCCGTAACTAAAGCAACTGCTCGCTGCCAGTAACAGAATTGGGATTTTTTTTGGCCTGCTCTTGCTGTTCTCGGATTAGGCTCAGTGGGAGCGGAACCGCTTAGGAATTCTGTTATTACATAACAATCGGAAAGCCACTATAATATTAAATTAAGATTTTTCTCCTTTCAAATTTAATTCAGTATGACTTGTTTTAGTTTGATAAATTATGAGTAAATCTGGAACACCTACTGTAAGCTTATTTTAATTTACTAGTGTAGAAATATTTCTTTTATGAAAAAATAAGATAAATAGGTTTCCTAATAATGAAATCGAGGGATCACTTCTTTCAACATTTTAAGTTACTTAGAAAACACCCAGTATAAGATATTCTGAGAGTTCTTACCGCTAAAAAGATTAGAAGATTCGATAAATTTTATTGTGCTCAAGAAATTAGTTTAAAACAATAGGGTCAAGTCTTGAAGCTGCAATTATAGAGATGGTGATGAAGAAATACGAAATGTAAAAATTATGTAGCACTAATTATGTTACTAAAAATAATAGTGTATTAATGTCACAAGTAAAACATATATTGTACTCGTATTTACCGTTTGCAATGAATATGAATATATTGATCTGCAGTTGCCTTTTACTATCTCTGGTGGTATATTACATATTTTAAAATTAAGACATCTAATTCTACTTAAGCGAATAGATTTAACTTCGCTAATAGATTTTTAGTGCATCAATGATGGATTTTATCTATATTAAACTGAAGCAAAAGACAGTCACTCAAGTCTCTCAACAGATAAATTCAACTTGAGATCATCGGCATAGTACATTACAGTTTAGAAACCAAGTGATATCGTTTATAAAGATTAAAAATAATAAGAGACCGAAAATTGTTACTTGAAGGGCTCCAGAAGCAGCGTTAATATCTAGCGACTGGAATCCACGATTCTCCACTGTCATTTTTCTTTCTAATAAATAAGAGGTAAACAAATTAATACCTAAATGAATTGGATAAACCCATGTAGGATAGTTATGACAGGATAATACCATGGCCCAACCGATAAAAGGCCTTAGAAAAATCGATATAAAAGACTTCAACTTGACCACCACTGTCTAACTGTTTAGAAATATAGAGAGTAAGACATGTCAAATTGGTAACTGTTGATCGAACTGGAAATAAGTCATGCTTCTCAGTACATATAGAAGACTATGTGAGAGAAGAGAGTGTCATATATGTATAAGGATTTCAAAAACTTTTGAAAGATTACAGATAATAGTAATAGAGCGATAGTTTTCTATTTCACTATTGACGTGTTTTTTTTTAATTGAACAAATTCGACCTATAGTCTGTTTGGAAATGAAAGAGAGTAATAAAACCCCGAGATAAGAACCGGCCATGGGCGTGATAATATTTCGTTTCAGGTAATTATCGGGTAACACTAACGCTAACAGGTAATGGGTGTACATTAGTATATACATCATAGGGCAGAAGCCAGTGTATTGTGACAAATCAATCCAGTCTTAGAGCTGAATATACGAAGACATGCTAGTGTAGTAGAGTAAAATTCGATTTGTGATTAGTGACTATTGTGCCAGTGGATAAAATATTGTTTGGGTAAAATGTCGAGCTTATCAGATTACGTACCTGCTAAACGCGTGAAAAGATGTGCGCTGTCTCAGAATGAGAAGATAATTATATTAAATGTATTTAATGCATTAAAACACCAAAATCCTACCAACAATGTTGACGAAATCGTGAAAAAGTTTTCCAAAATGACAGGGATTGGAAAATCGACTATCTACAGACTTTTAAAGGAAACAAAAAATGAACAAGATACTATAAATCAATGGTTATCCGGAAAAAATTCTATTGAAACAAATATGGTGAAAAAGAAACTTTTGACACTTGTCAGTCTTAATAAAGATCAGAAAAAATATGTTATCGATGAAATGGCAACAAATCGCCAAATAACGGTACTACGGTTACCACCTTATCACTGTGAACTAAACCCAATCGAATTTGTCTGGGCGCAGGTAAAAGGAGATGTAGCGCGAAATAATACGACGTTTAAATTAAGTGACATGAAAATTTTATTAAAAAATTCCTTGGAACGAGTAACTGCAGATAACTGGCAAAGATGTATACATCATGTACAAAAAGAAGAGGAGAAAATGTGTGAACTCGATAATTTAATTGACGTTACTGTGGAACCTATCGTTATCAATCTAGGAGACAAAGATAATTCATCAAAATATTCAGAGGATGAATTTTAATATACCTACTTTTTTATTTTCTTTATTGTATTTATGCAACATTACATTTACTCACCATAATTTGAATTTTCAAAATACATATATTTTTGTGTGGAATAAAAATCTATTCATTAAATTTAAATACATATTTTGATAATAATATTACATAATATAAAAATATTGAATATAAGCACCAGTACTACATTTATTTACGATTTGCATACATAATAAGCTTTTATTACTCTCTTTCATTTCTAAACAGACTATAATTATGAAAAACTATTATCACGTTGTGAATCTCTGTTGATCCTGGAAATTTATGGGAATTAAAATAGATCACATTGTACGTAAAACTGTGAATAGTTTAACATTGGCGCATTCGCCATAAATTCAAATGTATAATTCTAATTATCACAGCACCACAAAAATAAGTGGTCTGTCCGACGGACTAGACCTATATATTCATATGTAAACTACATATGAATATATAGCTCGCTAAATTCGAATCTGGGGTCTATTTAACCCTATCGCCTTCGGTTCAGTCTTTTCAAGGTCAAAGCGAAATATATATATGTAAGTGAACCAGACTGTCTTACGTTTATGTTTTTGAGGTCGCTGAATTGAATCTGGGGTACATTTAACCCCATCGTCCTAGATTCGAGGTAATTTCAAGGTCAAAGCGAAAGGCTTCATTTGACCTTATCCGGTAACATCCAAGGTCGAAAGATAAATATGAAAATAGGCAAAATCATTACACATTTAAATTTTTGGAGTATCAAAGCTTTTACATCGTGGTCGAAAAATATACATGAATCCCCAGCGACACCAAATACATAAATCTACTATGGTCCGGTTCACTTGCATATCTGTCTTTCGATTTGACCTTGAAATAACCTTGATAAGGCTAAATGAATCCCGGATTCAGATTAAACTACCTAAAAACAACTTCAATGTACGGTAGTCTGGCCCAGCTTATATATTATATCTATATTTCACTTTGACCTTGTAATGACCTTGAACGTAGGACGATGGGAGTAAATAGACCCCTTATCAGCGAATCAAAAAACATAAATGTACGATAGTGTGGTCCACTTGCATATCTATCTTTTGCTTTGATCTTGGAATGACCCTCAATCTAAAGCGATGGGGTTAAACGAACCCCAGATTCGGATTCAATATATGAATATGCATAAGAAAATATAGGTCTAGTTCATCGCACAGGCCACTTTTTTTTGTGGTGCAGTGTTATTGTTATAGCAACCGCATCATTACTTTGATTGAAATATGAAATAATATTTTTTAAAATGCTTGTAACTTCAGAACAAAAACAAATCCGACCTATATTCATAAAAGAAAATATGTTTGACATTAATCCAGCTATCATCTGTCGAAGTTTGTTCTAGAACTTATATAACACCCTATACAGGGTGTTAAAGAAAGAGTGTAAAATATCTAAGGAGGTAATAGTATGAACCAAAATAAGCAGAAAAGTCTCAATAAACATGGGTCCGCAAATTAACGGTTGCGGAGATATGGAATGTTTTATGTTTTTTAGCCCCTTTTTTATTTTGCAAAAACGTTGTGTATTTTCTTATAATAGTTGGTTGATGTTTAGTGAAATAAACAGTACGTATTTGACAGTTGTTCTCAGTGCACAAGTTTTCTTTCGCTATGGCTGGTTACTCTAACGCAGAATTAACAGACATGCATTTCATGTATGGCCGTGTCGTGCTAATGGGAACGCCACCGAAGCGCGAGGTCTTTATGTTGACGCTTATCCAAATCGCCAGATTCCTTCACAACGCATGTTTGGAAGAATTCACCAAAGATTGCGTGATACCGGTTCCTTGAGCAAACAGTGCCATTTATCCGGAAGACCAAGGTCGGTATCCACTCCTAGAAAAGAAGAAGAAACTCTAGCACTGGTAGAGCAGAATCCAGGTACGAGTGTGCGGAGAATATCAGCCGAGGTAGGAATTAGTGGTCCTCTTGTTTGGAGAAATTTTTCTGCTTATTTTGGTTCATACTATTACCTCCTGAAATATTTTACACTCTTTTTTAACACCCTGTATGTTAAACAATTGATAAAAATTGATGATGATACTATAAAGCACAGATTTTTTAATGAAAATCGCTTATTTTTCTCGTCTTCTAATTACCCTTTTGATTTAATGCATTTATTTCAAAAGCATTCAAATATATCAAAGAAAGTGCATGCGCCAAATTGTTGCAATATAGAGTAGTAGAATACTAAGCAATATTTCCTATATTTCCTACTATGGAAGAACACATTTTCATTTGCTATGAAGGTTACTACACACACATAAGCACAAAAAATACAAAAAAAATCAAAACAAACCGGTGCGCCGGGTTGGTATCTTACATTGGTCCTAAGTTACCTGTCTGCACACAGATCTTTCACCGTATGCTATCTGCCCCCGCCGTGGTTTTCTGTCTCTCCGTCTGGGGTCATCACTTCCACGACGGTCTGGTCAGGCTCGGGGTCGGATCGCTCCTCGACGACGGTGTCCAATTCGAGAGATGGAAAACCTCTGCTCATCGCGCGCTCCGATCGAAGCGAAATGGCTCGCGATGAACGACCTGCCAAAAAAATGCATTTAGATATCTAGTTTATGCACAAGACGTTTCACTTGACGCCTTAATTCACTGACTCAGATTAAGGTATATGGGGTACATTTTAAGATAAACACATACAGGGTGATGTTTAACCTATACGCATAAACTTGGGCAATTATAGCTGAGGACAAATAATGACGAATAGTGGAATAGTTATTTACATTACAAGCTGCGTCGTCTTAGTACATTAATGTTCCTTTTTCTTTAGTTTTATTGGTTTATTGCCACACTTCTGAAAAAAATAAAGATTAATTAAATAAGCCCTTGCGCCAAACAGATCAGTCAAGGGTTATTTTTGAATCTAACTTTGCCAAAAAATCTCACACTGAAAAAAGCAGATAAGTAAAAAATAACAAAAATCACATCACTATCGCGCCGTATTTTTGACGTTTCGAAAATCTCTCCCTTTTCATTTTCAAAATAGTAATAAAAACATTAAACGTATGTCAAGTTTGACTGTTTATAATTTGTTTACCTGCTTCCCTAGAGATGTTAAATGATTTTTATTTTATTGTTACTTACTTCTTCTTGATACAACTGTAGCCAACAATGATCGATGTTTACTGAACAGTTTGATACACACTTATCTCCGTTCAACAAAATAATCGCGGTATCTTTTAATTTTCTTTTTGTTGCGTTATCTTCCTTCTCTAAAATTTTTGCCAAACCTCATTGAATTAAATCACCGTTTTCCCAAGCATGTTCGCAAATTTTGGATTTTTCAAGTTCCCGTCTTTTTATATAATTTTTATGTTCCTCAACTTTAACATTCATAGGCCGAGACGTTTCTGCAATATAATGTTTATTGCATTCACAATTGCGTTTTAGACAAAAATGATCGTAAAGTATTAGTTGTCTGAAAAACTGTTCGAATATTAAATTTATTACCGATTCTTCTTAACTTTTCTGATAATATAGGAATGTATGGAATTTTTATTGTATGATTAGTTTCTTTTGTTTGTCTTAAACTGTTCGTATTATCTGTAATATTTTTGAATGTTCCATCAACAAAATTTGGAGGGTATTCATTATTTATTAAAACATTTTTAATAAATTTTAGTTCGTTCATCTCTATGAAAGCAGATAAACAAATTTTAAACTGTCAAACTTGACATACGTTCATTATTTTTATTACTATTTTGAAAACGAAAACAGAGAGATTTTCGAAACGTCAAAAATACGGAAGTGCGCGATAGTGATGTGATTTTTGTTATTTTTTACTTATCTGCTTTTTACAGTTTGAGATTTTTTGGTTAGGCAAACTTAGTTTCAAAAATAACCCTTGACTGATCCGTTTGGCGCAAGGGCTTATTTAATTAATCTTTATGTTTTTCAGAAATATGGCAAAACCCAATAAAACTAAAGAAAAACTAAAATTATGCCACAAATAAATAGCTTCAGACAATATGTTCCATTTTTCGTCGTAAAACTTTATTGGACAGTATAAAAAAATATAATATTTGTACTATTCTATCTAACTTTTTTTATATACTGTGACGTTCATTTTATTGTTTATAGATGAAGAGTAATGAAGAAAAGTTAGTCAAAAATAATCTCATACGTGGCTAGTCTACTTATTTCAGTTTAAAGAGAAGGACACAATAAAGTATAGTTATAGAACAGTGTGAAGTGATAGCAAGCAAAGCTCTGATGAAGTTTCTGGGGAATATACCTTGGGAAACTTCTCTCTTTCAAGTGTTAATCCATATATATTTCCCCTGGCTGGCACGGGGTTCATCAGGTAACCACAAACTAAGCTCTGAACACGCCGTGAATATTATTACCAGATTTGCGTTATAGATGTAACGTTTGAGGATGGGAAATATGGCGTTGCTCATTAATTCATACTTTACTCTTGCGGAAAGGGGTACGGCGTCTTGCATATGCATGAATACAATAATTATATCAAGAACTGAAAATATGAATATTAAATTTACTTTAATAAACAGCTATTTATATGCATTCTTTCAGTCTGTTTTCTAATTTAAGTTTTCAAATCACAGCGGTCAGTTAAGTCAAATCACATATAAATCAGAAATATTGCTTTTTTGTCAAATGTAAATAGTATAGGAGATAGTCTCATCTATCCACTAGACTGTGGTCTACCACTTAAACCAATGTCGTAACATTGACCAGTATTCCCCCACCCTGCGGATAGCTAATAGCGGTCAGGCAATTTTCAATGGTTTTTATAAATAGGACGACATTTTTTCAGAAAATAAAGAAGCAATATTGAATAGAAAGGTATAATAAAGTTTTTTATTCTAAGATATAATGAAAAAACCGGTTGCAACTTAAAAACTGCGACATAAAAACTAAATAATAATAATATAAATAATAAAAAATACATGGGTAGTTTTATTTTCTTAAATAAATATCACACATGTAGTTTTCAGCAGTGAACCCATTGGCCGCCACTAGACAGCGGCGGATGTATTCCAGTTGCTTGAAAGCCCGAAATTCCGACAGCCATCGTGGCGATTCTGGAATAGGCTTTACTAAAAAGTTCTCCTAAATCATAAGTCGTTATTTTTACCAATGCCTTTGACTTTATATAAAGATAACATTCTCTGCTGCGGAAAGCAGCTTTTAGTGATCCGTATAGGGTGACATCAAGGGGCTGCATTCTGTGTGATGCATGAGGTGGTAAGGACAACATGCAGATTCCATTTTCTGTACACAAATAAGTTTGCAATGTCATATGGCTGCTATGATTATCTAATATCAATAGGACAGGGCTTTCTTTGCTGCATTTCGAATATGTTATGAAATGTTCAATCCACTCGTAAAATAACACTTCATTTGACCAGTCATTATGCAAATACTTATAAGCACCACATGGAGGTCAACTTTTTGATAAAAGCGGAGACATCCTTTTTCGAGGAAAGATAAGAAATGGGGGTATGTATCCCCCAGCATTCAAGCAGCAGATAACCGTAACGGTTTTGCGTCTTTTCCAGCTTGTAACAGAACCAATACGTTTTTTCCTTTGGTCGCAAAAATGGTTCCAGGATCTTGAACGGTCGATATTTCTGTTTCATCGACGTTGTATATTTGGTTGGGGAGATATTGATTTTTAGACATTACTGTTTCCAAATTCCAAATTCATGAAGAATTTTCCTATCTCCTCTCGATTAAAGGCGGTTATCCTATTAATCCTGCCTTAACACTTATCGTGGGATTTCTTCTTAAGAATGCATAAAACCAGTCCTTTCTAGCCATTTTAAGTTCATGGCTAAAATTGTGCTTTATATTATTACTGGTAACATATTCATAAGCAATCCGTCGGACCTGCTGGGGGCTAACACCATAAAACAGATTTGACAGATATTTTCTACGGTCAGCTAGGAGAGCTTCGTCCTCCAAAGATAACGTAGTTTGTAGTTTGTGTCCCATATGTGGAGCGGTTGTCATATTTTTTGATTTCCTTTCTTGCAGTGTGCTAAACGGGATACGGTATTTTATTCTCGCCGATCCGATTGAGTGTCTCTCTGCGATAAACTGTAAGGCATTTTGAAGTTGTTCGGGGGTCCACTTAGCTTTGTTTCCTTGTTTGATATAAGTCCTAGGCATCTGTACAAAATAAAACAAATTAATTGAAAATTTTATAAAATATACGTCCTACTTAGTCGTATGAAGGCCTGTAGGGTAATACCGGTCACGACTGGTATTGTCCCAACTATTTCGATCAGCATTTCCTGAAAGCAATCTGGCAACCTAAACCTAACCTAAAATTATTCCCCTTCATTTATGCGCCTGTAAAAGCAGGATCTAAACGGCAAGGTGCTCCTTAAGATATTCCTTGCTACAATGTGCAAAAAATAACGTACTTCAGTACTTACGTTGGTTTTAATTCGTTAAAGTATCACAAGAAAACCACTAACTTCACTATAAAAACGCACGTCTTACACTGTAGCCTTGAAAGTGAAACCAATTAGATTTAACTTGTATCGATAGATAGTAGATGGCGCCACATATCTAGCGAGTTGAGTACTTTTAGCACGGAACATTTCGAGTTACTGGATTTACCTACCCGACCAGTATTCCCCCACTCTCCCCTAATCGTCAAAAAAAATAATGTGTCAATAATAAGAGCTAACATGTTTTATCCCATCGTATCTGCAGCGAATTTGGATTCCTTCTTTAACTTTAGTAGTTCATTGGCATTCATTTTACCCACGACTTTTCACTCTTCCGGGATATTACAAAGCAAATAAAACTAATTGTGATCAAAAAGCTTGCTATTTTGCCCTTTAAATATATAGTGTGAGCCACTGAATACTTGCCGCCCGTTCATTTTGCTGTAAAAATTTAAAAAAGGATCAGACCTTTTAACTATTGTTAAGAGAGAGTTAAGAGGTTGTGTAACATCTTGCCTTGTATGGTCTTGTGAGTGTCGCAAGTTTCTTGTCTGGCAATTTTTACCAAGCTGTGCGATTTTTTTTACCGTACATAATAGGAATCTTACATTGATCGCAGACGTTGTATTTTTAAGTATTTACAGTAGTGGTAGTAGGTAAAATAATTACGTACGCAGAAACCGTTAAAAAAAACAAGAGAATTGACATACGTTAATTTTGGACAAATGTTTCTGATAAAAGAGAATTATGCGTCACCTTGTTCAATGTCAGTGTTTATAAAAGTTCAACGCAAAGCAACATTCAACCAAACTCGACCTGTTTCCGACTATAAGCGTCGCTCGAAAACGACCACAAAAATAAAACGAGAATTCGTTTCTGTATTCAAGGTTTGGGAAGCACCAAAGCTATATGATGTGAACTCCCGAAGGGAATGGCGCTTATTAAATCTATTGCACCGTGAAATACTGCCCTAGATATCTAAAAATAGCCCGAAAAGTCAATAACAGAAAGTTTTGATGGGGCAACTTTTATAACTTCGTTAATTAGCTATGAGAATTGTGAATTTGTTATGCAGAGATGAGATTCATTTCCATCTTTTTTATGGATTTTGATATCTGTGACCAATTTCTTACACAGGGGATTATTATTAAGGATGGGACATAGTTTAATAACAGTCTCCTGATATCAATCTTGAGTAATTGAGATGCTTCAGTAAAGGTTAAGTTCGGGATGAGTAAAAATCGAATTAGCCCTTCAAAAATATTCATAAACATTATTACACACACATTTCAGAACCGAAATTAAAAATAGTATATTACATATCGAGGTTGAAAATGTGAGAACTTTGAGGTTTGTATACTACTTTATTTTCAATGCAATTTTGTAACAAAATTAACAAAGGAAGATCCCTGTATAACCAGATTATACATAACAAAAACGTCATATTTGCATTTTGACAATAGTTCCTATGGTACTAAGAAAGTCACACTTACAAATTTAAATTAGTTGCATTTTTGTTATTGTCATCAAAAAACTGTCTTCGAAGACAATGAGCAATTGAATAGAAATTATTTGTACTCCTCCTTAATTGAGAGAAACCGCTGAAAGTTTGGAAAAAGATTTGTTACCTAAGAGTCGTGCAAGGTATGAGAAAGTTTGTGATGTTTTCAAGAATTGATGCTCGCGGAAAGGTATTCAGAACGCTGTTAAGCATTGTGCTGTCATATTTTAGCGACATTGCCAAAATCAAAAAGACGTCAACCCTTTGATACATTTACTCAATGTTGCGTACTACTTTAAATATTAACGATAAAGTGGAAATGTCCAAGTTATTGACATTTTAAAACAACAAAATCTAGGATATGTACCCAAAAAGTCAAGCACTTTTTCTAGTGAGAACATTGCGGCGTTTTTGAAGAATTCACCTGATGATACACTACTCCAATATCGTGGAAGATAAGGTTCACATCGAAATTTCAACATTACAATTAAGATTCGGTAAACTTGCCAGCCATTTGGCCACAATTTCATAATTTCAATTTCCTAAAAAAATGCAGTGTTTTTAAAGTTTCCGCATTTTAAAACATTCAGGGGACACTGCTTCCGAAGAACGGCAGCCACACTATCAGAGAGATGGAGATCTTCTGGAGAGAAAAACGTTACCATTTCTACGCAGGATGTTCAGCATGGATTAACAATTTCTGTTACCCCTTATAACTAATCGAATGTTAGAATTAATTTAGTAAAATATTTTGTAATACTTAATGTGAATTAAATGTTTTAATGTACAATAAGATATTTTTCGTGACAAACATTTTGGTTATTCAATGAATGTTGACATTTACCATATCACAATCCTACAATACCTGGAGAGGTATTAAAATTAATCATCGGAAAGAAATAATATGAATATATTGAACAAACCATAGAGATCTCAAAAAAGAAGAAGAATCTGGCAACAACTTGTCCATTCTAATAATAATACATAAACCTTAGTATATACAATAAAAAATAAAAGAAATACGAGAACACGAGAACAATCAAGAAAAGTGTTTCATATCCAAAAATTACGTTGAATGATAAAATTTATGAAATTCATCCAAATTATAAAAACATTTACCTAAAAGAAATATTTTCAGTTGTTTTTTAAAAAAAATTACATTTTTATTTTGCCTAATAATTAATGGTAATTTATTAAATATATTTAAACCTAAAATATTTGGTGAATTACTTGTCGCTTTATATTTAAAATATGGAATAAAAAACTGTTCCTTCTGTCTCGTGCTTAACCCGTGCACATTACCATTTAAAATAAAGTTATTTTTATTTTTAAAAACGAACATACAAAACTCGAAAATCAAAACACATGTTAAAGGTAAAATCTTGTAATCTTTAAAAATTTTCCTACAAGTGTCTACTGAAAGCACCGACGATACATCTAACGATTTGTTTTTGCGCTATAAAAACATCCGACGATCGAGTGGAGTTGCCTGAAAAACATATACCGTATGTTAATCTGGAAGAAATCTGAGCGTGATATATTAAAATTAATTCTATACATATAGAAGGATACACTGGTAATATAAGTCGTCTCTTAAGAAAACATAACTATGGTACCGTCTCTACACCTCAAGAAAAGTTAATTTCTTGTAAGTTAAAATGTAAAACTCAACTGATTTTAAAAATTGTTCTTAATAGGATTAAATACATATTACCTATGTTACATACATAGTGAAGAAATTATATCTATATCTTATATGCTGGATTTGGTTAACTTGCTAGTTGTTCTATTTTTTATTTTTCCCATTTGGATAATCTAAAATTATATAAGTCGTCAGGCAATAAATATATTTGTAACTATTTTGTTCAGCCTAATATAAGAATTGATAAAACATCTATTGTAGTAATACGAATCTTTACAACACATATTGTAAATAACTATTACAATTCATCAATCCATACAATAATATTGTACAAAATTTTATCTACTTTCATTTAATAACACGGAAAAATTTATATTTGTCAAAAAGTGTCAAATGATGCGACAAGAAGTTGGTGTATTTTCTATGAACAGAAAAAAATACTTGTTATTAAGTTTACGGATCAAGTTTTCTTATGTTACCTTTCGGATGGTTACTGTCAAAACTTTATCAAACGAACCATTCTAATGGAAGTTTGATATAGCTTCTGATCAAACAGAGCGATCGTAAGTCTAGTTCCGACAAAATCCAAGACCAAGGTCAAAATTGTCGGAGAATTTGTTATAACAGAAGGAAATGTAGCAGGTGTCAACTGTTTAAATATTTTTCGAAAATATACTGAACTTCGTTCTCCTAGTGCTCTTACACAGGCGGTTTTTTATATTATATAGTCAAGGAAAATATACTTTCCAGCCTGTCGGAGTTAATGATTTTCGAAGCATCCCAAAAATGATTGCAACAAAGCTTAGGTTGAAGAATCTCGAATAAGACATTGGACATTCTTTTAAAGGTCCTCAACTACCATTCTGATTGAAGGCGGTGCAGATATGCAGATGTTAAAGCGTCATGGGAGCTGGAAATCTTCTATGGCAGAAGGCTGTGTTAAGAATTCTTTAGGGTATAAAAAATAGATAGCAAAGAAAATCATGGGGTGGGATAACGATTGGAAAATCAAACTTAAACAACTTTTTGACATTTACTTCTGGTATACAAATTTGTAATTGTAAAAAGTGTGTTTTAAATGTTCATAATAGACGTTAGGTTTTATAATATATTTTTAAATTGTAAATACGTCATTCTTCTATAACGTGGGGTTTTATTTAATAGGAAAATTCCTAGATAAAGAATGTTTTACAGTCATTTTATTAGTTAAACATTATTCGTAAATCGCCAATGTGAAGCCATTGGTCCTTTGTTTTGTCCCAGTTCAAAGCAGTGCTTTTACTTCTTTGCTCTTTGAGTTCAGTCAATATTGATTTTCTTCTGTGTCTGGCATTATTGTGATCGAATTCTTGCACCAACTTTCGTATTTAATTTACAGCGTTTGGTACAAACTTGCTGCATTTAATCGTTCCTCTTTTACAAAAACTAGTTCCAATTAGTACAACTAGATATTAAAATAGAAGATAATCAGTGACGTGAAATTTAAGAGAGGGAGAAAATATATATTTAAAATTGCAGATTTGGTTAGACCACTCTATATTAAAACTACAACTTGTGTCTATTAAGTCTGTTTATGCAGAAAAAGAGTTTGATCGCCCAATTAATAAAAACCCTATGTTTGATCTAAATCTAACCAGTGGCTTTGGATTTAGAAAGAAGATTAAAACTTTGTGAAAGAAGTTATCTCGAATGAAACAGACCCTTCTTTGTTGATCTTTGTTGATATGGATAAATCACTTTCAATTAAAAGCTCTGCTTTTGAGCTTTTTTATAAAAGACACTTCTTACGAAAATAAATGCCGACAACTGAGAACTAAATGGCTTTAGTAACACGTTAGTAGTAAAATATTAAATCGTCTCGTTTTACGTTAACTTTCTTGTTTAATATTTTTATGAAATTGTCAGTTCAACACGAACTTGTCAAAAAAATTCTTCATATATTTATGTAATTGATGTAAGAGTGGTTTTTAAGAATCTCAGACTGCCTAGTCTGATTTAGGAAACACGTTATGCCTTAATTAAATATTCTTGTTGTTGAATGCGGGCACTCAGGTCTGATGACTAATTGTGCATGCCATTGACTAGAGTTAAAAACAGGCCCGTGATGCACAGAAGAGGTAGCACCAACTCTGCTGGGATCTCTTTAATGTCGTGATGAGAAAGAAAAGCCGCCCCAAGATACTTGTGTCTCTTTACCATTAAACAGATACAGTTGTAAAGAATGTGAATCCAATCCTTGTCTGAGTTATTGCAAAATGCCAATCCTAGGCAGGTGTTTGTTGAGATGTCCGTGGCCCTTTGGGAGATCCGGGGCAATCCTGATGTTGCTTCTGTTAAGCATCATAAAATGTCGGTTTACCAAGACTAGAGTCATATGTTACATAGACATTGACCCGGTTCTGTGTTAACTGACCTACACTATAAGTGATAGAGTGCGGTAGAAGTGTTGACAAAGATTCCTTTCGAAGTTTATCTTTTATACCGTATATTATCATTATAACTATTTACATTTTCTATTATCCATTGTTTCTAATGCACGAGGCAACTCAGTAATTATTGTATTACGTATGTTACGTTTATATAATAAAATCTAGACTTTTTCAGCTTACAGTTCAGTTCAGTCTTAATCAAGTCAAACCAAGACAGCGAATGGGCTTCTTCGAACTGATGGACTGCAAGAAGCTCAACGTCTCTCTGACCTGATGCAGACTGGATGCACCTGACCAATTTTCCGTTGATTGGTTTTTGATTCAGTCATTAATGTACCTTGCGAGAAAGAATTGTGGTAATTCCAATACTGGTTCAGGTCCCACAAATTGACTACTTGACCTTAGTCTGGCCAATATATTGGCCTCTCTCATTACATGTCACATCACTGACCGGCAACCCAGGTCAGCTTAACACGATTATCCCTTCCCAAGAAGGAAGAGCCCTAACATATGCTGAGTACATATCTCCTTCTGATATTCTCTTGAACACAGGCAGAGATAGCAAATGCTTCCGCATGAAATGGCCAGAGTGAAATAAATTCTCTCTTGGACGCACTCCATAGGCTCCGCTGCTGATCCCTGGTCCATCTTGGACCCATCCGTGAACTAGATGAGCCCTTTTGAGACCTGAGTATTAGAATTAGCGAACCAGGTTTTACTAGTCGAAATCTCTACCTTAAAATTTCTTTGAATTTCATAAGTAGGGAATACCTTATTGCTAAGTGTAAATATTCTTACTTTCATCTCTGCCAAATACACACTCTATATCCCTTCTTCTTCATTTACTTAATATTTAATTTTTAAAAAACCAAAAGTGTTACGGATGTTCTTGTAAGGAACAGCTATATTTTCCTTGGATCAAGTTTGTTAGATATGAACTCAATATAACTTTCTGCTACAGAGGAGCTCTTCCATCCACCATGCCGTTTAATGGTTGTAAGATCTGCACCTTTAGTGGCCAATAATGTTGTTGAAATGCGGCTCATACAACGGCTTCTGAATTTGCGATATTCAGGAATGAAGCATTGGTATTACCAATGTATTGATTCCAACAGAGAGTAGTACATTTTTAATTGACGTATCTTAAAAAAAATCTGTCTTGTGTTAAGCGAATTTGGCGCAGAGAAATGCATTTTTTGCATATTTCAACAGCATTCACATAAAATCTTTCTTATGTAATTGTAAATTTTCTTGAAATGCCCGTCTTGGTGTCAGGTATTAAATATTATTAATAGGTAACTGCCAACTTCCTATACGTCAGTAATTTTGAAATTTATCAGTTCACAACATCGAAAGGCACCAGAAATCATGGGGGTTAGTGCAACCTAAGATAATTCAAAATTCACTATATACTTAACAACATGTTAAAGGTGCTCTTTCCAATACTTCACTCATCAAATAAGCAGTAAGCTTGTTACATTTTCCAATATCTATATGTTTGTAGACCTTTACAATAGCCTTCAACATTGAATACTTTGACCACATAGATAAAATTAATTTTTTTTTCTTCAAGTTACAACAAAATACGACAGCATGACTTCTTCATTTATTGTCATTTATCTCGATTTTATTAAATAATTGATAATAAACAACGTACCATAGCAACCAGTAGATACAACAAAATTTACCACGTTACATTGAGTACTAAGAAATATCAAGTCGTGCGAGTATTTTTTTTATTAAAATCCAATAATTCTGACTCCACAAATATAATTGTAATGTGATTATGGATAAAAAGTTGTATTGCATTCATGTTTTAATTGCCTTTTATCACTTAAGAATATTAAACGCTACTAACTACGTCCTCGCGTTTAAACATTCTTGCGTGGATAAAATGCTACTTAAAACACTTATACAATAAATAATTATTTTTGAGGCATTTGGAGCAAAACTATAAAGAAAACAATTTTCTCGCTTTAAAAAAAGCAAAGAAAAGATGAAAATCACATCCCTAGTTTTTTCCTCAGTTCATTAATTCTATTGAAATCGATTTTTTCCGCTGTCCTCTCCATTGTCTATAAATGAATTATTTTTCAGTAGGGCATTGAGAAGCGAAACAGAAAAAGTGTAATTAATTCGGAGGGGAAAATACTGACTAATTATACGAAAAAACTAGCTCATCTCTTAAGATAAGAAACTTAAATAATTAATTCTCTAATTTGCATGAACATATTTAAGCGCTAGAAAGAGACTTTGACGTATTAAGCTCTTTGAAAGGAGACGTCTGGAACTCCTTTTATTTTCATTAACGAAAGAATCTAGTTAGCGCTAGGATTTTCTACTGTTTTGTTTCAAGGCCAATTAGCTACGCTGCAGAAAATTTAACTAATTTGGTATATAATGCCTTATCATTTTTATTCGTTTGGTATCTCATTTATACAGACAGAAATAAAATGTCATAAGATGGTTTTCCTGAACATTTAAAATCATGCATATGAAAATGAAAAACTGCTGATGTAATAATTTTTTCGCTGGCAACCTTTTCGCTCTCTATGAAAGGAGGAAACTATTTTCGTGTCGGAATTTTTCCCAATGGCGGTTTCTCCATAAATATGTTTGAAATGTTTATACCATTTTATTTTGCAAATAATTTATACAATCTCGTAAATATTAAAACATATTTAACATTATTTTGAAATATTAGTTTCCAAGGCTAAATCATTCATAATACATTGCAATATTTTAAGGATTGTTTTTTCAAGTGTCTATTAATAGACATTGGAAAATCTTTTGCTTCCACTTCCACTGATAAAGTTATAATTATATAATATATCGTCGGTGAATTTCTTGTTGTGCTTTTCTTAGTGATGTTACTTTGGTGGAAATAAAAATGAGATATAATATACAGGGTGTTTTTTACTGTATGATAAAGGTATTTGAAGCTAATATAAATGAAATCTCCTACAATTCCTATCAATGAAGTCATATGCATGCTCTCTGATATCAAACATCTAGGTATGCTAATGAACAATTCCACAGACAAAGCTCTATTCAATAATTATCTAAAGAAATTAATCTATCTAATTTACTAACCTAGTTTAATGACCAGCGTTGAATTACACCCACAATATGTACCCATATATTCTTTATTATTAGCTTTTGTAAAAAATTTTACTGTATTAGAAAGGTATTTTAAGTTAATTAATTTCTTTAGATAATTATTGAATAGAGCTTTGTCTGTGTTGTTAGATTAAAATACCTTTCTAATACAGTAAAAAATGTTACAAAAGCTAATAATAAAGAATATATGGGTAGATATTGTGGGTGTAATTCAACGCTGGTTGGGGCTTTAGTCCACAGAGTAGTTAATTTCATACATTATTATTAATACTTAAAAATATATAAAAAAATACAGGGTGTAACAAAAACGGGTCGTCCCATTAACTGCGTATTATTGACGACAAAATTTGACCATTTAACCGAACTGATCTAAAAACGCTTCCCTTAAAAGATGCAGGGTGTTGAAATTGAACTATATGTCCACATTCCTAAGAAATGCATTAACATTCTTTTCTAATTACTAAAAATCTAATATTCTGAAAAACCTGTGTTTATTTGTCCAAAATAATTCAGTTGCATTTATGCTCTTTTCAGTTGATTAATATTCTCTATCCATTCAGAATAAATGTCATCTTACATAAATCCACAAATTGAACTGGAATTGAATGGACTAAAATTAGGGTCGATGGAGTGCGATAGTCACGTCTCATCCATCTATCGATTTGGAAAATTATTTAGTAGTTAAAAAGTATAAAGGAAAATAATATCGATAAAATTAATTAATTTGCTTTTTCATTTGCTAATTAATTTTAGAGGTATGCTTCTTTCTCAAAATTCTTAAAATTATGTAAATTGGTAAAGCAATACTATTCCAGTTCAATATTAATAGTATACATATATGCTTTCTCTATATCCGTATATTGAAACACTGTATTATTATTGTTTATATAAATACTTTACAAAATACACTGTGTGAATAAATTAAAGAAGAACTAGAAAAAATAATTGCATAATTTCTTGTAGTTTTGTAAAAATAATGGAATTCTAGTAGCTTGTTGTACTGAGAGGAACTAAAAAATAAAATAAACAGATAATTAAACATACACAAACTAAAAGAACTTGTATACATGTATATTTTAAAGGGAGTTTAATATGGGTATTGTCCTCACGGAATTGGATGACAGTGGTATACTTTCAATCAATCTACGAATTTTCTTCTTTTGGTGTTGATTCATTCTTTCAGAAAAGCTACCATGCTATTGAAAAATTTTTGAAGCTGTAGATCAGTTTGTGAGCTTTTAATCCAGTTGCCCCACAAATGCTCGATGGGATTGAAAGCTAGATTAAGAGCAGACCACTTCATCTAGAATTTGATGCTTTTCCAGAAATTACATACAATAACGTGATCTACGTTATGACGAAATATATGAAAAGAGATACCAGTACATGTCAAATCAAACATATAAACCATATCAGGTTCTCGCCTGATATGGTTTACAAATGCTACCTCAGCCTCTGGATGTGTTAAATACTGTGAATCCTGAAGTTTAAGACCTGCAGACTCAAGCGTAAGAAATTTTTATTTTTTTTTCACACAAATAGAGCAACAATGAATGTCTTGAATGATCAATTCAGCGAGACAATGTTTACATTGAAGGAGGACAGCGTGTTTGGCTGAGAATGATAAATCAGAGTGTGACAGTCTGGCTTCGACACACAGGGTTATCCAAAAATGGAACAAAGTGTTGGAAATTTTTTGGATATTTTCGATTTTTGGTAATAGCCGAAATCTCAAGAGAAAAGGATTCAGCTTGAACAACTTTTACGAGACTTAGTAAGGTTTGGTGTAGTTCAGATGCGGACAGCAGTTCACTTGCCGTGTTTTGGTCTTTGAGCTTGTTTATGAAGCGAAGCATGTACGTAAGTATACCTTGAACTTTGCGCAATGACAAAAATTGGTTCAGAAGATTCTGGATGTCGAAAGGTTCTGATTGTGTCAGAAGAACGACTGATTCTTCTTCCCTATCTAGCTTTACGTGATGTGTGGTTTAGATAGAGTCGGAAGGCCACTAATCTGGATGTTATTGTAAGAATTTTGGACACGTCCTCCAAAGAGAACAAGAAAGAATATCGCAGGAGGCCACGAGAGACTGGATCAGTGACATTGTCTGTCGATGGAACATGACGCCAATACAAGGGTTCTAGACGTTCTTGTATGAAGGTGGTACGATTCACAAGGACATTTTTCCATCGGTGAGGGGAAGATCAAATCCAGGTAAGGGCAACCGTAGAATCGCTCCACGCTGCGACTTGGTTGAAAGTGAGAGTGGATTGATAACTTGTTATGATGAAGTTTACTAGTTTCGAAAGCAAAACCGCAACACAGTTCAAAATGAGGGATCGATAAGCGCTTGAGAGATGCTATCTTAGATTTTTCTATCAACAAGTAAATTGATACTTGATTGTTTTGATCGGTAAGGCGAATATAGATTGCACAAGCATAACCTTCTTACTAAGCTTCACAAAATTCAGGTAGCTTTCACGATCTTGACAAAATATTAGAGTAATTGACGAACTAAATTGAGACAAGGTATTTCCGATTTGTATTGAGACTACACCTTTTGAACATCCTCGGGAGGAACGTCATTCCAGTTGATTCTGACGGTTTATTGTCTTTGGAGAAGGCGTTTGGCGAAGAGTGTTAGCAGGGACAGGAAACCAGGGGATGATAGCTGAGTATGAGTAAGATTAAGCTCAAAAAAGTTACTGTGAATGGAAGGCACACCGAAGATTCAGTTCTCTGAAACTAACGTTCAAGTTCACTTTAACTAATGATAAACGATAAAATATCCAAGCTACCAGATCCAATTGCTTCTACAAAATTACGAAGATACTTACCGCTTAAGTTATAAACTATTTTAACCAATGCCTCTTAATTTATTACTGTGTGCATTGTACTAAAAGATATTTAATAAATCTTTTGGTATTTTGGAAAATTTTAAATATGTAAATGGTTGCTGGTATCAAAACTTAAATCTATGGTGTTAATGTGTGGTGTCTTGCAAAGTGTGTTGTACAAAGCAAGATAAAATAAAATTAGGCTAACTAATACAAATTGGAAAACAGAAAATAGTACGTTATATGAGACATCAGTATAAATTTCTATCTTGTTGCGCAAAAATTCCACAACAATCTCGAAGGCATGGACTATATAAATACTGCAATCATAATCATTAAACTGTATATCAAATGAATGTATTCCCAGTTTCTATCCACACTCTTAGTTAATTGGTTTTATGCCATATATAATTTAATCACATTAGTACTGTTTGATTATTCTGATGATACGGTTTTAACTAAATTATACTCAAAATTGTATTCCCTAAAGTTGTATATTTATTTGAGTGCAAATGTAGATATCCTTTATTAATTGAATTTAGAGGGGAGTGGTTGAGTAAGGAGAATTATTGCTTAACTCAAACTCTTTTAGGGTAGATTTTTACGTATTTTAATCTCTTAAATACTTATAAGTCAGTAGTCAGTTAATATGTTCACAGAGAATATGTCGCAACATGGAACTATTACCAAATAGTAAGGTTAAGTCGAGGATAAAATATTTTTATAAATTAAGATAACACGTAAAAATGACAACTTACCCGACAAACCTTGGTGCTGAGACAAGGTTTCCATAGCATATTGCAAGTGGTTAAAACATATTATTACGTACTTTTCTAAGTTTTCTGTAGTGAAACGGTAACGTTTATCACTTTGTATTAACTTGTGTAGGAAAACGACCGTCCAACGTCTACTGTTGACAACAGACAGTAGAAATTGTTTAGGCATCAACTTATTAATATACACAACTTCAAAAGTTTTGGACCCCCCTCATTCTTGTTAAAGAAATCTTTTTGTTAGAAAAACCAAATTCATTTATAAAAGTATAAAGTCTTTTTTTGTGAAAATAATATGTTCGATAAGCTGAGTACTTAGAAAATTAAAAACAGCAAATGTGTGACATTTCTGACAAAATGTCTTAAATCAAAAAGAAGTAACAAAGCAAGTTCTCTACTTGACTAATAGTGGGTATGATCTCCAGCACGTTTCAATAGCATATTGACACGTCTGTGCATTGAGATAATCAAGCGGTTAACGATCTCTTGCGGAATATTGTTCCATTCCTTTTCTGCCGCCACGACCAACTCATCTGCAGTCTGAGGTGGAGGAATATGATTATGAATGGCTCTAATAACGAAATCCCACATGTTTTCAATAGGATTCATGTCAGGAGAGTTGGCTGACCAATGTAATCTATCGATATGTCCTGCTTCGAGAGTCTCTTGAACACTTCTTGCGCGATATGGTCGAGCGTTGTCGTCCATAAACACAAAATTTTCACATTATTCATTACGTAGGGGGTAGATAATGGGCGTAATAACTTGTTCGATGTAAATTTGACTGGCAATAGTCTGTGGTATGCGAATTAATGGGGTGCGGCGGTTGAACATTATTCCACCCCAAAACATTACGGTACATTCTTCATACGGAGCAACTTCACGGGGAAAATGAAGTCGCTGTTGACTACCTGGTTCTCTCCAGACTCGTTGTCGATTGTCATCAGTAACCAGTCCAATTCTGGTTTCGTCTGTAAATAAGACCCACCGCCACTGGCGTAAAAGCCAACCTCTATCCTCTCGCGCCCACTGGAGACGGGCAGCACGATGCCTTGGAAGTAGAGTTGGGACCCGCCGTAAATTTGTGTTGTGGAGTCGTCTTCGAATAGTAGGTGTCGATATAACACGGCGAAACGTACCTTGAAAATGGGCCCCGAGAGCTGAAGCTGAAGATGTGTGGTGTCTACGGGCATATTGCACCAAATACTGATCCTTCCTTTCATTAGATACTCGAGGACATTCACTACGTGGTCTGTTTTCCACGTTATCAAATTCTTTATTGTACTATTCATACAACAGAAGGAATGCCCAACATGGTCGATATCTGATGATTAGAATGTCCTGCATCATGTAAAGCAGACATTATTGCTCGGGTAAACGAAGAAATTTCATGTCCTGGCATTATAATGTACAAAAATTCAAAGGAACACTTGACTGAATACACTGCCAGACTGACCAGATTTATACAAGCATTGGTAAAGTAAATGTTCATGGTCTGAATATTTTTATTGTCTATTTTGGTCCCCAAATACATATACTTTTTTTACCACATTAAGAAAAACCACTAGGAATAATTCTATATAAAGGGGGTCCAAGACTTTTAACGTTGTGTGTAGTTTCGAGATTGGTTTGGTCTAGTACCTTAGAGGTCAGTAGGTGGCTGTCACTAGCAGTGCCACTTTTTAACGAACCAATTAAAAAATTGACTACACCCATATACCTACTCTTACGGTACTTGTAGCTTTGTAGCCTGACTTACAGTCTCTACCTCTCTCTCTCTTCCTATCCCTGTTCTCTATTAGAATGTATATAATGTAGTCTTTCTCGGGTAGGGTACAAGTAAGTCATATGAAAGGCTTAATTAAGGTATATTTTGGTAATAATTTCTTTTATATTTTGATATCTTAACATACAATTGGTCTGTATTTCTTTTAGGTCCAATTATCTTATAGGAATAAAATTCTTGCCGACCAATTAACTTCCTTATCCTGTAGTTTCTGAGATACTCTGCAATGAAATTGAGACTTCTTATATAATTTATAGTTAACAGTGTTACCACACCACTATGTAAATTCTTAATAATTCCCTTTAACTTTTTAACTTCTCAAATATTTACAGACTATTTATATAGATTTCAAAATTAAGTGCAACATAAAATTCCATTAAGAAACCATTTGCAGGCACTACCCGGTTTAGTCAACGTTTCATTCCACTTGAATAAATTTCCACAACTGAGATATAACGACTTCCGTATTTTAGCAGCAAATTATCGCCTCTTGCCAGATCAGATTAGAAACATTATGTGAAAACCGGTGCTAGATATTAATATCTGTCTCGAGATAAGTGAGCTGTTCATATAATCTCGTTAAGTACCATGAAATTTCTATAAACTCGAGTCTAGTTTACAGGCTTAACTTTTCTTATTAATACTTATTTAATTTGCTCCAAAACGTGAAAGTCTGCGGAGCAAACAGTTTTTACTTAAAGTCATTTCCACAAAAGCAGAATCTTGTATGTAGTTAAAATATTTAAGAGGGGATTTATTTAATGAATAGAGACACTCGTATGTTGATTAAAAAAATGATCTAATCTGTTAGCCAGCCTTAAGAATCTATATAGTACACGGTTAATTAATTCCGTAGTTAGTAGTATGAAATGGCATAAAAAAACTTCAGTGTTGCGTGTTCTCCTATTAGCAATGTTAAAAGAGAGCAAACTCAAAAGATCAGGACAACTAATCAGGCCATTTAAAATTTTATATAAAAAACATATCAGAAATAATCCTTCGTTGCAATGGTTGCATGGAAAGCATCGAGAGCAAATCATAAGTATAATCATCTAAGATAAATCCCATTTTAAAATTCCATTGTCTCAAGAATCTATGCTGAACACTTTGAATTTGATTTAAAAAACTATGTTTTCAGTATTGAAGAAATACTCCACAATAAATTAAAAAATGTATGTATAGGAATGACACACACATACACACATTTTTAAAAAAAAATAATTTGGTATGCCATCGGCTCCAAAAAATAACTTTGGAGGAATATTATTTATTGAATTAATGATGTCATTAATATGTGCATAAAGTTTAGAAATATTTAGTGTTTGTAAAGGTATATGAAGATGAAACCGGTAGTTCTTCTCTGGAGTAAACAGTTGAAAAAATTCGGCAGAAAGATTATCTACATTACTTTCAATGTACACACCATATTATGGAGAAGACTGTATGACCCTTTGCGATCATTAAGAAATTTTCAGAATGCACGATAGTTGTTGTGGATATCGTTTTGATTTTTTTTTATATACAGTTTAGGTACTCAAATGCACTTAATTCCTTACATTCCGAACATGATTGAGAAAATAACAAATATTCCTCCTTTCTTCCGTGTAAATGAAACCTTTTAAGTGCTCTGTTCTTTTTGATTATAGTATTTCTTAGCTGACTAGAGAAATAACTTGGAAAAGTTTTGTATCATTTTATAGGGATAAATTGATTTATTTACAATAAACTGCAAAAACATGAAATAACATTCTCAATAGACAAGTTAATGTAGTAGGGTTTGCCATTCTATAGATGCTAAAAAATTGTTAATTGCATTTAATCGGCATTTTTAAAATCGTAGAAATCCTCATATGGCACAGATGTACTATAATTTATAAATGGGACATCAAAACAATGCAATATCCAACGCGCAATGCCCAATTACAGGATAAAGTTAGAAGTTAAAGAGATGAAATAAATCTGAAAAAATAATACCACAAATCATATTCAAGAGTATATAAAATAAACAAGCAAATAAAAGACTCACACAAACATGCACCAATACACGTTGATATACAATATACACATATGCACACAGACTCACACTCCCATAAAGTTCAGAGTAGCACTGGAATAGAGTATACCTAAACGGGGCTAGATTTCAAAATAACTTAATCATTTGTTGAACTAAAGACGCCTTATATAAATTAGTACGAAGATGTTTAACCTTGAAAAGGTGTAAGTGTCAGGTATAAGCTCTAGGAATAAAATTCGTAATATATCTTATCAACCGTACTTAGAATCTTATATAGAAAAATTATAGAATTTAACTTGCGTTTAAGCTAAAGGCATTCTTTACAACAATTTGAATATGCTTAACAAAATATAATTTGGGGACAAAGTATACAATTAAATTTTTAACAAGGTCGGGTCGCTGAAGGACAAACCCATACAGCGTATATTGAATCTGATCACATCATCGACTAAGAGTCATATAACATTATATTTTGTAGAATTCACAGGAAGTTATTAACAGTACACCCAAGAATTAATTGTACTTTTGAGATTCATGACATCAATTGAACAAAATATTTTTGTATTATCAGCGTATGATAAATAATGCACAATTAACTCAAAAGCGACATCATTAATGAATAATGCAAACATCAATGGTCCAAGATTAGAACCCTGCGGAAAATTTGATGTTTGGGAAAACTCATTAGATTTAACTGGAAATTTGAAAAAACTGAGTTCTACCAGAGAAATATGAATTGATCAGTTCAAGAAAATAAGAAAATATAGCGTATTGATACAAGTACGTTTCGAACTACTAAAATCCTTAACAGACAATACAATTTTACAATAATAATTGGTCTTAACCTACTTCCACACAATACACGAAATTGTTTCAGGTGCCCTAAGATACCACAAGTAATAATAATAATAAGAGAACAATTTTAATAGGGAACCCCTATTTTTTTCTCTAAATTTTACTACCAATACTGGATATACCAATTCGAATTAGTTATTTTATTATTTTCTCTATTTATTTCCTGACCAAAGCTAATTATTTAAGAAATGACGCCAGTTACCATTTACTAGTTGCTCGATTAATACTGGATGTTGCAAACATTTTTTAATTTCGGTTTGAAATTTAATAAAATTTTTTATAAAATATTTTCGCTCATATTTTAAGCTTCGAAAATAAGCGGGTTCTGATTTCTGCTAGTTTTTAAATAATTTTACGAGTAATAAAATAATCCCGTTATTATTTGATATATAATGGTTTCCCGGCTTGTTATCTACTAACCTAGGTAACTGGTTGCTGCCAATTTATATTTGCGAAAGCTGTAGGAGAAATAGTTTCCGAGATACAGCCTTTTGCTGCTACAATAGGAAATATAGAGAAGCTAAAAAATTTTACGTCTCAGAAAGTATACGAAATAACTCCACAACTTCATAGTAGTCTATGAAGGAGAGAAGAAACCAAGGAAAAATAAGGAAGGTGAAATGTGAAGGCTTGGTAAAAATTATTTATTTCCGCGTCCTCTATTACCCGTTCAATGAACGGCACTGAAGTTAGAAAACATTTGAATTTATGTTACGAAAACAGACAACCAATTCTTATCAGTAAAATCAGAGCTGGATATTGCCAGAATATACATGAATATGTAATATTCAATATAATATATGTATAATCAGTATTCAAGTACTGAATACTTTTATATGACGGTATTCAGTATTCTACTTATCACGCGTATATATGTATTTAGAATTCACTACTCAAATAAAATATTCATGGATAGAAAAATATTTTATTTAATTAGAATGTCCATGAATACCAAGATAGAATACTGAATATCTGTGATTACTAGAGCATTAATAAATTCTGAGGAATTGCTAAATATCAGGTTTTCAGTTTCACTTCCTTTCACAGTTATTTTAAACTATTACAACCTTAAAACACCTAGATTGCAACACCACAAGTAAACAAATACGTTGAATAGGATAAAAAAGCTACATAATCTACTCTTCGATTACGAGCACGGGCGGACTAAACAGTGTCCAAACGGCATAGTAAAATATATGCAAATGCGCTGATGTTTGACAGTTTTAACATTTTATTTTTCATAAGGGAATTTTAATCCATTTATCTAGATAATAGTAATAATAATAATAATATTTATTTTTGAGTAGTAGATATTTTTTTCTATACACATATATATTTTCACACATAGACATATCAGAATAAATGTACTAGTACTTAGAAATTAATATTGTACACAAAATAAACACACAGCAAACCCCACATAAGTTTGTTAAAAAAAACGTGCGTGGGTGCTCATTGTGCAGCAATAATGTGTATTTTAAAAAATACGTCACGAATTATTACAGAAATAAGAATCCTCACTTATTTCCATATTACATATTGATGAGTAGAAAAATTGACAGACATCGAAACAAAATTAATAACAAAATTGCTAAAACCCTAATTCGGAATACTTGTTAACATAATACAAAATATTAGTTTTCAAAGATATTTATAGTATAAAGTCTTGATAAATGTATCTAAACGTTCATAAGGCATATTTGTTATTAAATTATTTATTGATTTCTTATATGTTATAAAGGAAAAGGATCTATGGCATAGCGGTAGTAAATTAAATAAGCGAGGGGCCTAATACATAAAAGGCCAATAGATTTTTTTTACTCTTGGTGTTACTAAGTTTTGTTCTGCTGCTTTCCTTGTATTATGGTTATGTGAAATAACATTCAGATTATTTAACTGTTTATACTGATAAATTAACATTTATTTACCAAATAGTTTTCAGATATTTAATATTTCCGACCCTTGGTACAAGCAACGCGTGAGATAATAGTAATCTTTGTTTAAAACAATTTTCATAATTCTTTTATGAACTGTTCCAACGATTTTAAGTCCATTTTGTTTACACCACCCCATGCTAATATTCCGTATCGTAAGAGAGACTAAACTAACCCTGAATATATATTTTTAAGATAATTTGTTGTTACAATATTTTTTAGTTCTTTGAAAGAATATATTAAAGACCTTAATTTTTTAGTTAATTGTTTAATATGGTGCGTCCACTTAAGGTGTGAGTCTAAATAGATTCCCAAGTATTTTGTGGAAAAATATTTTTTTATTGATAAATTTGTATCCGCCATTTCCACATCATCGTAACTTGGTAAACTAGTTTTGGTTGAGCAAAAGGGAAGATATTTTGTTATTTTTTTAAATCCTTGCTTACATTTTGCTCCAAAATGGCCCAAGAAGAAGCACTAAATAATAAAATTGTATCGTCAGTAAAAGAAATGATGTCGGCATCAAAAGGTAATGTAAGCAGATCATTTAGATAAACAATAAACAATAGAGGAGTAAGTACAGAGCCTTGAAGTACACCATAAGAAACATTTTCCACTTCACTTAAAGTATTATCAATTTTTACAATCTGATTTCGATTTAATAAATAACTTTTCAGTAAATTGTGAGGAAGACCACGAATACCTATATTCCATAATTTTTCTATCGTTGAGATAACGTTGTAAACTAAATTTTAAATTATTTTTTTTATGAATAATAATAATATATATTATATATTACAGAGCCCCACAAAAAAAAAGTTCATACAAAAGAGAGTGACATATGTATTCCTATGTATTTTTCGACGCTGAATCCTATCCTGAGCTCAGAATTGGGCCTTCACGTCTGGAATTGGCCAAAGGGGCCGAAAATGGCCTGAAATGCGGTTCCCGGGATAAGGCGAAGTCGACACTGAATTTTTGAGCTAAAGCCGGATTTGTGCTCGAAAAGTTTATGGCCAACTGAAATTCCGGTTTGGGTCCGGAAAAATGATCCCTTGGGGCAGGAAAATCCTGTTTTGGACGTCCCGGTCGCGACTGTGGTATTTTCGTGTGTTTTTCAATTCTGGACCTGAGACTGGGTGTGAAAAGTTTTTGGTCAGCTGAAATTCCCAGTTTGGGTCCGGGAAGATGGCCCACTGGGGCCGGAAAATCATATTTCGGACGTACCAGTCGCAAAAGGGGGATTTCCATGTATTTTTCAATCCTGGTCCTTAGAGTATGCTCAAAAAGTTTTTGGACAGTTGAAATTCCCAGTTTGGGTCCGGGAAAATGGCCCATTGGGGCCGGAAAATCATATTTAGGACGTACCAATCTCAACAGTGGGATTTTTATCTACTAATTCCGATATATATATATATATATATATATATATATATATATATATATATATATATATATATATATAAAAGTAAATGAGAGATTCCAATCGACCAAAGGCATTTCAAACACGGTATGAGTTCCGGAATTTAAAAGTAGATGAAAATACCAATGTCTCAACTGAGACGTACAAAACACGATTTTCCGGCCCCTAAGGGTCATTTTCCCGGTCCCGAACAGGGAATTTCACATGGCCATAAACTTGTCAAGCACAGTCTAAGCTACAGGAATTAGTACATAAAAATCCCACTGTTGTGATTGGTACATCCGAAATATGATTTTCCGGCCCCAATGGGCCATTTTCCCGGACACAAACTGGGAATTTCAGCTGACCAAAAACTTTTTGAGCATACTCTAAGGACCAGGATTGAAAAATACATGGAAATCCCCCTTTTGCGACTGGTACGTCCGAAATATGATTTTCCGGCCCCAGTGGGCCATTTTCCCGGACCCAAACTGGGAATTTCAGACGTGTAGGCCCAATTCTGAGCTCAGGATCGGATTCAGCGTCGAAAAATACATGGGAATACATATGGCACTCTCTTGTGTATGAACTTTTTTTTTTCTTGTGGGGCTGTGTTATTTGTAGGGAGGCGACGCTTTAATGTTTCCACCAGTCGCCACTGACACTGTGACTTGAGTTCTCTAGTCCTTTATTTTTACTTTTAAATATATTTAATTAAATTTAAGTATTAATTTATACATTGTAAATATTCAGAATTGTATTCATATACCTAATATGAATACTTGAATACAAGTATTCAGAATTCACGTACTCTTCGAATGTTGTATTCAGGATTCAAGTAATCATGAATACTTATTTTAACAGAGTACTCAGTATTCATAGATTGAACTTTTCCTGTATTCACATCCAGCTCTGAGTAAAACAACTTTGACGTAGTTCTAGAACCGTCAATACTAATAACGGTGAACAAACTAGAAGTGCACCTTGCATTCTCATATGCAAGTTAATTTTACTATTCTAAACTATGGAGTGCAGTACATTGCATATTGCGAAACAAAAAAGCAAAATTATAGATAATACGAGTATATGTATTGCTTGTTTTGTCATAAATAACAAAATTTTCGCATGAAAAGATATTATAAAATTATATTGTCAATTAAAAATTTTATTTCTGTTTGTTTATACGTTTTGAAATTCCATGAAGTATACCAATTTACTAATTACGATAATTTCGGTTTTAACAATTTTTTAATTCAATTTAATTACATTTTTTATTTGTGAGATTTATTTTAAATTTTTTAAAAAACATATTAAAAATAAATTTGTGTCTGAACTTAATTATTTCCGCTACATTCAAAAATAATTAAATTCAAAATGTTTCGGTTGTAAATGGTAATTATAAAAAAGAGTAGTTTGTTATTGGTCTAGATTATAACTAAAAATTATTAGGCTTTATACATATATCTTTATGCACATGGTTCCGCAAAAACGTTGCACATTGTATGTATAACGTACTATTTTCGGAAAATAAAGGAAAACAGAGGCAAAACTAAACAGAACAAGCTCTGGTCCCATCAGAAGCTTAACCAAAAAAACACAGCTGGTAGAAAGGGAACAAAAGAGAAAGCGCTAGTTACCTAGATAGTGTATTGGGCTGAACCTGACAATAGAGAAAGTACCGTGTTCTGTATCACAGTTGCGGCGGCGAGCCTGCTCCCGCGCCATCTTGGCTCTCCTCCTGAGGCAGCAGATCACCAGCAGGGCCAGGAGGGGGAAGCCGAAGATGCAGGAGATGATGGGGATGACCACTGTCTCTGGAGATACTGAAAAAAAAAATCAATTAAAAAATGGGAAACAATTCTAATATACATTGTCTTAATGAATATATACAGACTGTCTTACGGTGACAGCCCACTATAATATTTTAGAGACTACGTACTTCGATCTCAATTTTGAAAATTGCTTTGGGATTTTCGGTGGTGCTATCTTTAAATAAAATAATGTCATTTTTGTAGCACTTCCAGTTATATCGGAAGTAAGTTGCTAATTACTTGCTTATTTTTGTGTTTGCACATAATGAAAACTGAACAACAATGTCAGTTCAGTTTTCTGTTAAGTTTGAGTTCACTTATCAGTGATCTATATGTGTAAACAAACGAATGTTCCATAATTTTTGTGTCTTTACACATAAAGATGACTGATAATCGAACTGAACCTGAAATAATGATTTCAGTTTTCTGTAACTTTTGTGTGTTCATATTTAATGAAAACTGAAATGAACTATCAGGTAAATTTTGCATTCAGTTTCAGTTAATTTGTCAATTATCTTTATGTGTAAACAAACGAAAGTTTCAGTTTCCTCTAATTGAGTGTTTATGCATAATGAGAACTTTACTTAACTGTCAGTTTTCTTTTCTCGTTCGTTTTCACTTTACTTGTCAATTATCTTTACGTGTAAACAAATGAGAGAGTTTCATTTTCCTTTAATTTTTGTGTTTGCACATAACGAAAACTGAACAGTTCTGTCTGTTCAGTTTTCTGTTTAGTGAGAGTTCACTTATCAATTATCTATATATGTAAACAATAGATTATTTCAGTTTTCTCAATTTTTTTGTGTTTACACAAAGATAATCTGAATTTGAAACGAAGGTGTCAATTTCCATTAATTTTTATGTTTACATTTAATGAAAATTGATCTGAACTGTCACTTCCGTTGTAAGTTATCTATTTGTGTAGACAATCGAAAGTTTTAGTTTGCTTTCATTTTTATGTGTTTACACATAAAGATAACTGACATCTGAACTGAATTTAAAGATAACTGACAACTGAACTGAATTTGAAGCGAAAGTTTCAATTTCATTCTTGTGTTTACACATAATGAATAGTGAACTTATCGGTTCATCCTTCCATTCAGCGGTTATCTTTACGTGTAAACAAGCAAAGGTTCCAGTCCCCTTTCATTTTTGTGTGTTTACACATTAAGATAGTAGACAACTGAACTGAATCTTAAACTAAACGAAAAACTGAACTGGCTATCTAAAATGATTACTAGCATTCTGATATAAACAATCTACATGCGGTTGATAAAATAGTGACTTCAGTTTGACAAGTATTGAACGTATTTTGTTATAAAACTGTTTAAATAAATAAAATAATGATTTAGCAGGTTTCCTATTCAAATAGTGCAGTTTTTAAACTTTTGATAACATTTAACTTAATATCTAATTTTTTTTTACTTGAATCCATCACATTGCCTTAAAGTTAGATTTACCCTGCAATTCTTTGAAATATGACTTGAAATAAATTATTAATACCTTGATGCGTATTCAAAAATTACCTTCCATGTGGCAGTTCTCAAATAAATTTTCCGATTAATTTACATTACAAATTATACCCGTTTCATAACATATCCGAATATAACATCCGAATTTTTAGCCAAATACTTAGACAAATTTAATTAAAAAGTCGATTTGTTAAAAATAAAATAATTCAAGTCGAGTGCAACAGAAATTAAGAAAAAAAGTGTTACAATAATTTGTATTCTTTTTATTATTTAAAACTCAGATGAGTTGTGAAACACTCAGTACAAGTTCTCGTATATTTTCATCTGTATATTGCTTTGCCCTTCAGATTCTTTTTTTAAATTCAAGGCATAGGTACTATTTAATTATTAACACCTGTAAGATAATTATTTTATGAAACATGCCTACGAAGTGAAAATCATTGTTTAGATAAAGTGATTTTAAATAAACTTTCCAGCTTTGAAATGATTTATTAGAAAGGGTTGACAATAAATCTAGATTTAGCCTTATTAGTAACCCACGGTGATTATTTCTGTCGACCTGTATTCAAGCCATAAATCACAAATATTTCGGTCGTTCTCTCACTGGGCACTGCAAGTTCAACTAACTGTTATAAATGTGAATTTTAAATGTAGTAACAAATATTGCAGTTTGATATACTTATTAACAAGAGAGAACTATTTTATTGTGGATTACTTGTGAATAATTCAGGGTGATTCAGAAATACTAGGAAAAAGTGAAGTACATAATGTAAGAAATTATTTGACCTGTATTTTTTTGGTTCTACGATTTTTTATATTTTTGAGGCCATAGCCTCTTGAAATTGGGCCTAAAATTTGGTTTTCTTGCAAATATCTTCAGAACACCCAAGCTAATTATAATGGAATCTGGTATGTTGTTGTAGATAGTCTACGTGAATATTATTAAGAAGTGTATTATGTTGTAGTATAGGAGTAGCAAATATTGACGAGTCAAGTAATATTCCAAGTAGGTGATCTAATACTTCTAGTGATAATTGCAATTCGCATGAGGTAACTCAGTTCTTTCGAAACTGCAATAAGTAAAAACATGTATATGTCGAATGAGGTGTGTATGAGTTCTATTAAATGCGGTATGAATGGGATATATCTGATTTTTTTGTTACATACGGGTGCTTCTTTATGTATGAAAGTTTAAATAATGATAATATAATTATGAGGATAAAATGGAAGTAAATGGTTCCTATCACTGAAAGTTTGAAATTGTATGAGTGTTGTGAATTTGGACAAAACGAGAATTCTGTTAAAAGTGTTAAAGATTTGTTTAACGTGCTAAAATTAGATTATTTAAATAAGGAAGAACAGATCAATTGAAAATATTTGCGCAAAATATTCTGATATATTTAATTTACCATATGATAAGCAAACAACAACAAACTTGTATAAACAATCCATTTCGTTGAAGGAAACCGTTTCGCCTGTTTATGTCAAACCTTACAGACTTCCCTATTCACAGAAAGTAGAAAATGAGAAACACATTCGAAATATGCATGAAAATGGAATAATTGAAGAATTACAAAGTGAGTGTTCTCTCATTTAGATTTAAGTCAAGGATATTTTCAAGTAGAACTTAACAAAGACATTAGAAAATATACATCTTTTACTGCCACTGGCGGTCAATGGAAAATGACAAGATTACGGATGGGTCTTAAAAGAAGTCCAAGTTGTTTTTCACGGTTAATGACAATTGCTATGTCAGGTTCAGATTACGAGAAATGTTTTGTTTATTTAGACGATTTTATTGTTTTGTGAAGAAATTCAAACGATCACAATAAGAATCTTCTTAGCGTATGCAAACGCCTTAGAAAACACCAATTTAAAGCTAAATCCAACGAAAAGTGAATTCTTAAAGAAAGAAATTTTATATTTGGGACATTTTATAATAGCTATTTCCTTCAAAAATTAGATGTGTTCCAGACTATCCAGTACCAAAAAATGCCAATGAAATCAAGAGATTTATTGCTTATGCAAACTATTACAGAAAATTTATTCAAAATTTTGCTAATAAATAATTTTAAATCGATTATGTAGAAAAAATGTAAGATTTGAATGGAATGAAGATTGTTAAAATTCATTTTTATCGCTTAAATAAGCTTTAATTCAACCACCTGTGTTAGATTATCCAGATTTCTCAGATAACAATGAATTTATAGTTCAAACGGATGCATCTAACGTAGCTCTTGGAGCTTGGACAAATGTCAAAACGAAGTTAATATATCAATACTTACTAAAGCTAATATTACACTACACTTAATTAATTCCCTTAAGCTACTCTTATACTAGCTCATTTTTGTTTCAAAAACTTTTATTTTCATTTTTTTTTTCTAAATTTTGTACCACTGTATTCGAAGCAGTGTTTCATTCTACAGAAAAAAGTACTCTTTACTTTTTTCATTTGAAGTTTAATTTTCTAGAAAAAAACTGCTAAACTGTAGTGCGATCACTGGCAAATTCAACTGAAAAATCCGTAAACAAGATGTAGAACCTATAATTGGTAAAGGATATCACAAGACGAATATTTGTCTAAATGCTAGAATACATCTTTTCTTCATTTAAGGCTTGGTATTATACAAATAAATCTTAGGTTTATGGTACTATCTTTAGCAAATAAACGGATAATTGAACATTTTTAGAATTACGTAATTTTTTAAATTCATCGGAAAATATAGTGACAGGGTAATCACGAATCCACATCTGTCACTCAATCTGTTTGAATTATCTTTGCATCCACCTTTTTCTTTTTATGCATTCATAATATTTCAAGTTTGTCAATGATAGTATCATAACTTTAACAACTTTTCCTTGAAAATTAAGCTTCAAACGAAAAAAGTCAATAGTACTTTTTTATGTAGAATCAACGGTGCTTCTAATGCACTGGAAATAAAAGCCTTTGAAAAAAACTAAGTGGTGGCTTAACTAGCGCCCTCTATGATACTTAACAAAACAACTTTCTTAATAATGTTCAGATATACTCCCCATACCAAATTCCATTAAAATCGGTTTAGGGGTTTAGATGTTATTATTACAAAAATTAGAATTCGAAAAAACAAAAAAATTCAGGTGAAATAATTTTTCATACAGATTATATTCCTAAATTTTTCCTAGGATTTCTGAATCATCCTGTTTATGTAAATGAAATAGGTCGGTTTTAGGTAATAATAGATATTGTTTAGTCATTATTAAGGTATGTAAAGCCAAAAGTAAATCATTTGCAACTGATTGAATAAGTTAATAAATATATACAATTTGTTTATCTCTACCACCAATACACATTTTTTTCCAGAATTTTTATATGTATGCAGGGTGAAAATTAATTAATTAATTAACTAAATTTAAATAAAAGTGTACAAATACTACCAAATAATTTCTGGGGCTAAAATATACGGGGTGAGTAAGGAATAGGTGTAAAAAACAACTGAAGGTCTTCCCGCAAAAATAAAGTTTTTATTCCTTATAAAGAAACAGGGTGTTGAAATTTAGGAAAATGGAATCATGTCATCAAATAATATAAATAATATGCACAACTTTGTACTTAACGTATCAAATAGAAAATGAAAAAAGAGTACAATTTACGTACACAACTCGATAAATATTTTTAAAAGCGTATAGTGTTTGAAACTAGTACACCAATGGGGAAGTTGCATGAATTTTATATTGGTTTGAAATGTATTATATTCAAACAAGTTGAAAGGTCAGAACATGTGTCTGACGGCAGTCATTAAAATATTAACATTAATAAATTGCCATGGAATGTGAACAAAACCACGTGGCTGAAAACGCATTGGTGTGACGTCACATGACGTTCAGAGCGCTTTATGTTTCCGTAGGTGATAGGTATAGTCTTACAGTGTTGTTGATGTAAACAGATGTCTCTTGTGTTTTTGTGGCATTTTTGGGTCATATATAGTGTAAATACTGTGTAGATACGACTAGGTAATGCTGTGCAAATTCCACGATGACGCAAGTGAATTTTGTGTAAGCATAATAGTACGATGGTTATTAATTTGCCACGAGTGGATTTATTTCATTTTATACTTATGAAATTCATTGGTGTCATTACCATAACTACTAGTGGTGATGTGGTGAACTTACGGTATTGTTTAACGTAACTTATTTCTTTGTTTACAACATGAATTCGTTCGTGAAAATTACGTCCAGATAGACGGTTTTACTTAAGGTATTTATAAAATTATGCCATCCGATTTCATATCTTACTATGTACTTATTTTAATTTGAAAAATAAATAAAAGTAATGTATATTTAATATTTATTTTTTTAATTAATTTTTATTGCTTTTTACTATTGATTTAATTTACCTTTAAACATTTTTAAAAAATTATTTACTTTTCCACTTTTGTTTATTATGTTTTCAGAATGAAACAGATAATTTAATGTAGTGAAGTTAGATAGCAAAATATTATAAATGTCTCAAATTACATTCTACATCTCATAAATAGTAGGAGCACATACAGAATATGTTATTTCAAATCGGAATGAAGCACTGAATACAATAAATATTAATTATTGTAAAATGTAAGTTTGCTTTACCATTAATATTCTATACTTAAGAGAAATATATATATATATATATATATATATATATATATATATATATATATATATATATATATATATATATATAATCAAAAAACGCCTTTACCACATTGTGGTGTGGGTAGTAATTTTTCTTAATCATGCACAAGTTTTTTCCATTCTTGTCTATTTCTTGCCAGTTCTTTTGCTTCTGTCCACGTCTAGCACTATCCATCCTTTGTAAGTGTCCCCACCAACTCAGCTGCCTTTTCTCTATAAATTCTAATTTTCTGTATTTTTAATTCCTCGCTAACCTTTACATTTCTTATTTTGTCTTCCCTTGTTATACCTTTTATTCTTCGTAAGTATTTCATTTCTATTGCTTGTATTTTGCTTTTTTGTCTTTTAGATAGAACCCATGATTCACAGCCGAATGTCAGAATTGGACGATATATTGATTTAAAAACGTTTAGTTTTGTTTTCTGTGAGATTTCTTTTTTCCTATAAACTTATTACTCATTGTATAATATAGTTTTATTGTTTTTTCAATTCGTCTATTTATTTCTGCCTCTTGTTTTCCATTCCATTTTTTTCTATCTCCACTCCTAAATACTGGTAGACATCCACTTGCTCTATATTTTCATTTCCTATTTTTATATTAACTATTTCATCTTTGTCTCCTAGCATCATGACTTCCGTTTTCTTCTTGTTCATTTTCATTCCATTTTGTTCGAGTACCGAGTTCCATACATTCAAGTTGTGCTCCAAATCTTTCTTACTTCCTGACAAGATAACTATGTCATCGGCAAATGCTCCCTCTGAAATATCGACCCTTTGTAGGTTTCTGTATCCGATGTTTAACTTTTTTACTTCTGATGCATATTTTTTTATTAATTCATCCATAAATGTTATAAAAAGCGTTGGACTTAATCCCCCTCCCTGTCTCAAACCTTCTGTTGTTGTATATGCGTCCGACTTCATATTATCTTTTATCACAAAGTTGATATTGTTCTTGTATACACTGTGTATTACTCTTATCTTCTTTTCATTTACACCTCTTCTCTTTAAACTTTCCCATACTTTTCCTCATGGCACCTTAGCGAAAGCTTTTTCTAAATCAATAAATGCAAGAAATATTTTGTTTTGTTGCCTATTTTCTATTTACTTACTAGAAAAGTTTTGTTAATTCTTTACAACTTTACATTTTAATCTTTTCCATGAACTTAAACCTACCTATTTAGGTATTTTCAATTAAACTTACATTCAAATGGTCTTCACAAACAAACAATGTTGCAATGCTTCTTTTCGTCACGCTTCATCGCTCTACACCACAATTTTTTTCTAATTTTTTGGCACGGTGAAATATTTTTTATTAGACGCTGTAGGTATGCTGTATTCGTATATAACGCAACACTTCTCCCACTGGCCCGGTGAGATGCACTTTCTGTTCCCATTTTACGAAACTATTTTGCAGCTTTATTCAATACCAATATACATATATTTAACGCAATAACACCTAACAAAATCATAAATAACAAATTAACTCTTCTAAACGTATGTACTGCGTTGTCCGAAAGCATGGAAATTGTATACAGATATGAACTAAAGCACACTGCTGTATTTAGGCATACTCGTGAGAACGGCGTCTGCCGTCACAGGTCTACGCTGTGACGGCGACCGTTTTGTGGGGGCGTGGCTATAATAAATTTTTAAATGCTTATTTTTCCAAAAAGTTGTCTAGGACAGCCACCACTTTTTCGATTAAAATAATACATTCTTTCTTCTGCTCGTATTTGGACAAATCATGCAATTTCCCCATTTAGACATCCAATGCGTCAATACTTTGTACTTTTGGCATGCTAGCGATAAAATTTTCTATAGTATCACGGAAAATATTCTCCCATTCTTAAATTACTGCATTCACCATTTGAGATTGTGTTTGGGAGGTGGAAGTCTACGACCTCGAACCTTTTTTTAAATAGTACCATAAATGCTTAATGGGGTTGAGGTCGGGACTGTAAGTTGGCCATTTCATTAACGGAATGTCAACCGTAGCAGGTAGTCAATAACCTAACTAGTCAAGTGGGGATTGTATTATCTTGTATGAAAAGATAAATAAATAGGATCTATAAAAAGCGCAAAAGGTATTATGTGTTCAAGTACGATGTTTTCCAGATAATAATCCGCATTTATAAGCTTCACACGAATGTTGAAGCATCGGTGCATCCTTTCAAAACTTTAGAACTAAAACCTTAATAATTTGTTCTATCACACAACTACTTTTAGTCACACCTATTATATTGTTGAAAGGATCAAATTGATGTTTGACTGAAGCACATACTAGTTCAAGGTCGTTAAAAGTTTTATCAACTTATATTGAAAGTTACCTCTAGCTAACTTTTATCCTAATTACAATTTTGCTAATTGACGCTAATTTTGGCATTAAAAAACAACATAAGATAAATGCTCAAAATTGCTACTAAATATCAATTGGACCATGATGGCACTAAGATGTGGATTACAAATTATTATTATTTTTTATTTACTTTTTTAATTACTGGAAAAGTACTAATGAGGTAGACAGGATTTTTTATTAGGCGCTGTATTCTGTAACATAATGGCATAATGCAATACTTCTTCAATATCAATGTCTATTTAACACTTAATAATATTACAAATGACAATTGAACTCTTTTAAACGTATGTACTACGTTGTTGGAAAATAGAGATAGTATGCAAATATCAAGCACAATGCTGTATTCACGTGTGAACGTCGTCTGACGTCACAGGTCTTCGCCTTGGTGGCCACCGTTTTCTAGGGGCCAGACTAAAATTTTAAATACCGTTTTCAGGCTTTTTCAGCTTTGACGACATTGTCTAGGACAGATGCCATTTCTGCATGTATTTTGAACAATCATTCAATTTCCTCATTGTAATACTTTTATAAAGAAACATTTCCACATCGTGTGCAAAAAATCTGCTTAGCTATTTTATTAACAACATCAGGTTAACGATTTAACTATAAATGTTCATGAGCTTAAATTTTATCAGTGTGAACATATTTAGTTTTCAGAAACATTCTATTATTTATTTGGCATTCTACATTTAGTAAAACTTATATGTCGACCTTATTGTTTATTTGTAACGCCAGAGAGTATAAGGTTACGTCTACTGGACAGTAAATAAATATTTTATTACGGGTTTCACGCCTCAGGTCGTTTAGAAGCCCACAATAATGAAAATTCCACCACCGAAACCTACTAATAATTCACAGGAGAACTTTCTTCGAACGACAGGACTGTAGAATGTATTTTGTGTTGCTTCTAAAACTCTTTATACTAGTTGGAAATGTATCAGTGCAGAACTGCAGGCAATTTGTTTTCTGAAATATGTATTTCAACGGTCAGTTAGCAATGGTTTTATGTATAGTTTTGATATAACTGCATCTTGCTCATGTCAGATATTATGTATTTGATTGGTAAGTTTCAAATACCGAGATAGAATCAACAATACCACCTATATAGGTTGTGTGAACATACCTACATTCTAAAAAATGTGAGAAAAATGTAAGGAATTGCTTATATTTACATATTAATTGTGGTAATTTTATAGATATAGGGTATAAAATCACGGCAACGTTAATAAAACAGAGAATAGAACCTATAGAAGAACTACAGATAGGGGAGTATCAAACAGGTTTTAGAAAGGTGAGGTCAACAATGGTCAACAACATCTTCATGGTGAAGGAAATCCTGACTACATGCTATGAATATGGAATTAACACAATGGTCTTATTCGTGGACTTCAGGAAAGCATGATTCGGTCAAAAGTAATAAACTAAGTAAAATATGGAAACTATTTGGGATATCAACCAAACCGATTACGCTTTAGGCTATTGAAAATTACCTTACCTAAAAGCAAAGTACAAATATAAGGTGAATGTTCATAAGGTTTTTACTATTGACACAAGATTGACATAAGGAGACCCACTCTCAACGCTTCTTTTTAATTTAGTACTAAAAAAGGATATAAGAGATAGTCAGCTGAACAGAGAAGGACACATATTGTTTAAAAATTATCAAATAGTAAGTTATGCAGGTGACGTGGCCATTATTGCTAGAGATAGTAGGGAATTAGAAGAAGTAACGAAACAATTTGTGGAGGAAGCACGGAAAGTGGGATTGCAGATAAATCAAGAGAAAAGTAAGCTTTTGAGAATAAGAGAACAAAAAAGATACCAAGTTCAAATTGAGAACGCAGCATGGAGAGATGGAGTTTGAAGAAGGGTATTTGGGGGCGCTAATAACAGCTACTTGTGATGAGGAGTAAGAAATTAATAAGAGAATAATAAAAGCAAACAAAAGTTCGGCAGCAGCCAACCACTTAATGAAACATTGTCCAGAGGAGTAAAATTTAGAATGTATAAAACAATTTTGAGACCGACAGAGAAAACATTTTAAGGTGGGAAAGGAAGATCATAAGAATAATTCTAGGGGGGAAGAAAACGGAGAAAGGGTATGTAAGGAGAAATAATGAGGAAACATAAGCAATGTACCAGGCTCCAAAAATAGACGAAGTTGTAAAAGCCAGAAGAGTTCAGTTAAAAAAATTGTAAGGAATAAACCAAACTACAATAAAAAAGAGGGAGACCAAGGAAGGGATGGAGAGAGGCAGTGGCAGCAGACCTAAGGGAGAAAAATGTAATGGGTTGGAAAAGAAAGGCAAATAACAGAATGGAGTGGAGTAGAATAACGCAGATCTGGGCATAAAAGGCCTGTAAACAGATCTATAAAGTTTATAGTTTTCCCATGTAATTTTACGAACATTAAATAAATTTATAATAATAATTGAAATATTACCTGCGAGCAACAGTCCTGTTATTCATACAATATATGGTAATAATTCTATTTCACTTTATAATTTTAGCGGCAAATCGTGTGAAGTTCTGTAAATTTGTTAATAATGTTCGGCTTGTCTATACAATCATGTGTATAAGAGGCTTTCTGAAGGTGATTTAAAAATACATATGATTCCATTGATAGGAATTGTAGGATAATTGATTTAAATACCTTTACAATACAGTAAGAAAATGTATTTTTTTGTACAAATTTACCTGCCTTAATTTCTCTTTTAGAAATTACTCTTTGATGAACAATAATTTGAATTCTAATTTATTGAGATGTAGACAGTTATTAACAATTAAAGTAAACTGAACTAAAAATTTTAAAAAGGAAATATATTTTACAAAAAATATAGTATAATAAAAAATGTGCGTCCTTTATGTTGAGATCCTCAAGCGCTTGCTGGATCAATATGTCAGTAGGATACAAGAGAACAAAGTAAGCACACTTGAGGTATGTAGCTTATATCGGTAATAAAAGAGAATATGAAGCTTGTAGGTTGTATCTCCGCAAATGAAAATAGAAACTCATACGTAATATGTTTGAAATTGCCTTTCCGGTCATGACAAGTCTAGTTCTGAAATAGTATATTAAACAATAAGGTTTTAAAACGAGTTTTTTACGATACTTTTTATACGACTGCAAACAGAGACCATAAAAATCAAATTTTAATTTAAATCGATTTTACTAAAATTGCCAACGCATTAACAAAATAAATTAAATACAACTTTTAATTTAATTCGTTTTTATTAAGAAAATTGCTAACGCATTAACAAAAGAAACTAATATTTAATATTTATGGTAACATTTGAACATTCCTTCAAGGTTACGCTGGGAAAAGCAGTATTACTGTACACCTTCTTTTCGGTAATAGAGAATAGTTTTGGTTTTAGTGCGGTCGTTACTTTCTTGTTGTATTCTAGTAGACGATCGTTGTTCTGGTTCTGTGGCAGCAGAACTGTACTGGATTTCTATCCTCCATGGCGCTTGAGGGCAAGCAGATGTTAGCTAGAATTGACTAAAATTGTGGCCGGCATAATTTGGGTGACAACATCAAACAAAAATCACAATCTGTAGAGGCGTGTGCAAAGATGACATAACCGTGTGCAAAATGTTTAGCACACGACGTGTGCACAATACCGTTTTCAGAACGTGTTTCCGTGTGCAAAACCGCCTTTTGCAAGGCAGTCGTATAAAAATACTTTAAACCAATTGGAATTGACTGGAATGTTACTTGGTTATTAAAATTGGTCAAAGAATTCAATAATTATTAATAGGCTGGTGAGATAAATAGAAATTTCTTAGAGGTTGACGATCTAAATTATGATGCATAAATTTCAACTGCCTTTGTAGCATTATCACAATAATTATTTTACTCTTCCATCTTAAATTAACAAAATATTACAAGTTATGGCGAAGGCGCCGTTGTAAATTGCGTACGTATTCACGATCTTAAAATAAAGGTATATAGTGAACTAAATGAGATATTTGAAAGTTGCTATACAGGGTAGTAGACAATTTTTTATATTTCATTTGCTGCCAAAATATGGCTCTTTAAGATTGAGCAGTGGCGTAGGTACAGGGTGAGTCTGTCACTTTGGACATAATAAATATGTGACGCTACTGGTTAAATTAAAAAAAATGATTATTTCATAATTTTACAATTCATTTCCAATAAAAATGGTCTCTTTCATTTTCTTCGTATCTCTCATAGTTTAGTCACAAATTGGATATTCATAGAAGTCTGTTTTTCGACGACTGTGTTAACATGCAACAATGCTTCTGAATTCAGTATGCCGTGAAAACAAAATCCAATTTATTACGTAGTTTTGAATGTGACAGTTAATGTTTATGATAAATAGCGTTTATGCTTTAATTGTTATAACAGTAATATTTTAAGTTAATAGTTAGCAATATTTTAAGTTTCAATTATACGGATTACTGTGGTTTTCCAATAATGGCGCAGGTTGCATTCATAAATGAAGAGTATGCAGATATGCATTTGATGTATGGTGCAGCCTGGGGTAATGCTGTTAAAGCTAGACGATTATATGCAGAACACTTTCGTGGGAGAAGAATTCCTGACCGAAGGGTATTTCAGCTTGACGCGCGTTTAAGGGAAAGAGGAATTCGTATAGACTATTGAGAGACCGCGACCCCGACAAACAAATTTTGAAGATCAGATTCTTCAAATAGTGGAAAGGGAACCAACGACAAGCACCAGAAAAATTAGCTCTGAACTGGGCGTAAGTCATACAACGGTCTGGCGCACAATTCGTAATCAACAGCTGTATCCATTTCACTTTCAAAAAGTGCAAGCGTTGACTCCAACAGATTATCCACCTCGACAACAATTTTGTCGCTGGCTGCTGAACCGTTGTGAAGAAGAAGACCCTAACTTTGTAGCACACATATTATTTACTGATGAAGCCGGTTTTGCAAGAGATGACATAATGAACTCAAACAACATGCATTACTGGGCTGACGAGAACCCTAATTGGACTGTCGCTGGTACGCATCAACAGCAGTTCTCGCTAAATATCTGGTGTGGTATTATTGGCGATATTTTAATCGGGCCACATGTTTTGCCAAACCGTTTAACCGGCCAAGCCTATAGGCATTTTTTAGAGGAAATCCTACCAGGATTGTTGGAAGAAGTTCCACTTGCAACAAGAGTATTGCTCTGGTTTATGCAGGACGGGGCACCTCCCACTTCAGTTTAGCTGCCAGGAATTATTTGCAGAACACCTATCCAAATAGGTGGATAGCTAGAGTGGGTCATGTAGCTTGGCCAGCAAGGTCGCCTGACCTGAACCTCCTTGACTTCGTTTTGTGGGGTTACTTAAAAAGTTTGGTATACGAAACAGAGGTTCAAAGTATTGAAGATCTACAACTTCGCATACAAAATAGTTGTAGAGCAATTTTAAATACCCCAGGGATTTTCGAACGAGTTCGGAGATCGTTATTACGTCGAGCTGAAGCGTGAATCCTAGTTCAAGGACGGCACTTCGAACAATTATTGTAAATTTGTATTAAATAGGAGTCTAATATTTAGTAATAATAAATTATATTGAAACAAGTTTTGATTTTATCTGACATGAATATATAATAATTTTGATCATATGTATATTATCTTAATTAAATAAAAGGGATAAATAATGTGTTAAGTACTACTACATGCTTCTTCTTAAGATTATGGCAATAGTATACATAAATTATTACTGCGCCAGAAATTTTCAAAATTAATAAAAATATTATATTACTTATTGTAGCTAATTTGTTCAATAGCAGTTAACAATCGAATAGCACAATTTTGCTCCACATAAACATTTCAATTTGTGCCCAAACTGTGAGAGACACAAAAAAAATTAAAGAGACCATTTTTATTAGAAATCAATTGTAAAATTATGAAATAATAACATTTTTTAATTTAACCAGAGTGCCCAAAGTGACAGACTCACATATATTGGCAGCAAATGCAATATCCTCGGCTTACACAGTACCCCAAATTTGATAACAATATCTTAATCCGTTTAAAAGTTTTGAAAGAAAATTTTAATTTATAGAAAAAAATCAACCCCCCGTATCTTCATAACGAAGGAAGTTAGAACAAAAGTTTACCAGACGTTTTATTCTTATTTTTATTCCCAAAATATGCTCACGTGTTTGTGACATATCAAACTGAAACACCCTGTATATGACGGTTCAAAACCATCTAGAATGTCGTTTATTGCAAAATGATGTCGGCAGCTTGTACAAGTCGATAATAATAATAATGCTAAATATTAATAAATGTTCTGTAATGAGCTTAATGGGAAACATAAATACTACTAATTTTGATTACACTATATAGATAGTTAAGTTTATTTAGTTCAAATCAGCGTTGAACAAGTTAAAAGTTTCTAAAAGTACAATAAAAATAATTCCTAAGTAGTTAATAGCAAAAGATTTAAAAAAAGACATATTAAAATTAAAGTTAAACTTAAAACTAAGTATACAAAAAACACCTAAAATATCTAAACATCTACAATAAAACGATACATTTAATAGACAATACATTTTTAAAAATAGTTAGATAGATTGTCGTTGAAATATTCGTCTGAAGTATAATAAGCTTTTTGTATTAAAAATGATTTCAATTTCTTTTTTAGTATTTTGATAGGTAAAGCAGTCGTGGTATTAGGTAATTTGTTAAAGACTCTTATTAGAGAATGGGGTATATTTTTTTGGATATATGTAAATTGAGTGAAATTTGGCGTTAACATATCTTTAAATCTCGTATAGTAAGAATGTTGTTTTTGGTAATTATCGAACAATGAGTTATTATCAGCTACAAAAATGCACACCTCATAAATATATAAACTTGTTAAAGTAAGATTATTCTTAAAAATGAAAATATTCTTGTAAGATTCTCTTTGCGTCATATTCAAAGTATTCCTAAAACATCTCTTCTGCAAAACAAAAATTCGTTTTGCATCAGACGATATGCCCCAAAAAATTATACCATATTTTATTCTAGATTGTATATAGGCATAATAAACCGTGCATCAGGATTAATATTTTAATATAATACTTTTAAAGCTTAGCAATATTGAGCCATTTATGCTCTAGAGCATCAATATGATATTTTCAAGACGTGAATCAATTCTAATTCCCAAAAATAATAGATTATTTACTCATTTCTGTTCATTGCCTGTATTTATAAATGGTAGTTTGTGATGATTTCCTCTAGAAAACATTATCATCTGCATTTTATCTTTATTCAACTGTAAAGTAGTTTGTATCGTGTTATTTATAGTACTTTAAATGATATTAGGACATGGTGAATCAAATATTATTGTATTATCGTCAGCATACTGTACTACATACCCACTAGTTCCTAATAGTAAGTCATTGGTTTAGATAATATATAGCAAAGGTACTAATAATAATCCTTGCGGTATACCTTTTTGTATTAGCATCTTTTCTGATTTTATTAATATCTGGAGATCTTGAAAAAAGTTGCTGATCTTGGGATAAGTTATGACTCAAAATTAAATTACAAGTCGCATATTGTTAGAATTACAGCTGAAGCTCTTAAATTATACGACAAAGTAAACATTTTAATAATATTTTAGTTTCAAAGTAACTGCACTTTACATTGGGAAGACCAAAACTGGAATATAGCTCTGACATGAATATCAGATTCACAGCCTGTACGATAGGATGAATCTATTATCCTTTTATACACCGTATAGATTTACTCCGTACGTAACAATTTTTTGCTTGCCATTGTTACCGAATACTTCGCCATTTTTAAATATGCTTAAACTAGTTAATCAATATTATCATCTTTCTTGTACAAGCTGTTTAAGTTAAAAAAACAATATCTGATAAAAAAAATGTATAGACTAAAATTCGTTACAGTTAATTCACGTCATTGTCACATTATTAATTATACAGCAGAATTAATACAAAAATTCAAAATACGACAGCAAAAGCAATACAATACATCTGAACTCTTGCTGCTTTTCAGCTGTCTTGATCCATATATAACGTAGACCGTAAAAATATTTTACCCTCTGATCCTGCAGAATGTAATGTACCAGACTACAAAGTATAAAGTTTGTTTGCCCTAGATATATTGGCTACAAAATATGTAGTAAATTCCTTAAATTCAATATACGCGAATATAACAATAAAAAGAAATGTGACAATAATTTTGTATTTTGCTAAAATGCCACACGCTTTCTACATTACCGTAGAAACCATTGAAAACGACCTTTATCGCGAAACGGCGATAACGGCGAAACAACTACTCTGCGGACTAATGCCCCGACCAGCATTGAATTACACTTGAAATATCTCTAGCTGTTATTCGGCGGCGATCCACCTATATTTTTATAATCACATAACTGATTATTTTATATATTATTTGTATGTGTAGATTAGTTATTTTAGTCTGTTTATTTCATGTCTACTTGCGTCTCTTTCTTGTCATTTAAATTATAATACTACTATAGATGTGTGTAATGATTTCTATTTGTTTGTAATGTAAGTGATTATTTGTATAAAATACTATGTAAACTTCTTCTGTAATTAGATGTATACCCGTTTGACATTTTATCTTATAAAAATTGCATATTTTAAATTACTGCTGGCGCAAAGTGAGCAAGGCAAAACATATGGGTTTATAAAATAGTCAATGTAGATGCGTTCATTTATAATATCCAATACTAGAAAATTATTTAAATTTGTGTTAGTTTGTAGAAACTGGATAAGACGGGATTAAATTTTGTTGTAGCATCAGGTATGTCAAACTATTTTATTAATTAAAACCTAGTAATTCTATTAATGTGTTATAAAATGTTATTTATTTCTGTCCTTGGGAATTTCTTTAAATTTTTTGTGCGGTCGCCGATTGCATGCTTTGCCTTGTCACATTTTACAGTTTCCAGTGCCGTGCAGAAGTGTATTTTTTAATCAATTTTGAACTGCTCTTTTTAAAAATTTTCTTTACAAAATCGTATTTATAAGAGTCTCCTGTACATTCTATTTTCTTTAAATAAGTTCAGAATCACTGTATAAAATAACTACAATAGATCTAAATCTATATACAGGGTGATTCAGGTTTAATCTTGATAACTTCAGGAATCGATAGAACAGGTTAAAATAATGTTCATTTGTGATATAAATTTATTTCCTAAAACACATCGTTTCCGAGATAGAGGGCGTTGAAGTAGGAATTTTTTTCTCGTTTTTTCCTCATAACTTTTGAACCACTTATCCGATTTAAGTGAAATTCGGATCACAAACACTTCTTATGATCTTACATAAGCTTCTTAAGTTTTAACTACCTACCCCTCTTAGTGTATTTTGCGTAAGCTACCCCCCTCTTACGTTATTTCAAAACTACAAAAAAAAAAAAATTTCAATAAAACATCTACACACCACTTTGACCTGATTCATTTCGAAACTTTTCCGTCTCCTGTTTTTTTCGACGTTTGGTCTTGTTTCTGAGATATTCAAAGAAATTGGTGACAGTGTAGCGCACCAGCCGCGTAAATTTCATTTAACGTTATAGCAACCCATGAAAACAAAACTCAGTGATTTGTGTAAACTGACGTTTAAGGCGTCGCGATAGCCAAGGTGGCTGGGAGACGACTGCTCGTGGAACCAGTTAGTTAGTTATGTGATCTACATAACTTCAAAAGTACTCAACACGTGTCACGACCTCCCGCCAACAACTGCTATTATTTTACTATATGGCTATTGTTTTGTACAGTGAACAATGCCAGCAAGACGTAAAGGGGCTAATTTGGGACGTCAAACAAGTAAAATTGCAGGCACGCGAAATAATTCAAAAAATGAATGTTTCGTTATTCTTATAGGCCGTCATCGTTCACAGTGCTCCATTCCTCTTTTAGTCATATACCACATCTCCACACACTTACAATAAGTTAGTTATTTTCTATTTAACTGCCAAAATATTCACTAGAAATAATTCATATGGCAAAACAACGTTTGCCGGGTCACCTAGTTATGATATGTTATTAAATTTCTAGCAAAACATAAATGAAACTACTTATTTTTATTCTCTGCTACGGTATCATTTCATATTAAAGTACTATGTTATTTAGCAGTATTTTGTATTGAACCAGCAATAATTTCCTATTGCTGTAGAACAGACGATAATATAGAACTTGTACAATATGAGTTGATTTCGAATAAATTTTGCCAAAAATAAAACCAAAGCAAGTGATAGCCTGGCTGGTACCAGCATTCATGCATCGGCACAATTAGGTGCATCCGCCTCCGCTGGTTTGAAATATCGATTTTGTTTTAAATCCGATAGAAGCGATGGCGAAAGGTCAACTAACTAAATTCTAGGAATGCACTCGTTACGACTTGCATTAATTACAGGGCATTTTAAACGGAATTTAAACGATTTTATTTGCTGTCTGTATTGATGTACAGTTAGCGTAGCAGTATCTAATTGGATTTATCAACATTCCTATGTGTTTCATTTGTTTCTGCGTTGCATAACGTGCGGTTCTCTATAATGCAGCATTGCAGTGCCATTTGGGTAAAATACGACGCCTGCGAGTGCCCGGAGCTTAATAGACGCCTTCTAAAACTAGCGTTTTTATGAGGTCTCTTGCTCATAACGAATCACTGTTACTTTTTATAAATACGACATTGGGTTTCTTTTATGGCTCTAGCAATATTAATTATACGGAAAGCTCTCCAAAAGAAGAAACACAATTATAGTATATTATGCAACGATCATGTAATGATGGTTATTTTAATAACCATTACATGAGAGTTGCATACGCTATTTTTCCCACACCCGATAAATAATCAAAAACCATAAATTTTATATTTTTATTGAACACAATAGGTAACAGTAATTATTCGTATGAACTGCATTTTCTGCTTTCTCCGATATGTGTGGAGGAGTCGATGGTAATTCTTCTATATCGCTGATATCAGACATTTTGATAAATTATCGAAGTTTAGCTAGGTATCTACGAAAATTTAATACGTACTGATTTTGACATCTAAAATAATTACATAGGAACCTAGGATAAACGTCAAATGCACAGCATGCTTGATTGAAAAATTATGGGTTTCTATTGATTAAAAATCTGTATCGTAATGGGTATCATTATGAAACGGATTTTGGGCATATAAGTGCATTGTTAAAATACGGGTGTAGAAAAAATATCTTTAAACATTCAAGGTATTGAAGTACGGATGGATATTTTAAATAAAATTGCCACCGGGGCCACTGTCTACTGCGGAAGGTAACGGGTTGGATGCCTAAATACAGGGGGAGAGACGTTTAATTTTGTTTATTCAAAACAATAGTATATACATGCATAGATGACCTAAAATTATAATTCTACAACTTACAGCTAGTGTTAAAATGGTTTCTGATCTCTAATTTGATCACCTACGGCTAGCGACAACTAATGGTGGACGTTCGGGGTCCTGTTACTTAAACCATGCTATTATTCTAATGCTATGTACTAAATGACAAAACACTTATCTATGCTCTAAGAGGTTGTTTGTTGACAGTGTGTGGATTCCTTCGATAGAGCTTCCAACTTGGCTTGGCCCGAGGGTGGTGGTTATACCCAAATGGTGGTTATTCTAAGAATTCAGCTGAGTCTCACGTCTGGGGACAGTGTCTCAGGTTCACGTTGTTTGCCCTCATATATGAGGGCAAAAATACACAATAAAAAGCCTACAATTTATGAAAACGTTATGTTCGGTCAAACACGTGACACGTGACTTTCAAATTTACTATAAAGACAACCTTTTTATCCAAAAGGCTTTTAAACGTAGCATTAAATCCAGCACATGCTGGATCATGCTGATTTCAAAAGATTTTGCTACTGAACAAACTATAACGAATCCATACTTTCTGTACTCCCATACTTTCTGTACTTCCATACTCTCTATCAAAATGAGAGTGATTTTTAATCGCCTTGCCACTTTTATAACTATATCGTCCATGCTAACAACATAAGATTCTTAACAACATTGAACTTAAGATTGAGAATGCCACAGAACACTATCCGGTACGCATGGCTGAACCATTGTATATAGAAATGACTCTTAATACTTGCTCCCTCTATAGATTAAGAACTCAAGTACAGTTACAGATCTTACGCCTAATATTTACCTATGAGCTTTCTAGGCAAATTTAAACTCGTGACAAAATTCTACGGTGGTAGGGATTTAATAGCCATCATTATAACAAGGATAGATTGAACTCAAAGGTGCAGTAAAAGTATTATAAAACATAAGCAGTACACTTGATCGTTATTTATAGTTATTAATTATATAAGAGAATTAACAAGCTCATAATCCACGACAAAAATTACGTTACATGTTTTCTAGAGGATTAAAGACTGGTTGACTAATTGTAATTCAACGTTTTATCCACGACCACGACCAAAACCGGTCAATTAGGAGAGTAAAATCCGTCTGAGAGCAGGTGAAAAATTATGGTTTTGACATATATGACAAATTTATTTTAATCAAGAATATTGGATGTCAGGTGAGTACTAGAAAGTTTTAGATTCATTTCTATGACATGCGTTTGTTTATTTGTTAACAAAAGTTAAAACATTGTCTGAAGCTATTTATTTGTGGCATAATTTTAGTTTTTCTTTAGTTTTATTGGGTATTTGCCACACTTCTGAAAAATTATAAAAATTAATTAAATAAGCCCTTGCGCCAAACGGAACAGTTGCTTTTTTCAGTGTGAGATTTTTTGGTTAGGCAAACTTAGTTTCAAAAATAACCCTTGACTGTTCCGTTTGGCGCAAGGGCTTATTTAATTAATTTTTATTATTTTTCAGAAGTGTGGCAAAAACCCAATAAAACTAAAGAAAAAAGTTAAAACAACTGCAAAATCGACACAAAAATTGAGTGAGAATGCTGAGAATTTCTTCACTCCAGCTGAGATCCAGCAAGAAGCACCATTACGTCTGTTACCAGTGAAAAGCAAAAGTGTACATAGGAGAAGGAACTGGTGGAATTCGATAACTAGCGAAAAGAAAGGGGCATAGGGCAGAAGGAGCAATTACAAAAGAGGTGTTACTATCCTACTTTTTCAATGTAGAGAAACCGTTTGCTGCCTCTTCGATGTGGACAAAATATTCCATGCTAAAATCAATGTTGAAGGTGCACAAAGGTATTGATATTGCGAAGTACGGTAAATTTACTTCATATTTGATAGTAGAATCAAGAAATTATTAACCAAAGAAGGCAAGCATCATGGAGAGAAACCAAATCAAAGAATTTTTTAAAAAGCACCGGATGAGGAATATTTAAGTTAAGGTAGATAATACACGATTGTAATATTTCAATTTATACATTGAGCGTTTTATTTTGAACTCTTTACATATTGCAACCTGAGTCCAATTGTCCAAGACAAAGGCAGTTACCTATACATACTCATTCCGAATAATAATAATAATAATAATAATAATAATGGCATTTATTTCCAACAGGTAAAAACCCAGTTACAGGAAATGCATAACATACAAAGAAAGAAATTACAATTCATATAACTTATACTTACTATACCTAATCATAACAAACTCACAAGGCTGTAAAAGGAAAAAAATACATAAAAATGAAAAACAAGAAAAAGTAACAAATATGATTATATCCAGATTACTCGTTGTTGTAAACAATGTTTTTTATTGTGTTCAATGACGCAAAATTGATGTCACAGTCGTTACAAATATTATTAAAACTAGCACATGCATTATATATAGGCGCTTTAAGTAAAATATTAGTTCTAGGCCTGTCACAATAAAAAGTTTGATTGTATCTTAAACCAGCACGCGGCACAAAAAATTTTATCTTACTGAGGAGACTATTACAATCTATATTATGGTGTAACAAATTATATAAAAATGAAATAACAGACCACATTCGCCGTACATGAAGAGAAGGCATGTTAAATCTGTGCAATAATAGTTGATTATTAATTCCCCTGGCAGGATAGATGTTATCTTCTTTAAAAGAAAGATATTTCAAAAAACGCCTCTGAACTGATTCTATATTGTCAATGTGGCACTGATAAATTGGAAACCAAATAATTGAACCATATTCAAGCTTATTTCTAACTAATGTATAATATAACATTTTAAAAGTGTTGACATTTTTAAAATTTTTACAATTTCTTAACATAAAACCTAAAGCCTTATTTGCATTATTAACTATGTTGTTAACATGCTCAACAAATGTAAAATTCGAATCGAAGAAGATGCCTAAATCCTTTACACAATCAGTTCTCGAAACTGTAATATCATTAATTGTATAGTCATACAAAAATATATCTTTTTTCCTACTAAATGATACTACGTAACATTTGTTGATGTTTAAAGTTAAACGGTTTGTTTGACACCACTTGCTAACATTGTTAGCCTGAGTTTGTAAATATACACAATCTTCCACATTCTCAATACGTGTATAAATTTTTAAATCGTCCGCAAAAATCATATTAAAGCAAGATATAGTATCAGATAAATCGTTGATAAACAAAAGAAACAACAAGGGTCCTAAATTCGAACCCTGCGGAACGCCAGATGCAACTCTAAATTTCGATGAACAAAATCCTTCACACTTTACAAACTGTTGTCTTTCAGTTAAATATGATTTTAGAAAACAAACAAAGTTATTTGACAGGCCAACACTGTCAAGCTTAGTAAGTAATATATTATGATCAACCTGGTCAAAAGCTTTGCTAAAATCCATATATATTACATCAGTCTGTCCCTGTTGATCAATATTCTCACAAATGTATTGAGAAATGCAGGCTAAGTTTGATACACATGAACGTTTATTAATGAAACCGTGTTGACTCTGAGATAACATATTTTTTGTTGAAGAATAAATATATTCATAAAGTATTATTTCTAAGAGCTTTGAAAAATTGCATAAAATTGAGACTGGTCTATAGTTAGATATCATCGATGGATCGTCTTTTTTTAATACCGGACATATGCGTGCTACTTTCCACACATCTGGATATATTCCTGTAGACAAAATAGAAAATATTTCAAGAAATTTGATGGTCATGGAAGAAACTTTTTCAGTCAATGCCGTACAAATGTGTCGAAAATACATCAGTCTGCGACGTAAAAATACCGGTGGGAGATTTTTCTTGCGATATGTGGCTGGAAAATGTACTACAGAAAATGTAGGCATCAACACAATGTCGAAAACGATTTCAAAAGTGACTGCATCTCTAGGGCTCCCGGATCTAGAAAATTTTACTGGACATGGATTGAGGCATTCGCACACTGGCCAATACTGGGCTAATCATGTGGCGTCCTCTACTCGACCTCGATCTCCTCGATCTCCAAAATGCATCTAAATATATGGATTTTTTAAAGTAATTTACAAATACCGAAAATAAAATTTTCAACATACATACTTTTTTATAACACTCTGTATAATCACAATTTATTTCGTGACGCTAAATAATTTTTGAAACACTACTGACAATCAGCCTGTACAGATTTTAAGACTGCTTTATACTTGAAGGAAGACAGATACGGTAATATAAATAAAGAGAGAATTTCATTTGGTCTGACCTACATTCTCGTATTTTTGTTTACTCGTATATCCAGAGGATGGCTAGCATTTAAGCATTTGTCTTATCAAATAGAATGAATAAGGTTTCCGTTGGAAAACTAATTTTCAGTCGCTTTAAACTAACAGTTATTAATTTTTACTGCAATTTTTATAGAATTTTTATTGTAGGTCTTGCCTACAACCATTTGTTCATTTCAGTGAATAATTTTTTATTTGTCGGAAATAATAAAACTATAACATTTAAAACTTTATATTTCAATAACCGTTAACTTTAATGAAAAAATGCAGCATATTTCGCTTTTATACGAGTTTGGATTTCCATTAATTAGCAGAATTAAAAAAAAATACCAAGAATCATTTCATTGTGTGTATCGTTTCAGTAATATTTTGTACGTCCATTTACTGGAAGCGAAATATTCGATCTGTCAAGGTAAATAAATAGCCAACATTTCCAATCTGCTGCCTTTGCACATAAACAAAAAGTTTTATTTCCCTGTTGATGTTATTTTACAACATTCGTTATTCAGTCAGTCCCAAGTTTAATCTCTATATCAAATCTGTTTCCACATTATACAGTATAGTATTTAGTAGTTATTTTGATATAAAAAAAATAAACAATTGTTTTGACAGATTCGACAATAACTTTGAAGTGAAACAGTGAAGAAAAAGTAAATCTGAATGGCAAAATATTTTTTTGTTTATATCATAAGCACTTACCATAAGTACAACATATATCAGGCATCTTTGTTCATACACAGGGTGTCCAGAAAAATTTGGGATATTTCTCGTGTGTAGATAGAACATGAAAAAATGAGTTCCTATAAATTTTGTTCCTACAGGCGCTTCCCACGGAGATATATGTTCCTGAAGGACGCCGCTGGAAAACTGTTTTCTTGAATAACATTTTAAGTACTCAATGTAATTTAATAAAAATTTAATATGATGCACGCAAGCACTTCTTAAAATAGTGTCCTTGAAACATATTTAACCTGTTTAGTTTACCAGTTGCGGGCTAAGTTTTACAACTTAATGCCTAAATTTTAAACACCCTGTATGATGCAATTTTTAAAATAATCAGCTTCAACCTTTGACTAAATAAAAAGTACTCTTGTTTATTGTTGATAAAATGAACCGTTTACGAGAAAAAGAATAATAAACAAATTCATGTTCTATTTTTAATAAAAAGAGATTTCAACATTCGAATTTTTTCTCGTACCTTATCTTAAGATCGTTCAGAATACGCACATGATTCACAACGGCGCCTTCGCCATAACTTGAAATATTTTATTAAGATCGGAGAGTAAAATAATTATTGTTATAATGCAACAAAGGCAATTGGAAGAAATGCATCATAATTTAGACTCCAAAACCTCTAAGATATTCCTATTTAATTTACCAGCCTGAAATAATATAATTACCAATTTTAATAACCAAGTAGATAACAAATAAGTAAATTTCAAATTGTTCTTCGATATTATATTAAATTATATTAAATCCATTATTTAACGCCGCCTATGCGGTCCGTCCGCCGTACGTTTTACGTTTACATAGTCAGAGTAGACAACCAGCAACACATCGGTATCATAATTCAATTTCTATGTTTACGTTGTAGTTTTGTGTTCTTCTTCCATTTTTAGTACCTTATTTTAATTTTAAATATTTTATGGTCATTAAATAATGGAATGTCGGGTACAGATATTTTTCCACAATATAGTTCGCCGGTTTGTTTTTCTAGGTTATGGGATAAGACTGTCGCGGGTACGTTAAAAGTTTTCTATTATCTATTAGTACCTACATATTCCTCTCGTTCGATTTTCTTATAATAAATATGCATTTTATCTAGCTGTACCTACACGAAGTGTGTTTTATCGGTAGTGAGTAGTTATAATGAATGAAAATGTAGTTTTGCCAGTTTGTAACGAAATAATGAAAAACGAATGCAGAACACTGCTGCTAACTGGATTAACTATTACCTATCTATCAGCTATTATTAGTAACAAGAATGTTAATTTTTGTCGTTTCTGCATTTAGAAACGCTGCAAAAAAATGACCGCATGATAGTTGACAGATGTAAGCTTTATCTATGGATCTAACCCATCTCAATCCATGCTGATCATAGGCGCCGACTTGCTGCAGAAAAAGTTGATTTTGCCCCATTATTTAGATACCCTAAAATTCTGAAATATATGTTTTATTATCCCTGTATATACCAAACTGCAAATACATTTCAATTCGTCGACTTAAAAAAACCCAAACCTTAAAACTTTGTATTTATTCAAAAATAAATTTAAAAAAAACCTAAAATAATACATTAATTTATATTAAACACTCTGTATCTCTTTAACTGTCAATTTTTAGAGTAAACCTAGTTTGGCTAAATAGCAATATTTTTATCTCAGGAATATACCCATGAATTTTGGCCCATTACCTCGGAAGCAACCTGTATATTTTTATAATAAATAAATTTCTTCAAAAGCGCATAATATGGTTAAATACAGTTGCTTAGAGAGGTATAGAAATAGGCCCAATTTTCTGTGAGAAACTGATAACGACGAAGGCAAAAAGTGAAGTAACTGGATCACATACAAAACATGCTTCTAGATTTGTATTCATAGAACGTCTTCATTCTGTATAATCTTTTAAGAATAACGCAGTTTCTTAGACTTTCGAAAGTTAAGCTAAACAGTCCCAAACCCTTAGATCGCGCTTTCCATGTAAATTCCAGCTTCGAGACGTTACGAAGTATCGTGATAAAACTGGCAACTCGAACCTTAAGCTCTGATGTAAATAATGCGAAAGGCGGTGCTTTGTTTATCGTAATTTACAAGAGGGGTGTTATCCCTATCATCCAGTGTTTTAAGGGAGTAGAAACGTGGTGTTTTGTTACTTGGAGCGCAGAAAAACATTTATAAAAACAAATATTTGCATGCACTCGTTGTACTTATCCAGGACATATCTCCGAAGAAAATGATTCTATTTTATAGCACGTGACCTCAAAACAGGTATAAGTTATAAACATGAGTATAATGAAATTGAAATATCGGTTTTCTGTTTACATTGACTACATTGTTTAGAAAATTTCAAACCAACATTTTTTGTCCAATTAGCATATTTATATTATATATAATTTTTCATGAACGACACATTTAGGGTGGGTTCAGAAAAATTTACTTCCATGCCATTAAAAAGATCTACCGTATGGTATAATGTCGAGAAATCCCGAATTGCTCTGTGAAATAAATTCGAGTGGCAATTCATTCCACTTAAAAAAATTCTGAGTATTTTATTATTTATATGTATATTTACAACTCTTGAAGCTTTATATTCCTTTAGCAAAAACCATGTGAAATAATTCCTAAATTTTTTATGCGAAATAACTATAATGAGAATGGTGAAGCACACGCAACTTATTGGATAACTGAGAAAATAAGTGAAAATTACCCTTTAGTTAACACGTTTTTAGGGAGGCTTTACAAGGCATAACTCTGCCTCCTGAGATAGTGGAGCGCGGAGTTTAACAGGACCGTAGTCAGTTTACGAATAAACATGATTAATATGTTCACAGAAAATATATCTTAAAATAGTACTATTACCAAATAGTGTAGTAAATCTAAAAATCTAGTAGATTTTAAATAGAATTAAATAAACCTAAGGCTAGGAACAGGCGAAATAGAATTTATTTAAAAAAAATAAATACTCTGGCAAGGTCCAGACAATGAATCTTTGTTTTAAACTTATCGCAGATAGACGTTCTCATAATAACTTTTAAAAAGGTAGTCATAATACAGGATGATGTTTATCAAAAACATGAAACTTAAAAAGTGCGAATTTAGCAGTCTCCATGAGAACTGAAGTTATCGGGTATATTTTTAATAGCTTGCAGAACGCCCATTTTTCAAAATGGCCGTAGTAATAAACAATTGATTAGGTATAAATTATGGGAAAAATTAAGCGTTAATTGGTGGGACTGTTTCGGCCATTTTTGGTACAGGAGGATTTTTTTCTACGGGGCGGGACTAAAATCATAGGAGCTGCAGGGTTTCAGAAGCGAGGTGAAGAAGAAAAGACAGTTGCGAGAACGCAGCCGGGGGATTAGTTTGCGAGTTGCGACAACGCAGCCGGGGGACTAATTTGACAGTTGCGACAACGCAGCCGGGAGACTAGTTTGCAAGTTGCGAAAACGCAGCCGGACGACTAGTTGCAAGTTGCGGGATCGCGGTTGTAGGGTTAGATTCTAAGAGAGAAGTTAAAAAGTTCTGCGATTAGTTATTGTGTTGCCTTTTTGGGATTAACATCAATTGCGGGGATTTTATTGGTAAGTCTGCTGTATAGCATACTTGTTGTTTTTTTTTATTTCACTAGGTGGTACGTTGCGAGACCTCTCTCCGAAAAAGTTTTTACATTTTGTTAAATAGGCGTGTTTCTAGCCTTGGAAACAGAAAAAAATAGCAGAATTTCTAGACGAATTTAAAGTTTTATAAGAAAAAGTAGCAGCAGAGTTTAGAGAAATTGTGCAGTATTTTTCTGTTCAATATATAATAATTTTAAACCGAGTTTATTTCAGGATACTGGCATTGGAAGCCAGCGTGGTATTTGAGTGTGTTTTGTATAGCCTCAAAGTATCGTTCACTTTTGTGAGCCCATTTAGTTTTTGTTTGTTTCGATTTCATTTCCTCAATATATTAGTTAGTAATAATTTTGTTGGTTTTTTTTTTAATTAACCACCACACTCTCCTCAATTCTTCATAAAGACCACGCACGAAGGATTTCAATCCTTCTACGTTAGCCGTGGCCGAACCCAAAAGCTCCAGGTGAGTTTATTATAACATATTTTGGTGTCAGGTGTGTACACACACCACTTATTATTTTATTACTACAAAACACATTTAGCGAGCTATCATCACCGCTCGCCCGGTGTTTTGAACAATAGTAAGGATAATTCGAGGATAAAATACCTATATAAATTATGGTAACACGTTTAAAAGATAACACTTACCGGAAAAACCTTAGTGTTGTGGCATTTCTGCAGTGAAACGGTGATGTTTATCACTTAATATTAACCTGTGTAGGGAAAATGACCGTTCAATATCTATTGTTGACAACGGAATGTATGATAAATTGTTGAGGCATGAGCTATACAGGGTTTTTCAACGAAAAGTATCTTTAAAAATTATATTTTGGTTAAAAATTTTCAAGGCATATCAACAAAGATAACAAAGGGGACATCTTTTTAAACAAAATCCGATTTGCTGCCATCAACCCCTTAACCGTTACAGCCATCCCCATCTAAATTTTCAAATGGCACCATACCATATGCGGCACATCGTTGCAAAGGTTATTTCAAAGGGAATGCACTCTACTTTTCATTTTGTATATTCGCAGGAAATTGAGACATAAAAAAATTAAGAAACCTTTTTCTGTTTATTTTGTTTAAACTACAGAATAATAGGAATTATTGTTAACGTAATTGTTTACAATGGCCTCCGTTAACTTGACGACATTGAAAGAGTTTACGAACATCTGAAGGAATTTGCGGAGTCAATTGTCGACATTCTTCTATTATTCTCTGTCTAAGATCTTCAATGTTGGCTGGCCGTATTACATACACTTTGTATAATGCCTCCATAAGAAATAATGCAACGGATACAGGTTGGGTGATCTAGCCGGCCATTCGATGGGACCACGTCTTCCAATCCATCGTCCTGGAAACCGATCATTTAAAAATTCTCAAACGGGAACCGCATAGTGAAGAGGTGCATCATCTTGCTGGAAAACTAGTTGATTTTCAAGCAAATTTTTGTCATTTTCCAGTACTTCTGTTATGAGCGGATCCACAGCGGTATCAAGAAGTTCAAGGTAAGTAGCGCCAGTCAAATTACCGTCAATAAAGAATAGGCCAATAAAAAAAGTCTCTCCTAGAATACCTGCTTGTTGAGTTCCCTATTCAAAAAAAACATACACTCATCGCTGAAGCAAATATTATAGAACAAGTTCACGTTATTCAATAGATTATTAGACATAATTTCGCAAAACGGTAGTCTTCGATCATCGTCGTCTTCGTTTAGTTCTTGAACAAGTTTTGTTTTGTATTGGTGAAATTTGTGCTTTTTTTAAATTTTCCATACACTACTAGTTGAAACTCCTGATGCCAGGGAAAGTTGATTTAAAGACTGATTGTTATCCAATGCAACGTTCCCCAAAACAGCAACATCAACAGGTTCATTAATAATTCATCTTTCTGGTTGATGTTTGTTGTTTGCCACTGACCCAGTTTTCATGAATTTTTGCATCAACTTTGAAACATATTGATGACCAATGAATTTATCGGGATGCATGTCGCTATTCGGCAATCGTGTACACCATGTTGACACTTAATTGAAAATGAACTGGAAGTTGACTGGCTGAGGTAAAAACAGAAGGTGGAAAAAAGTGTCTGTATTGTTATCAGTAGTTAATAAAATAAAATAAACAGAAAAAGGTTTTTTATTTTTTTTATCTCTCAATTTCACGCAAATATACAAAATGAATCGTAGAATGCCTTCCCTATGAAATAACCTTTGCAACGATGTGCCACATATGGTATAGTGCCATTTGAAAATTTAGAGGGGATGACGGCTAAGAGGTTGATGGTTTTGTTATCTTTCTTGGCGTGTCTTGGCCATTTTCAACTAAAAGATAATTTTAAAAGATACTAAGGGTGGCTACTTTTCGTTGAAGAATCCTGTATATTTAAATATTTGCTGATAACTCCTGATATGTACCAGCTAAAATTTTACATATGTTTTCCAAAATGGTGTAACCTGGATTTCTTTTAACACGCTTTGCATTTTTTCTTTTATCGTACTACTGACTGGGCGTATATAATTGGCATCGTATATATATTCTTTTGTACAACATCCGTTATGTCAAATTGTTCATTTAGGGATAGTCCATGTGATTCCAGTTTCCTTACTGCACTAACTAAGAAACTATAGTATATATTAATAAACGCATGGCATCGAGATAATTTTTGTCCTTCAGTAAGTCATGCAGTGTGTGTATGGCGATGATGTTATTAGGATGAAATCTACTAATAATATGTTTACGGCTTCTAACCAAGTACTCCAGGTAGTTATAACTGATTCAGGAGGCAGAGGTATCTCTAAAACCATCCCTTCTTGTAGGCGCCTTAATGAAAACTTATTTGACAGTTTATATAAAAGTGATTACTAAAGGGAAACTTTCCCTTATTTTCTCAGTTAGTAGCTCTCAGGTAGTAAGCAGCACATGATGTGAAATGTATCATTTTTGCTTTTATCTTGATCGAGATTGGTTCTATCTAGCACTTTATATGCCAGTAGGTGGCTGTCACTAGCAAGCAATGTCACTTTTTAACGCACCATTTAAAAAAATGGCTACAGAACACCCACAAGCATTATTAGCTTCGTATATAACGAAATAAACGAAATTGTGCGCAATGTTTTCCGTTTCAGTACATTGTTGTAAATCCTCTCGACATATTTTAGTCTTAACGTACTTTCATGAGGGATTTTTCGGTCCATATATTTTTCTAAAAAGCACCTAACTTGGGGTGCTCTAGTATATTGGAATATTGCCTGTATAAAAGGAGTCTGTAAGCTCATACAAAAATACGGAGTCTTCAGTGAGATACGACTCTTTAAATCTCTCGTCACTTAAGTTTTGTCAGAGGAATTTGTAATGCGTTCACACACAGTACAACACAGGTCATTTCCTTTAATACGTAGGTCCCTATAACCTTCGGGATCATTATTAAACCACATTTGAAATAGTTCTCGTCTACTTATTCTCTCCTTTGGCATGCTACTTCACTTCATTCAGTTCTCCCCTCAACTAATATTTGTTAATGTAAATTATGTTATTATTTATAAATAGTTATTTAAAAACACACTACGAATACAACTTACAGCAGATGTAAAAAGAAATGTATCGACACAGCACCGATAACGTAAATAACTATAACTAAAAGCGCAGTTCGAAATGCGAGTCAGCTGTGAAGACTAACAACCCGCGCATTTGACCCTGTTAGACTCCATTCTGGCACTAACTAGTTATAATGTATATAAATGGAACATAAAACTCAGGATATTACACCAGGAAACACAGTCCATTAGCTACAAAAACGTGTTAATTCGGTCAGGCCGTATTGCGCCACTAAAAACTCGATTCAAATTCGCAATGAGTCACCACGAATTTCCATTATTGCGTTATCTACGTATGTTATTCACTCACCCGTTGGGTAAATTAGGACAACGGGCCTTTTGTTGTGGTGATTGGCGTGTCCTGTTGACGCCACATTGTTTATGCTCTCCTGCTGTCCAGACATTGTGATCCGATATTAGTCCTGCAATGCAGATATCTGGAAAGAAAAAAGAAAATTAAATGAAATGAATGTACGCTGTCCATTAACACAAATAGCGCTTCCGTACATTTAAGTACTTCGAGAGGAAGAGTTGAGAGCACCCATTTAGGTTGTATTTAAAATATTATGGGGTTATGACGTGAATAGTATACGAGATGGTCATTCTCTAGGCTCCGTTATAAATAGGCGACATTCAAAATAGCAAGTATGAAAACAGCAGTATCAATACAGAGATGTTTAGAGAACAACATACAGTGTGTCCCGATTTTCAGGTTAACACCTATAGAAATGTGAGAAGGCTGTGGAAGTTCCACAAAATTAACATAACCAAATTTCATTAAAAAACAGTTATTGTGATGTTTTTTTATGGGGTGCTAAACTTCTAAAAATCAGGCAACAAAAAAATATAATAATATTAAAGATTGCCATGAAAGTGAAATCAAACACTAATCTGACAATGGAAACACAGATACACCACAAGTTTAACACTTTTAATTGCGGTCAGAGTAAAAATAATGAACGTACACAAAATTTAATAAATTGTGAATATTAAATTGTTAAACAAAAAATTACAAAACGTTTATCTAAGTTAAATTCTAGTTTTCTTCATCATACCTCCTTCTAGTCAAACGCATTTGTGCAATAGTCTTATTTTATGCGGCTACAGTAAAAACAACTAACGTACAGAAAGTGAATTAAATTATTAATACTAAGTTAAACAATTTTAGCTATGTAAAGTTATTTTAAATTTGAAAATATTAGAAATATTTGTTCGCCTGGAAGGAGGTATGGTGGAAAAAACTAAAATTGAATTTAATATTTTGTAATTTTCTTGAAAAATTTAGTATTCACAATTCATTATATTTTCTGTGCGTCAATAATTTTTACTGTGACCGCATTTTGAAGTGTTAAACCTGTAGTGTATGAGTTCTTTATCCGATTAGCATTTGTTATCACTTTCATAGTAATCAGTAGTTGATCTGCTTATTCTAATTTTTAGTTGTATGATTTTTCGAAATTTGGCGTCTCATAAAAAAACACTCAATATATATTTGTCGATCAAATTTGGCATATGGTATTTTGATGGGTGGTGAATAGTCTGGTAATAATCTATTTGATAAAAAAATAACTAATACAATTTTCTGGAAAAACGACCTTTTTAAAAAATTGTAGTAGGCCAGGCTTTTGTCACATGAACAAAAAATAGAAATAGCAATGCTTAAAAAGCGATATATGAAAATAGCGATGTATAAAAAAGTACCTTTCATAATAACGAATTTCGTAACAACGACGTTCAACATGGTAATAATTAATCGCTTTTTGAGTGTCGCTTTTTTGTTACGGAGACATGAAAATTTTGTGACTTTTTATTTTTAAAGTCAAAGTTACATTTATAGTATGCAAAAGTCAAAACCAATTTTATAAAATGACGGTTACACATATAGGAAGGATAAATAATAATAATAGTAATAATAATAATTGAAATAGTATAATAATAAAAATAATGTAATTACATAGAATAGTAGTCTATAATGATGCCTAAGACTAAGAAAAATAAGTGGCTGCATTATACATAATTTTACTTAAACTAACAGTTAATGTCACAGGTACTAGAAAATTTGTTATAATTATTCAACATTGCATTGCAATTTAATTAAAATATTTAAGTTCACATTAGGCCGATAGAAAGCTGGGTTCTTACGACTCAAAAATTGTGGAATGTCTGTAAATAATTATCCGTCGATTCAGAAGAAATTGGTGATCATAACCAATAGCTGGATAAACACCAGTGGTACTGATGTTTAGGAATTTATAAATTTTTCTCTGAATTCTCTCTAAACCAGAGATGTTATAATAAGGCGACCATACAATGCTACAATATTACAACTTAGAATGTACTTAACAGAAAAATAATGTTTTATGAGCAAACACATTGTCAAATTTTGAACAGATCCTTATAATAAATCTCAACATTTTTAAGGCTGAGCTTGTGATGTAATTAATATGAGCAGTAAAAGATGGATAATTATCAAAATAAACTCTAAAATGTTTTACTGTATTCGATATTTCTAATATTAGGGAGTTAATAGTATAATAAATTAGGCCTTTTTTTCGTGTAAATCTTAGAGTTCTACACTTAGAAACATTCATAACTAAATCATAAACACTACACCATGTCTCTACCTTTTGCAACTGATCTTGAACAAATAAACAATTATCAACAGATTCAACTTTCATAAATAATTTAAGATCATCAGCAAAGAACAGATGATCACAATCTATTATAGAAGATAATGACGAATCATTAATGAAGAGTAAAAATAATAGTGGTCCAAGATTAGATCCCTGAGAAACTCCAAATGATACGAAAATAAATTAAATGATGATCATTGTAAGCAATATATTATTGCCTATCTTGCAAGTAAGAGTGCAGTACCTTCAACATAGATTCATTGTTCAATAAAAAATAAAATAAAAGTACCTACTTTCTGAAGCCTATAACTTAAGGAAGTAAAATTGTAAAGATAAGTTGATTTGTTTCGCAACATTTTCATCTAAGAAAGCTAGCTTAAAAGTATGATCCATTCTTTATTGAACACCCTGTATATTTACACTTTTGAAAATATATTCTCATCCTGTCTCATGAACATAAATGAAAAATAGATTTCTGACGAGTGTTTCACCTCTTGATATTATTTAGCAATTAAATTTATCTCTGTCTCATAAAAATTATTTGAATGAGCTGCATAGGATCTATTTAATTCTAATTTTATTTGGTAGCTGGAAGAAACCGGGACTTCTTAATATTTTGTGTAATTTGAAGCTGAAAACTCGTCTCCAGAAGTTGAATCGAGTAAATAGAGTAATTAAGGAACAGGTCTTCAAGAACTTCACTTACAAGTTGTGATGTAGTCAGTTTAATTCCAGATGCAGAAGATGCAGCGTTGTACAATAAAAAGTTAATTATATTTGCCAGCATCTCATCTCCCGAATTTCTAGAAAGAAGAAAATAGAAATTTTAATCATTTCAGGGAGTAAGACATAAAATTTATTTTAAATTTTCAAAAACTGCGCTAGTGGCTTGCAGATGGCGATTGTATCAGATCAAAGTTTTTCGTGTACTTTTTGTGCATTTACAAGCATGCATTCAAATGCTGATATAACGGATAAGGTGCTGACGGAAAGTCTGACAAATATGGCAGCGTAATACCAAAGACGCTTTTCGAGTAGACAAAAATATTAGGTCCAATCCTCTTTGAACCACATTGAACAACTGCTGTAATGCCTTGGCGGTAAACGTATGGCAGTGCTTTCATATAACTGTGTACAATTGAGTATATTTTTTTGTTATTCTTTGTGATTTTTCCCAACTAAAAGAATTCACCTGGTCGTGGTCGTCAGGCCGAGTACCCCGCTTTAAATAAAAAGAAGGGTTGAGGGAAGGAGATGTTCCTATCAATAAATATCAGAAAGGTAGGTGCTATCTCCATATCGTGTTTCTCATTACTATTATTATTATTATTTATTATTAAATCAATACATATGACAACGCGGTGCCCTATCACTAACTTTGATACTTTTGACTAATGCGTAATATACCTGACTTAGTGACTGACAGGCGGCTCGAGTCGCCGATAAATATGGGTTTAACATAATTTCAAAAACATGTTTTTTTCACTTCATAAATAAATTTGGAAATTTTTTAATGGATGATACCGTTAATATTTATTTCTCTCTATTCCCTCTTAAAATATTTGAACTTAGTCATAGTTAACCCTGTAGAGGGATGGTTGTAGAACAAAACAAATATTGCAAACCAGGTTCTGCAAAGTGGAAGTTCGAATACGTATAATACAAGACAAAAAACTGTAAACTTCACTTAGGATCAGAAGGTTTTGTGCGAATTACCTGCTATAATTAATTTTAACAATTGTTCATCTGTGCGTTTTGCTGTAAATGTAAATAAATAATCAATTTAATAGATTTCTTTTATTTTGTATTACGAGCTGCCAAATATAATAAAGAATCTTTAAAGGGATATTTTGTCATTATTCTCTACCTACAGGCAAAATTCTTTATTTCTGGCAAGATTTTTTACAGATAAATTTATGTACCGGTCGTGAAGATAATTATATTTAAAACGCCTATTCTCTTTTAGTTTAATGCACCCTCCTACACAAATAAAACATTATTACTAGCTGATTCTGATCGTCGCTTCTCAACTCATCAATTTCCAAGCTGACTGAAAAAGACGAAAGTACCGACAACGCACAATTTAGCGGTACTTCATTCCTAGATGATATGCATAGGTCTTGTAACTTACATATTGATGCTCTGTAATACTTCCGATTATAAAACACTGTGCACACTTTTGCACTCTTTATGGATTTTTTGCAATTTAGAATAATTTGTTATACAGGATGTCTGGAATACGAGTGCCGAAATTTTAAGGGCTTATACAGTGTGTCCACGGATGTAGTTGACAAGAGGAGAAACTCTTTTGTTTTTGACTTTATCGAAAAATGTCACTCTTTATAAAAAGTTCTGCTTCTCGAAAAAATGAGATTCCCATAGAAACGTCTTAGATCAGATATACGGGGTGCTCATAAATTAAGAAAACAAGAAAAATACTCAAGAGAAAAGTACTATTATATTTTACTGTATACAACATTTTTATGAAACAAATCTGTTTATAATTTCAAATAGAGTCCCAATACAAATTTTAAAATCAAAATTTAAATTTTAACATTTATTCTACCTCTATCTCCCACCTCAACACATTTTTCCGCTAACTTAATAAATTTTTCTAATAGTTAGCGGCTCATTCAGTTCATGTATTCCTTGGCGTATGTGCTCCTTTAATACCTCCCTATCATGTGGCAAACCATTTGAATAAATGTTTTGTTTTAGGGCACCTTGGAGAAAAAAGGCAAGGAGTGTAAGGTTAGGATTGGGCCAAATCTTCCTCTGAACAGGACAGCCGTCCTGTTGCCAAAACATTTTGGAAACATACTTGAGAGCCAGAAGTACGGAATAACCTGTTTTTGGCAACAGGACTGCTGTCCTGCTCATTTTACAGCCTTGCTCAGACAATGGTGAAAGGTGGATAGGAAGATTTGGCCCATTATCCTGCTAGACTACCTGACCTTACGCCCCTTGACTTTTTTCCTAAAACAAAAGGTTTATTCAAATGATCTGCCACATGATATTAAAAGAGCGCATAAGAGAAGAAATAACAAACTATTCGTAATGTGTAGAGTAAAAGTCAAAATTGAAATTTTTATTTTAAAATTCGTATTATTACTCTATTTTGGGTTATAAACAGATCTGTTTTATAAAAATGTTGTGTAAAATAATAAATAATGGTATTTCTCTCTTGAGTATTTTCATGTTTTTTAATTTATGAGCACCCTGTATATCCGATCTAAGACGTTTCTATGATAGTCTCATTTCTTCGAAAAACAGAACTTTTTATAGAGTGACATTTTTCGATAAAGTCAAAAACAAGAGACTTTCTCCTCTTGTCAACTACATCCGTGGACACACTGTATATTTGAGTAAAAGCAATAAAAAACTTTTATGAAAAAAATGTCTTAAACGAATAGTTTGTTTATAAATACATTTCAAAAATAAAAATACAACTGCACTAATATGAAAAACTATGTTACGAATTTACAAACTGAGGTACAATAATTAAGGTTAAGTAAAAGCGCCTGTAACGTAATTTGTTCATAATTTGATATTTGGATCAGTATTAATGTAGCAAACAATTGAAGTTTCCGAGAAACTCGTTAAAACTGTAACGTATTCTAACATTCGACAATGTTGCAGTGTCAGGCTGCTGGTGATAACCTAATATGTGTATAGCTAGTGTGATGTATTTTGGTCTATTTTTCTTTGATGTTTGTGAGTGTACATAAATAAAAATAGTACAATTTATAGTAACCATAATCAGTTGCATGGCATGTTAACGACGAATTTATGTGAGGTTTTGAGATCTTTTATAAGTGATCGACAAATCTTTGTTAAAATATATAACAATTTTTCCATGTGCAAAAATACCAGTACTGGGCTACCTCAAGGTGCAGTACTGTCTCCACTCCTATTTATCATGTTTCTGAATGGTTTGGAGCATCATCTGATAAAAAACATCAAATTAATTCTATATGCAGATGATGTCACTGTTGGGTTAGAATCCGAATCCGCTGCAGAATTAAATGAATTGACATGCAAGTTGATAGATAAATTCTGCTCGTGGTGAAAAATTAATAAATTGGTGTTGAATCTCCAAAAATCGACGTATATACAATTTTTTAAACGACGTGAACAACCTACACTGATTCTTAGCCACAAAAACACGGTTCCTCAATCTTCTGTAATTAAATTTCTGGGCTTATTGTTAGAGGAAACTCTTACCTGGTCTAACCATATGTTTTGTTTATAAAACATATCCATAAGTAATTAAAACCTTTCACTTTTTAGGAAAAGCCCTTATGTCTTATGTTCAACTATTTTTAACAAATTACCATTAGATTTAACAAATTGCGAGAGTTTCTCTTTGTTTAATGTAGGTAAATGCTTTTATACTTTGAGTGAGGTAGTTGAGAGCACCTAATTCATTGATTATCTTTCATTGGTCAGTCTTTTGTTTTATACCATTTTACTATATTGTATTATCTGTTTTCATTGCATGTGTTTAGATATTAGTTACGGTGTGCATTTGTATGACTTGTCAAAATCTATACATGTTATAGCTAAGGTGAAATAAAGATGATTATTATTATTATTATCTAGGCAAAACGCTCTGGCTACGTTTGTACGGTAAACGCTTCTTGCAAGAAACAGAAGTCATTTTAAACACTTGTAACTATTATTCTATGTTCTGAAAAGAGCTTTAAGAAATCCATTCACAGTAATTATCTATATTTAGGTATATCTATCTATAATTATTATGTATAAATACATAACAATTCTAAGATAGTATATGAGCAGTGTTCTCACATATTCAAGACCTGCTTGCTGTCATAATTCTCTTACCGTTGGTCAGAGAAAAAAAATTGTTAAGTTTTATTTAGTACAACTTATCATATGGCAAAATTAAGGCACTCATATTCCTGACACCCGGTATACAGAATAAAAGATAAGATATGTACAGAAGATGTATTAATTTTAGAAATCACGCTATTATAATTAAGTAACAGGTATGAAAGAAGGAGTTCTAAGAACCTAGAAGGCTTTCTAGATCATTATTAGATTTTTCTAAATCCTTACCAGATTCTTCTGAATTCACACAAGATGTTTCTAAAACTATGATTTAGAAATCAGTGAAATAACAACTTGGTGAATATTATATACAAAACTTTTCGTGAAATAACTGAAGCCATTCTGAAAATAATATAAATGTAACAAACGCAGTACAACGCTATTTCACTTTGGTTTCTGTATACACAGAATATACTAACAATTAAAAAAATATCAGGTCATCTTCATATACTGCCACATAAGAAAGTTCTGTTCTGCTTAAATAACCTATCGCATATAGCTAATTTTATAAATTTACATCGACAAAATCCTATAACACTATGAAACAGAACGTTTTCATTCAAAGATACATAAATGATTAGACACTTACCCACTCGCTGTGGTTTTTACCTGTCACCGAAATATTATTTTAATATCTGTTGCAGGTAATTTTACTTATCTCCAAATTTTCAACATATCACACTGCACAATTCTGTAGTCTATATAGTCTATATTATGGTGAATGCGCCATTGTCAGAAGGGTAACATTTAACATCTATAATATATCCGTGATTTTAGATTAAAATTATAAGTCAATTTCAAACATAATGCTGTTTAACTTTTTCCTTGTAACCTTTTTTTTTATAAAAAGTAATTTTCCGAGTAAAAGGGTACGGTGGTAATATTTTAGTACTCCATTTCGTTGTTTATTACTCCAGAATAAAATTCTTTATTCAAATTCTAACCAGTTTATTGCTTGCTGCGGTGCCAAGGGTTAGAGGGTAGAAGAAGGTGCAATTTCAAAAAGGGTTAACAGAAGGAAATTAACTCGAATTAAATAAATGCAAAGTACATAAATTTTGCGAGTAAAATAATATATTTTATCGACCACTATACAGGGTGTTCACCATAAGAACCAACACAGAGCAGGTGCATGTAGGGGCTCCCAAAATATTGCAATGTAACCAAACATACAAAGTTGCACACAGGCGGAGTTACAGGTCCTCAAAGTGGGACCAAATATTTCGAAAAAAAAATTAACATATCTGAACTACTTAACCAACCTGGAATAACCAAATTTAGTACATGACTTAGGTTTATTTTTAGTCTTCCTTGACTATAAATTCAAGTAAATCAGAACACTACAAGGTGTTCATCGATGGTTAGTCACCCCTAAGATTATATCAAACTATTTTTACATTAACCGAATTTAAAAAGAATGGTAATATCCAGTGCAGAATGTAATTTAAAACACTTTTTTATGCTTGTTAACTTTAAAAAACTTTAAGGTTTTCAAGAAAAAATGCATTAATTAAAATAAGATTTTAATAGTGTTTATTAGAAGAAATCAAAAAGTTAGTAGTAGGCTTTGTCGACAGTTAATAAAAATATAAAATAAAATTAAAACTAAAAAAATTTTTTAAAATGATCACAATCTTCTCTGACACAAAATTTTACTCTTCGGCGAAAATTGAATTTACTGTCTAATAAAAAAATCTCTTTGTGACTCAATTGGCGAGGAATAAAATTCTTCAATATTCCTCAAATAAAATAATGACATTTGGTCGGGCGATCGTGGTGGCCAATTTTGAGGACAGTTATTTACTCGTCATAACCATTTATTTGGAAACTTAAAATTCAAAAAGTCTCTAATAGTAGCACTAAAATGAGGCAAGCCCCATCAGTGAAATTAAATTCCTTGTGAAAATGAATATCCTGATAAACTAGCAAAAGATGATTCGCAATAGCTTTTGCACTTTTTTAATGTGATATGGATGTAGTAGATTGCGGTTAAGAATGAAACTTAAATAAGCACATATATTTTAACCAGCAGTACAGGTGTAGAACACAGAATTAATAATTTTTTTTTACAAAAAAAATCAGGAATAAAAGTCAACTTTTAAATAAATTTCGTGATTTCTCAACCGAAACACGTTGAGGACCGCTGATTCAACTCCCATACTAATATTTTTAAGAGTCATGGTGGATTCCACAACGTTTCCAGTGTTACACTAAGGTCTTCGAATAGGTTTCAACAATGTTAACTAGAATTTTTATACATGTCAAAGAATGATTAAAATATGATAATTTATGAAAATATTAACTGCTATCTCCTCCCCTTTGTCATTCCTATACCTCACCAATAAATTGAAAATATAAATCAGATCCTCTACTTTTCTCTACAATCATAGTTTAATCTAGAATTTGTTTATTATCCATTTTTAATTCACTCCAACTGATTTATCAAAATACGTTATTGTTATAACTGTCACTAATTATCACTACCTAACAAATATGCTTTTAGCATGTCAACCATTTCACTGTTCGATTAATGCGCCATATTTTATTTAATCATACTGTACTTCACGAAAAATATTAATTAAATACAAGACAGAGAGAACACTGCACGATTCAATATTCAAATACGTTTTATACGTTAGTGTCGCAATTCTTAAAACAGAGCGTCAAGCAATGCATTACTTAAAGAAACCATTAGCTTAGTTCGGTTTCAGAATATGCAAAAGTATCTCATATTAACTTTCAATTTACGTGTATTGAAATTATCAAATCTCTTTCTACAAATATTACATGTTTTGTTTCCACTTGTAACATTTGCCACAACTTATTCCTTTGTCCTGGACCATACTAATGCACCAGTATGAACATAACCTCTTCGTCGACTTCGACTATCAGTCCTAGAGGATGGGGTTAGTGCGGGACATTTCGCCTACTGCTCGTGACACCTACCTGTTTGTTACCTGTGCCTACGTCACCAGTTTCTTCTTTGCATACGATTGATTCTGCTTTTAAATATTTCAAGCTAGTTATTTTGTTATTCCATGTTTTGTGTTTATTTTTAAAATCTGTTTCACCCACTGGTATTAACTTGTGAAATATGGATAACTATTTAAATAGTTGGTTTTTCAGTAAGTAGGTGAGCTTTTATGCACATTTATGGATAATTTTTGAAATCATTGAGCAACCTCTAAACACTTCAATTGATAGTATCGAACTTGCGGAATTTAATATTTTAATAGTTTATGATAATTTTACTTTACTTATTGCTAAAAACAAGTGTTTTAAATTAGAAACAACAGCAAAAATTTAATTTACAATATTTATCTTACATATGACATGCAACCTCGCTTTCAGTAAATCATATGGTTTATTTTATTAGGTTACGTCAGTGTTTTTTTTTAAATAATATCTCCCTAACTATTTTCTAAAAAATAACTTTCACTAGACTCACCTATATGACGAACTACACTTGCAGTTAAATTATTTGTACTTATTTAAGGTTCACCCTGTACCAGAGTCCAAATTTATTTAAGCTTTTCCTTTTGGTAATGTTCTTATTAGCGTTATTTGAAACTCTATATTGAATCTGTTATTTGAACAAAGATAAAGCAGAATGAATCAATTTTGCTAACTGCTCAGGCGAAAATCCAGCCTTGACCTTATAAAAAACTTAATTTGTGAAACATTTAATTGAAACGCTCCTATGAAATTAACTTATACACGAAGTAATATCTAATTACATATGTTTCACAGGAAGGGTGGCACCTACATACCAGTATTATTTCATTGTAGAAGATCCCTCAGGTAAAATTAATTTAACACGCCCTAACATATCTATGCTTACAATAGCATCAAGGTCTAGTGGGAATAATTTCTCAAGCCTCCACCCAAAACTGCATTTAATTTGATATGTATGATACTACTGACATATTTGATCAATTTGGGTACTGTAGAAAAATAGTAGAGTATAGGAGATCCCTCGCGACTGCCTTAGGTTAAAGCTATTCAGAATTCAAAATCGCTATACAAAATATTTTAAATACGGTGTTTTAAAAAATTAAATTTACTCTGTCTAATAAATGATGACCGTTTCTTATAACGTTATACAAGGGTTCTTGGCTGTTCACACAGATACTGCAGGTGTAATTCAATGCCGGTCGGGGCATTAGCCCGCGAAAATAATTTCTGTGGAAAATTCCACAATTGTCGGTTTATTTTTGTAAATACATTAGAGGGAGTTAAGGATTTATAACTACTTAGTATAACTTCCAAGGGAGTTGTGAACATATTTATAGTTATGGTAACTAAGGGTGTATTTGTTTATAATATATTAATTAGTATGAAATAAAATAGTTTTATTACTGACTGTCAAATTTTAAAGACAATGTCACTACTGACTCTGATTTCTTCTAATAAACACTATTAAAAATCGGTTTTAATTAATGCAATTTTTCTTGAAAACCTTACAATTTTTAAAATTTAAGAAGAGTAAAAAAGTGTTGTAAATTAAATTACGCGTGGGATATTATCTTTTTTTAAATCGATCAATGGGAAAAGGCTTGGTATAATTTTAGGGGTGACTGACTGTCATTGAACACCTTGTAGTGTTTCAATTTACTTGGATTCAGTCAAAGAAGACCAATAATAAACCTAAATCATGTACCAAATTTGGTTATTCCAAGATAAAGTTATTCAGAGATATTAATTTTAACTTTTAAGGTTTGTAACTCCGTCCAGTTATTAGCAACAACTATGATACGTTTTCGTAAATCATCAATAATATGTATCCACTTTGGAGCGATACACTTCATTTTACAAGCTTTTATTTAACTTGCAATGTATGTATGTTGGTCCGGGTGGAATCTTGCAACTGAATTTTAAATCAGTTATCTTTAACCGATTGAGCTGAAATTTGGTATACACGCTTATTTTGGATGACATGCTTAGCTATGTGACAACATTCTAATTCCAATATGTCGCATCATCCAAGATGGCGGACTAGTTATTTTTTCTGCACTACCACAGTGTGGGTACCAAATGAAAGGGCTTGCTGAGGAGAACATAAAAACTAATACAATGTCAGATTAAATCCAAAATATGGGGGACCATCCAAGATGTATACTATAAATCCAATATGGCGGAACCTCTAAGATGGCGGACAAGTTATATTACGCATGAATACGATATGGGTATCAAATGAAAGGGGCACAGAAGAACATGAATAAGACTGACAAGACTACGAATAATAATAAAACGTTACAAAATGTATTTTTTTCAGAAATTGTATATACCGTGGTTTTCTGAACTCATTAACAGTTGAATTTTAACAAAAGTATGCCTTGGTCGACTTTATACTTTGACTTATGTAATTTGTCGAGATCTTAGCTCGAAAGTGAGCTCCGTATCTCACGGGAACATCAGGATGCCATACGGCATCACATTGATGTCAGTTCTTCAAAGGCACCGCGACAAGTACGTCAACTTATATATTATGTAAACGTTGACCAAACACTGCAAATAATCCATTTATTACGTTAGTGGTAAAGACATAAATCCGTTTGCCGATATTAAAAGCGGCATGACGCTTGTCTGGGTAGAAAAGCAAATACGTTTTATACCCTAGTCCTTTATTTTCCCTTTTACGATGCCATCGTGATCCACATAGCTTATGCGGACCCCTTTCTTGTTTCGTGGGATATAGACAGCCAGCCTAAACTATTTCGAACGGAGTGAGAAAGGGCCTGAATAATATGATGGGGATGAGTAACAGTATAGGTAGTAAATATCCTGAATTCGCCGTATGTTGTGTCGTGTTTTCAATGTTTATTACATTACGCAAATAATAAACAACACGAAATTGAATAGAAGGTTTATAATGTGTCCGGGCCACAAGAAAATATATTTTAACGTACAACATTAATACAATTTATAGTAAATAGTACTACAATTGTGTCTCTATAGTTTGTAATTATGACCACAAGTGTTATTATTATTTTGCACTATAATTGCATTTTAAATTATATACTATTACATTTATTACAAAATAATAATAAGTTTAATTCGTGTAAATCTATAAACCTATAATTTAAGAATAACCTATTGTCACGGAATTTGCACCACTCACACCCAAATCGACGACTGTGGTCGACGATCGAATTTCTAAGATTACCCCGATCGCCCCTACACGATTCTGTTAAACAAACAAAATGCCGTGGATTGAGAAGGGACTGGAAAATTGGGGAATCGACGAGAAGCATTCGAGTCGTTCGGGAAGATGAATCTAGAGATACTAGAATATACCTGGAATATTCGTTGGGTCTATAAAAAAACAATAAACGGCCGAGTTAGTTAGTCTTGTATTACAGTGTTGAATTCAAGTGTTTAGTTGGAGAAATCAAAGTGATTTAGATAGCGATTAATTAAATAAGTGTTAAGTTGAGTTGTAATTAGTGTTCAGTAGTGTACTGAGTAGTTAATAAAGATAAGTAATTAATAAACGGATTGTTTTTCTGGCAGTAGTAAAATTCGGATTAGGAAATCCGTGACACTATTCTATAATTAATAACATTTTATTCATATTTTACTAAAATATTATTCTTTAGGTAAATCTTAAATTTAGTGCAATTTTAAGAAAGGAAAGTGTTGAATTAAGTATAAAAATGCTTGGATATCAAGAATATGTAAATAGTTATATCAAATATACAGGGTGCCCCGTTAACATCGCGAAATAATTCAGAGAGAGTTTCCTTAAATAAAAATAAGAAAAAAAAATAATGTGAACCTGTGTCCGGAAATGCTTCATTTGGGAGATACAGGGTGTTGAAATTAAAAAAATATATATGAGACGCCGCGGCCGTTCCTTAGGTTTCATATCTTTTTTTAATTACACTATAAAAATACATCTCTTTACTTTCTTCAATTTTTGTTTCCTACTTCCTTCAGGAATGTGCATAGAAAAAGTTATTAATTTTTTGCCCAAAAACGAAGCAAGGTACCAAACAGAGTATAGGGACAAAAGTATTTTTAATAGCATAATTAGAAAAGAAAATCAAACCTAAGGAAAAGCAGTGGCGTTTCATATTTTTACTTATTAATATCAACAGAAATGATCCCCTAGACGCCACTGGAGGAGATAAAATGAATCAAATTAAGTTAGAATATGTCTATGGTTTTTATAAACAAACATATGAAATTTTTAAAAAATCGGAATTAGAGTTCCTCAGTTATTAATAAAAACTCTATATATTTTTTTAAATTTCAACACCGTGTATCTCCAAAACGGTACATCCTATATACTATTACTGCATTAATACACATACACTCGAATGAATTTTAAGTATATTATTATATTTATCAGAGAAACTGAGGCAAAAACATGCGGATTTTATGAAACAAATTCATTACAATATGTTATGATTAAAAAATAAATTTAAGTTTTCATTATACTTTTTCAGAACAATTTCGCAAAGAGAATTTAACAAACACACCTATTTACATCTGTAAAATAAATTATAACCGTAACAATTAAAAAATAAGATTTCTTATGAAATATAGATCTGTAGACGTATATGTTCGCAACGGAAATTATGTTAAAATATATATTTTCAAAAGTAACCGCCATGATGCGTTAACAATTGGTAGAGTTACAACTTGTTTGAGGCTATGTTTTTGGAATCTTTACATACTTTCTTAATTCTAAACATAAAATGTAGGTTCTTTTGTAAACACATTTATTATTATTACTCTATTTTTATTTATTTTCATTAATTTTTATTAATTTTAAAATGTAGTTTAAAATATTTGCAAAAACTTTACACACAAGAATTAAATTCTATGGCTATAAAAAAATAGTTAATGTTATTAAAAAATTTAAAAATCATAGAGCCAACGGAAAGGTCGATGCTTCCTTTAGAAAATGGTAATAATAAAAATTTTGATATACTCTGGTGGTGTATTGATGATATTTGCTGTCACTAAACATCTTATATTCTAATTTAATAACATATTTCTCTCATATGATATACTATGTAACTAAGAACTTTATAATTATATTATATTTCACTTGTGACATAAATATTTCGAGTATGTTCCTATAAATACGATGTCCTCCAAAGTTTAACATATTTGCTCAAGAACATACATATTAGACTATTCCTCAGGTATTCCACTTTGACATCTTAAATTATTTGTGCACCCTGGAAAGTCTGGAACTATGAAATAGTTTGCAACCACGAAGTTATGTAGACAACCTTCACCACGTACATACTCATAAAGTTGCAGCAAAGTTAAATAATTATTGTTAATCTCAGAGACTATTAGTGACTTCATGATATACGCGGTAAATTATTTTAAGGAACACCCAATTAAAGTCCTATTAGATCTATTGTATCGATACTCTCACAATAAAAAAAAATAGAAAAGAGTCGGCGGTGGTATTTATATTTTTAAAATACTACACACAGTATTATGCCATTAGCTCCACATTATCTGCTGCGCCTAGTATTATGCCAGAAGTACAATATACAGAATGATGTTAAAACAATGTAGTGACAGGTTCTGTTTAAAATTAACAAAAAAAAGATTATTTAAACAAGCCTCGTTTTAAAGATACAGGTTGTTTAAAATTTTCTGTCTTAGAAGAAGAAGAAGAATAAGAAGAAGAAATTTATTTATTGGTTACGTTAATACATTTAACAATATTATAGTAGCAACATTGGGACATTTTTGAAAAAAGCGCAAGTCACATTAAAATACTATAGTCTTCATTTCTCAAAAGCCGATCGAGATATTGAGATAAGATTTGGTACACAACAGTGTATAGTGAAGAGCTACTTTTACGTATAAATTTGTAATATACTAGCATCAATGGCGTTCGTGCCGTTAAATACTCATTTTTAACAAAAAATTGTACGCCACTGATTTTTGGACAAACTGGTAATGCTTCCTTAAATCCAAGCTAGTTTTGCTTAAAAAGTATCTTACAGCCGGATTCAGGAAACGGGCGTAGCGTTAGTCGGACTAACCAGCTTTCCGCCCGTGTAAAGCGCGTTAGTTGGTCTAACCAGCCTTGCGCCCATTCACGAAACATGCGTTCCTAGGTAGCGAAACATGCGTCACTAGGTAGGCTGTTTATTTACGTCCATATTTGCGCCAAAAGTTAGACCCAGTATTGTACCTGTCTAAAAATCGCGTAACTTCGGCTTCTAGTTCCTTGCGTTTCCCATTGTATATTTAGTATTTATATTTAAAAACAGTACTTTTCAGTGTTATGGATTAGTTAACATATCATAAAGTAAGTATTATACATAGCAGTGAATAGGAGTATGTCTTTTATTTAAATTGGTGCAACAGATGCGTAAATTTTTCGCGTAACCTCCGCTAGTCTGACTGACGTTACGCCTTGTTGATGAATCCGTATGCTAGACTTTTTCCTCCTGAGGCGCACCGTTTTCAAGATAAAAATTAATTTATTAATCATTACAATAGACCAACATTGGTATGCTAATTAAAAAGCTATAATCTAGGTGGCATGTGTCAGTTTGTCATAAATTCTATGTCAGACTTAAACAAAAAATGATAACACAAAGTGTCGAGTGATTTGTTTTTGAAATGAAGACAGAAAATATTAAACAACGAGGCATTTTCATTTATCAGGCTATTTTGAAACAAGAAATCAAAATTTTTAAAATGCTTGTAACTTCTAAATAAAAATTAATCGAACCTATGTTCATATAAGAAAAAATGTTTGCATTTCCCAAAGTTTGTCATAGAACTTGTATACACAAATATTAAAGACTTTTTTTAACCGTGCAGTCATTCAATGTTATTAAAAAATTAAACTTCTTATTTCTCTTCTTGATACACAACGAATACTAAATAAATGTAAATCAATTTTATTAGTACGTGTATTAATCAATATGGTTAATGCAGCATCCTTACAACTGTATCTTTTCTAAAAACAGATCAAATAGCACACCGATATGCTGAATAATCCCACTTGATTGCCACTAACCCCTTTTTACTGCTGTCTTAACTCCGCCTTTCCGGTGGAGGGAACGAACAAAAGCAATTAAGGGAAGAGTAATAAATCAATTGGCGAATTGGTTCCGTGGAAAAGGCGACAAAAAGAGAACAAAAACCCGGTAGCTTATGAAGTTGTCTTCGGAATTCTAATTATTGCATTTGATGCTGGATCCCCGGCAACAAATCATTCTTCGATACCGATACAGATCGTGGTGATTGGAAAGTCATTCTGCTCTGGCGTTTTAGAAGGTTATTGCCCTCATCCTCATCATTTGAAATATTTCATTGCAAATTTATCTTAATAAGCAAAATAGTATTCGTATAAGATATAACAGATTTAATCTACAGGATGAGGATAATTTATCTAAATAAATTTGGGAATTGATGCGTTATGAAAAATACTCAATGTCGTAAAAAAAATTGTAGAATGAATAGATGCGTCATGAAAAATAGTCAATATCGTAAAAAAAAATTGTAAAATGTTTTTAGTTTTCGAGAAAAAAATATTAAAATTGTAGTAGTTTCAACCTTTACATCGCTGGGCTACTTTAGTCTTTAGCTAGGCGAATCCGAATAAAAATGGCTTACATGTATGCTTAAAGCTGTATATAAGTATGTTATTATACCCGGTGATAAAAGTGTCTAATACCAACAATATACGCATCTTTATGCAACAGATCAATAGAGTCTGTTACATATATGTTTATCCCGTCATAAGTATGATAACTCTCAAATATTTGAATTCTGCGTTAGGGATGATGACATATTCTTATTCTTTATTGGAGAAAGACAAGACACATAGCAACTAAACGGTAAATAGTAAGTTTCTTGAAAGTTTATTGTCAGTAGTTTATAGTCGAACCAGTTCTTAATGTACGTTAGATCTTTTTCACCATTTACACTTAATTGCTCCCAGATGATAGCCTTGAAAAACACTGCAGTGCCATCCGCAAAACCTATAATATCTGCTCTGCACAAAGATAAAAAAATAAGTTGTTAATATAGATCGAGAACAAAATAGGACCCAATGTTCTAGTCAGGCTGCAGTGTTACCAATGGCTAAGCCAAAGAATGCAGAAGATCGGGAATTTATTTGCTTTATTTTGTTCAAGGATGAAGCTTCATTTACCAAAAACGGTGTTTCTTATTGTCGCAATGAACATTTTTTGGCGGATGAAACAATGTGTGGGCAGGAATTATTGAAAATTGTCCAACCACTTTTATTTTCCCAAGATGATTAGATGGACGAACATATCTCTCTCATATCTCAATTTTTTATAGGAAAATCTAACTATAGGACCCAATATTGTACCTTGTGGAACTCCTTATGTTACAGGTAAAGTATCACATTACATTATTAACCCTCACGTTCTGACGTCTATTGATCAGATGACTTTCAAATAGTTTTAAACTATTTTGTCTGACACCAATATTATCAAGCGACTGTAAAAGTAAGTAATGACCTATAATAATGTGAAACTCTGAACGACCAATATCGTAAATTTTTTGACATATTATCTATATTTTAAATTAACTAAAATATTTATTTAAGGTTTTGTATGCTTATTAGGTGCATTGTATTATATTATTGTTGTGTTTTTTTATTATATTTATACTTTCTACCGTATCCTGTAATTGGACATGCGTCTGTTTGGATATGTATTAAATATATAAATAAATAAATAAATAAATAAATAAATATATATATATATATATATATATATATATATATATATATATATATATATATATATATATGTTAATTCGTAGGCTTCCGCGGGTGTTATATGTGGTTGTAAAATTTCTCCGGGTTCTTCTCCGCGATGAATCTGCATGGTCTTCAAAAGAACCATTTGTTTGACAACGTTTCGGTAAAATCTCATTTACCATCTTCAGGTCTTCTTACTTCTGCTTCGCGTTACTACGTTCGGCTTACTATCTACTACTAAGTAAGCCGAACGTAGTAACGCGAAGCAGAAGTAAGAAGACCTGAAGATGGTAAATGAGATTTTACCGAAACGTTGTCAAACAAATGGTTCTTTTGAAGACCATGCAGATTCATCGCGGAGAAGAACCCGGAGAAATTTTACAACCATATATATATATATATATATATATATATATATATAGTGGTTTTTCGTGTTGCTATGACTTCGTCTAGGTAACTGGTCGTCGTCACTATCAGTAGTAGAATTGAAGTGAGACATACCTAGCCTTAGCTGATATTCTCTTACCTGCCCCTGTTGTTCTCGGATTAGGCTTTGTGGAAGCGATCCTGCTATCAGTACTCCTCAATCCCGCCCAAATATTGATTTGGGTTCCTGTTGTTGGTATTACGGCTGTTACGATAAGCAGAATAAAATGTTGCAAGATTTTACGACGTGTCACTTCATATGCTTCTTACCATTTTGCGACTAATAAAAAGTTGTTTTTTTTATCAAACTATAAAATTCTATTCAATATAAAACCTTCTTGTGGCAGAAGCTAGTATATTACGATCTACGCTTTCCTATGAAAATGTTTTCGAAATTTAGATGTACCGAAGTTTGCAGACTTCGTCTCATAAATATGTAGCAGGATAATATTAACCGTAAATTTGGAGGAGAACTTCAGAATAGTTGAACTATTGGGAGAAATGCTATACGTAAGATGTTTCACTTTAAATTACAGCTCTGGCTATACAAAATGATGTAAAACTCATGCTTTGAACGTCCCATGGTTGTTTGAAATATATATTTTTTATACTGGTTAAATAGTTTCATTTTATTTTATCGAAATATAAATATTACACATAGGAATTTAAAAATAATTACAACAATCTGTAACTTTAATAACTTGTATATTTTATTTTATTTTAATATATAGTTTATTTATTTTATTTTACACAATTCAACAGGTGATTGCCCAATTACAGAATGGAAATCGCATACAAAAAAAGATATACAAAGAAAAAAAATATGTAGTAAAAATAACAAATAAACAATAATTTTATTTTAACGAAATATAAATGTTACACGTAAGAATTTTAAAAATAATTGCAACAATTACTAAAATTACATTTTACCTTCAACTTTAATAACTTGCTTAATTTTAACTTAAAGAAATACAAAAAAATATATACAGTAAAAATAACAAACCAACAGTATGTAAGAAATAAGAAATATAAATACGGTAACTAATTTACATGAACATACGTAAAGATTTTTATAGCTATTATAATTTTTATTCATTATAAACGCCACAATCGTAACGTTACAGAAAAATATCGTATCCTTATGATTAAAAATGTAGTTAAAAAGAATATTTTATACAAAATTACTATTAAAGTCATGTATAAAATTCATGAAAAATAGTATATTGTGTACATAATAGTAAAATCAATACATTCCATATAATGCAGATGATGCATTAAATCCGGAAATGTACTACGAATTACAAATAATTAATATGAATTAAGCAATTTTTATTAATAGCCTAACATTTCTTCTTAATCAACCACGTTTCAACAGTTATTGTCTTGCAAAAATACAACCTCCCAGTCTGAAAATGTTATGATTGATTACTTTTATATTGATCTACAAAGTTGTGAGCATCTACTTTATGGTATCTACGGTAAGGTGTTATTTCATGTTGAGAGCAACACTTAGTACAAAGGAAGACATTGATATATAAAAAATCTACAAGTTCCATGACAAATTTGGCAGATGGTAGCTGGGTTAATGTCAAAGATTATTTCTTATATGAACATAGGTTCGATTCGTTTTTGTTTAGAAGTTACAAGCATTTTAAAAAATATAATTACATATTTGAAAGTAGCTGGATAAATAAAAATGTTGTTATAACAATATTTATTATTTGCATTTAGAGATTAGTTAACATTTATTAACCTAATTAACACATCTTGAAACTATAAAAAAATTGTTCAAAATGCCTACCTCCGGCTCGAACGCAAACCTCACATCGGCCAACTAAAGATTCTGTCATTCGACGGATGAGATTTGGATCATTTCTTATTTGGTTATTGGACCTTGTTGACAGATTCATTTGTTCAGGAAATGATCGTTTAACCAAGCAGTTACTTTTTCTTCCTCTATGTGACAGTGCACACCCGTGCTGTTACCATATTATATTTTGAACAACATTAAGCCCTAAGTTATTAATGAAATCAAAAAGGTTGTTTTCCAAGAAAGTTATATCTGCATTTTTTTAAAATTATTGAAAATGATACCCCAAACGTTGATACTGAAACGTTGCTGAAATCGTCTTGATGATCTAATTGCTTGCAGATTTTGTATCGCCTAGATATGTTCATTATGATTATTATTTATGCCGTTTATGCAAAACGTGTTTCATCCGACCACATGATAAGCAAAATGAAACTATCATTTTGAGCAACTTGCTGAAGTAACCAGCTACAAAATTTTAATCGCTGAGGATCTCCAGCATGTAATGCTTGTTCGTTTTGGCGTGAATTAATAGTAATAGTAATAGTAATAGTAATAGTAATAGTAATAGTAATAGTAATAGTAATAGTAATAGTAATAGTAATAGTAATAGTAATAGTAATAGTAATAGTAATAGTAATAGTAATAGTAATAGTAATAGTAATAGTAATAGTAATAGTAATAGTAATAGTAATAGTAATAGTAATAGTAATTTATTATTCCAACAGGAAAAATCCCAATTACAGGAATAAACATACAAAATTTTAAATAATACATCGAGTAAGTAAGAACATTATGCCTACATAATACAAAAACAAAAGCAAAATATATCCTAGAACAGAGAGAAAATTTTAAACTAGTGGGAGGCACATGGCTACAAATTGTACTTATATTATCATTAAAGATATCACAATCCGATGCGAGTCTGTTATAAATACTACACATTAGAAATAACGGAGATTTGGCTAGGACGTTGGTTCGAAGTGCACTGCAATAAAACAGTGTCTGATGTCTCAAGTTTCCTGGTGATACCCGAAAGTATATTTTACTTAAAATATCCGAACAGTCAATCCTATGATTCAGGATATTAAAAAGATATCGATAGGCAATATTACGTCGTACTTGAAGAGTTTGGAATCCAAAACGATTTAAGAGATCAGCATGATTAAAACCTATTGATGGATAAACACCATCTTTCAGAAATGCCAAAAATTTTAGAAACTGTCTCTGTACCGATCCTAGTCTTCGATTGTGTATATTGTAAATTGGATTCCATATTATGGAACTATACTCCAACCTAGAGCGAACAAGGGAACAAAATAACATCTTTAAAGTTTGTACATCCTTAAAGCCGCTACAATTACGGTAAATAAAACCGTAAGTCTGGACAGCACTCGATATTACGTTATTGATATGCCCAACTAACATTTAAGCCTAATAGACTACTACACAAGAAAAATAATCCTAAATTGATCAAAATTTACTACTTTCCTTCATAAAAATAATCTTCAATGTTACAAAATCTTATAATACCAAAATTTTAGTCCAAAATTTGTTAATTAAGAGTAATATAATGACTTCTAAGTAAAATGAAATATATGTCAATTTATACAGTTCGAAATTACATATTGTTTACCTATTCTATGTTTTCCAATGCCAACATTCCAATAACGTGTAAGACGAAGTTACAATTTACTTAATTTCGCCTTGAAATCTGTCTTCAATATCCAAGGATTTTTTAAATTATTACAATAGGTAAATATTTACATATTTATTACGAAATTGTAAAACTTATTTGGCTTCAACTAGTAGTTAAAAATAAGGTAATAACTAGTTATTTTGCCCTATTAAATTCTTCAAATTGGTTAAGTTCTAATTTTATTACAATATCAACCTACATATTTTCAACTTTGTTGATAATTTCTAAAGAATATTTAACCATTTCAATTAACCTAATAGAAATATTGTTCTATATTATGGTACAAATTTACTTGTTAATAATACTTCGACGTAAGTGTGTCTTATAAAGTTTTTTTTAGGAAACAAGCTTCTTGTTATATGTATTCCGGCAGATCTTCATGTAATAGCGCGTAGAAATTGTTTTGTGTTTTGGCGATCTGCAGTGAAAACCAAGCCCTACACAATATTACAGAGTTGTAAAAAACGAATTTAAGCCAACACTGCATATTATGTAAATCAATCTAATTATAATATACCAATAAACACTTCATATATAAGTATTCTTATGACTGTTATTATGTCAGATGAATTCAGTAGTGCACGTGAATTGAAATTCGAATTGAATTCCGTTCGAAAATATTTATTTTGTTTTTGTTATTATGCATACATAATATTATTGGCTTTAATTTGAATTTTCAATCACAAATAAATCCAAGAGCAGAATTTTAGTAATAATTTAATTGGTAATAAATTACCATAAAATATCTTCATTTGGAGGAAATTTCAACCACAAAGTTAATATTTTCCTGTGACGTCAACATTGGCATAGGCAATCTGCCCTATAGGTTAAAACTTACAGACAAATTGACTTCAAAGTTGATTTTATTTGAGCGGCCATGTTGTAATAAACACTAAATGTTTTGTTCATTATTTCTAATTGATTACTCATTAAAATTATGTTAATACAGATAATATTAGTTAATACATTTATGACGAAAGATTATTAAACACATTTTATCACGAAGTAGATTCAGTTTTTATTTTAGGTTATTTTTCAGTATAGAAATATTATTAAAAAGCAATAGTAAAAATGTATATCTATAAGGCGCGTTATTTTTATGAAAGTTTGGTCATGACATTATACAAAAAAATTTCCTGGGTTGTACAATTTGATGAATGGAAACCAAAAATACATACTTTATTATATTAAAATCTAAATATCTATAAATATACTAACTCCTACTGTACTTGTAGTTTAGTAGCCTGACTTATAGTCTTTCTTTTTCTTCCTATCCCTGTTCGCTATTACCATGTATAAAATCAAACATATAATATTGTCTCTCTCTCTGGCAAAAGTATGTCATATAAAGAGCATAATTAGGGTATATTTTGATAATAATGTCTTTTATATTTTGAAATTTTAACATAAAATTGGTCCGTATTTCTTTTAAGTCCAATTATCTTATTGGAATAAAATTCTTGCCGACCAATTATTAACTTCCATATTACTTTAGTTTTTTTCCCCACATAAGGAAAAAGGCCAACGAATATAGGTAAACTTTCCTTATACGGAATTGGTCATGAAAAGTTTTTGACCAATTCAGAGGTCAAGTTAACGTAATTTTAACTTTAATTGTTTGTTGGGTGAGGAAAAAAAGTGAGTTTCTTGTCAAAGATAATTCCTAAATCTTTCAGTGATTCAACACGGCTAATGACGTAGTCATTAATGGAATAATCATAAGTTACAACATTGGTCTTACGGGAGAAAGACATAGCATTTAGATGTGTTAAGGGATAGCTGATTGCGTTTACAAAGAATTAATTACTGTATACAGCTTAAAGTCAACAGCAAATACCAATTTGTCACAAGATACAATATCAGGAAGATCGTTAATAAAGAAAGGAAACAGCAGGGGTCCCAAATTCGAACCTTGGGGAACCACTGACGAGGGATAAAATGAACAAGATGTAAAGTTTGAGTATCTGACTTGAAACTGTCTGTTCGTTAGATATGACTCAAAAAGTGTAGTTAATGAATCAGAAAAACCAAAGTGATGTAACTTTTCCAGTAATATGTAGTGATTAATTTGGTCAAAAGCCTTTTGAAAATCAGTAAAAATTACATCGACTTGGCCACCACCATCTAAAATTTCAGAAATATACTGTAAAAAAACAGCAAGATTCGAAATAGTTGATCTTCCGTGCATAAATTCATGTTGTTTTATGGATATTAACTGGTTAGCTCGATAGATTTCACTGTACAATGTGGCTTCAAAGATTTTCGAAAAATTGCATAGCAAAGAGATGGCTCTTTTTCCAAAGAGAGGGAAAAGTAGAGTGTTTTAATATACAATTAAAAATAATACACAATGGTTCAACCAAAACATAGGCGCAGTCCTTGACGATAAAACCTGGAATACCATCTATACCCATGGTGAAGGAATCTTTAGATCGCCTAAGTATCTGTAAAACATCATTGTGCCTAATAACCGGCAAAACGATAGGTACATTGAAACTGCCATCCCACACAAAGCTTTCTATATAGCAGTAGACACTACTGAAAGCTATCAACCTTTATCGGGATTCGACGAGAACGATATTTTGCAAACACGGAATTCCAGGAAACAACTACTCTGCGGGCTAATGCCCCTACCAGCGTTGAATTACACCTGAAAAAAATTATAGCATGGAATAGCGAATAGCCGCTAAATGTAGCTTGTCTATATCGTGTAAAGAAAAATGTGCTAATACTGATACTACTATTGTCGAATATTGTTGAAGAAATCATTAACAGTAATAATATCACCGACTTTTCGAGTAAATTAACCAAACTGCAATGTAACTACATAAAAAAGTTACAATAAATGTTTCATATGTAAAATACGTTTACTAAATGTAATATTTACTAAATAATGCATATTTGACGTGAGTTGGTTTGTCTGTGTGCAATTGCTTTATAAAATACAGATAAAAAAAACGATACGGAAACATTAACTTTCCCGTACTGTTTGCTGATGGTAGCTTAGCAACCAACTACTAAACTATAATACGGTGTTTCGGGGTTTGAAATTGGACTGAGTAAGTACACATTCTCGAACGATTTCAGTTAAAAATTTTGGCAACAAACAATTAACGCAAAATAATGTAATTTCACCGAATTCGTTTTTTTCAGTGTATACTTGAGCTTTAGGAATACTACTTGCGGGGAAGGTACTATTTTTGTTAAATATGAAGTAAAACTCACGTAAAATTTTGTAAAATACGAGGGGTTGTTTAGCATAATTCCAACGCGTTTATAATCGCGGGGCGGAAGTTGTTTATTTCGGGAGAAAACCCTAAAGAGATTTAATACACTTCGCAGGAATTAAGGTTTTATTTATCCTGCCAGTGGGGGAGGCTTTCGCAGCAAGTGATTTTCTACACAATTTTTGTTTATTTTATTTCCGCGTAATATCGGAAGTTTTTACGAGTTCCCCAGCATAAATTAGGCTTTTTATTTAAGCATATTTCTGGGGTGAACCCAGAATACTGAATGAAGTGAGAGTAGAGGAGAACTTTATCATAAAAACCACCGGAATATATATCGTTATCTCCCAAAAAAGTTTAAAAACCATTTCGCAGTGCTCCCTTTCATTTATTAAATAAGAGATTTTAATTTGTATAGGAATGTCATTAATTTTTTTTAAAGAGGCAGAACTCAAATAAAAAAAATTACTTTGTTGTTCCTTGTTTTATCTATTATAAATGTCGTTTCAACTTTAAATTATTTGTAAATGATATTGCAGGAAACAACTACTCCACGGACTAATGCCCTGACCGGCATTGAATTACTCCTGCAGTATCTGTGTGAATAGCCAAGAACCCTCGGACACACCACCAGACATAGATCGGTTTCGGGCTTGTTAGCCCTCATCAGTATGCCATAGGTCAGATGACCGACAATTGAACTGGCTGTTCCTTCATATGTATGTTCACACAAATATTGCAGGTGTAATTCAATGTCGGTCGGGGCATTAGTCCGCGTAGTAGTTGCTTCCTGCAGTATTATCATTTATAGATTTAATGGCGCTTCGCCCAGGGCGAGAGGCCTGCATTTAAGTACCTGCTGCAGTGTAGGTCGCTTCCTGTAAGTCGACCCGCTTACGCCAAGTAGGAAGTAACAGAACACTTATATCTCACCATATCTCACTTGTGGTGGTCATTATCAAAACTATATAGACACAATTGCAGTATTATTTGCAACAAATTGTATTAAAATTGTGTGTGTAGGGAGACCGTCAGGTTCAGCATGTGGCTAAAAGAGGTAGTTCTATGTTGCATTACGTCTAGTAGCGGTAAATGTCTGGTGTGTTATTAATAGATGAGTTTGATAGTCATTTTTTCCCTCAGGGTGATTTTAAATAAAGTAGCAAAAATCAGAGCACATATTCCTCAGGTGAAAATAAACTGATTTAACCTAACATACCTATATCCTAAGTCGCTTAATAAAAAAGATAGAGGGTGTCAAAGTTAAAATTTTATTTTTGATATTTGTAGATAACTTCTTAAAAAATTCAAATATTTACTTAAAATTTGTAAACCAGGGGTTTTTGCGGGTGAGAAATTCAAATTTGTTTCTAATTTTGAGGTCACTAGTAGAGGGCGCCACCTATGGCACATCATGTTTCTTTTAAATAGAAGAACTTTTTTGCTGCTTTGTGTATCCATCTGACTATTGAAACAATCGATTCTCCTATCTGTTATATCTGAAAAAGATATACCTTGTTGAATTCGTTAGGTGTAACAGTTTTCGAAATAATCGTATTTGAATTATTCAGTGCACCGATTGAAAACTGTTATCGTTTCAGGTAAATTGACTTTTTTACTGAAAATATAGCAAAATGTTATTTGAAAAAGTTATTCAGAACGGTAAATTGTGGAGATGTGCAAAAGATCGGCCTGCTTTGATAAAATCTTTGTGCTTTGTTGAAAAAAAAAATGGTTTCATCAAACCTCGCCGATCTTCTTGAAATTTTGCACGTCTTCGTAATTTACCAACTGAACAACTTTTTCAAGTAATATTTTGCTGTATCTTCAGCAGAAAGGCACTTTACCTCAAACCAAAATAGTTTTTACTCAGCATTTCAAATAGGATTATTTCAAAAATGGTTACTCCTAACGACTTTAGCAAGGTATACTTTTTCAAATAAAACAGGTAGGAGAATCAATTATTTCTATAGTCAGATGGATACACTAAGCTGCAAAAAGGTTCTGCCATTTAAAAGAAACAAGATGTGCCATAGGTGGCGCCCTCTACTAGTGACGTCAGAATTAGTAACAAATTTGAATTTCTTACCCGCAAAAACTCCTGGTTTACAAATTTTAAATAAATATTTGGATTTTTTAAGAAGTTATCTCCAAATATCGAAAGTAAAATTTTAACTTTGACACCCTGTATCTTTTTTATTAAGCGACTTGGGACATAGGTATGTTAGGTTAAATCGGTTTATTTTCACCTAAGGAATATGTGGTATCATTTTTGCTACTTTATTTAAAATCACCCTGTACATATAAATAATTAAATATTTCTAAGGTGGGTAGAGTAGTAACTACTCTAGAAAGGAATATAGTCTAGCAAGAATACTGAAATACTACTTCAGTTTTATTCTTCTTAATGCAATGTTATTATTTTATTCGAAACAATTACATTTTGGTGAAACTTGTAAACTTCTGTAAAAATTAGTCCTATTAATAGTCACTAAATCCTTCTGAAAACGCACTTTCTATAGTTTTTAATCTTGAAGATTCTATTATTTATTGTTACATGAGTACCTGTCTCAGAATGTGGCCAACAAAATTATTTCGAAATTGGAAACTTTTATCACATTGCACAAATTTGGTACCTAACTACAATATTATTTGAAGCTGATCCTAGAGGGAGTTGTTAGATTATGTTGGAATTGCTGTTAAGGTTGCAAATAGTTCAAATATTTTATGATTCTCAATGCACAAAAGCGACGATTTTAATTCGTTTTATAATCAACTCGACTCTATATCTAGGCACTGCTGTTTACGTTTACAATGAAGAAAAGTTAGGGAAAATGGTTGGCGGAAGTAAACTTCATGAAATATTTTAGTTCTAGTCATAAGTTGGTTGAAAATTCCATACCGGAGAATAGGAAACTCAACGCGAATTGGATTTAAACTTTCACAATGGCCGAAGTTATCGTTTGAATTTATGTTGGACTTGGAACTGCAATTGTATTACGGCATAAACAAGTACAATTTTGTCATGATATTCGATGCGGTCGCAAAGTTTATCCAAACTAGATTAAATGGAATAAAGGGTTATTTATAGAATAGTGCCATGCAACGCTAGATGCAAAATATAGCAGATTGGCTGGAGCTTTTATTCACTCGCTACGAAATTGCATGAAATGGAATATGATAGTTTGGAATTTCATGCAGATTGGGAAGGCAATTTCGAAAATGAAATATACAGGATATTTCAGAAAATAAGGCCTGATGAATTTAGACAGACTTACCTATATACAAATTATGTTTCGTTTGAAAAATAAAAGAAGTCAAATAAAATTTTGAGACATTTTTTTGTATTGCCAATGTTATAATTTATTTCAAAAACAGAGGTATGACCTAAATTATTAGTTTTTTCAAATTAATATTTTAGTTACAAACATTATGCAGGGTGTAACCAAAGAGTAGCTCATCCCGTTAACGGCGTATTTCTGGCGGCAAAATATGACGCTTTAAACCTACTTACCTATATACAGGGTGTCTCATAATTAGTTGCCAACCCTGAACAGGCCGATTCTATGATCAAAACTAAGTAAAAAAAGTTCATATGAACATGGGTCCGGAAATCCTTCCTAAGGGCACAGGGACTCATTGAATAGGGAGGAATGGAAATCATTTTATTGCAATATCTCTCAATCGCGTTATGATAAATGAATGAAATTTGGTATACACAGTAAATTTGGATGAGCAATTTGATGGACTAATCCATTTATTTCCACAAGGTCCATGGGGTGGGTACGGTGGGGCCCTTGGTATTTTGCGTGTGTAACTTTTTCATCTTTGACTTTTTAACAAATTGGATAGCAAATTCCGTTTTCCCGAACTGTTTTACGTTAAAAAGGTACTCAACATCTAAATAAAATTTATAATTAATTTATTTCATACAATTATTCCGAACCACGACCTAGTTCCCACTATACTGGGTGACAACGGAAAGTGGGAACACGCTGTAACTTTTTTTATGACTGCTGATATGAATTTGAAACTGGGTGGGTTTATACTAGATGATGCCATGAATTCTTTGAGGTCATTTCGGATTTCATGACTTTTCCGGTTTGACCGGAAATGACTGTAAATTTTTATTTTTAAATGGGACACCCTGTATTTTTTAACATTTTTGGAATCAGCGAATCATTTTACGTATGGTAGGACCAATTTTGTGACACATTTTCTGGATGTAAGTTTTTTTTTTAATTTAAAAAAAATAAAACTAGAAGGCCGCGACTGGCAGAAATTGTTTTCTTTTTTTTTTGTAATTATGGGAAAAATTCTAAATTTGAATATATTTGTACATTGTTTTAGTTATTACCACTAAAATTTCGATTTATTGTATTTCCTTAAAAACTCATTTTTTTCAAATGTTTTTTAAATTTTAAATATACGGTCATTTCCGGTCAAACCGGAAATGTCATGAAATCCGAAATGACCTCAAAGAATTGGTGGCACTATCTAGTATAAGCGCACCCAATTTCAAATTTTTATCAGCAGTCATAAAAAAGTTACAGCGTGTTCCCACTTTCCGTTGTCACCCGGTATAACATCTGAGACCGGGCCAGTTACATCTCGAAAAAATGGAATTTATATGTATTGATGGTATATTTCTCAAACTTGGCAAATAAAATGAAGCCATCAACGCTTTGGTCACAATATTCAATGTTATTAAAAGTTACGTGTTTTTCTCAAGAGACAAAATAAGGGATATGTACCGAAAAAATCGCGAGTATTTACAAAGAAGCAAGTTGACTGCTTTGTGAATAATGCACCTGATAACTTATATTTGATGATGAAGGTAAACACTATAAAAGCAAAAAAAGACAAATATTTTAAAAAGCTTTTTTATGAAAAAATTAAAAATTTGTCAATTTAACAATTGATAATGTTGAAGATGTGAAATCCAACTTAAGTTTAAAAATTATCAATACCAAAACCAAATAACCAAGTTCTTTTATTGTGCTGGGAGGCAATTATTTAAGTTTTTATCGAAAATATGTTGCTTTACATCCACTCGGATTGGCAGAACGTCGATTATTTCTCAGATATGTTAGTGGAAAGTGTCATTGAATGGTGGTCGGTATTCATAAGAACAGTGCCATTTCCCAAGTGGCATTTTTTTTAAGTTGGACAACTGGAAAGGTGAACACGCATTACGACGAGCATCTGTTACCCTTTTAGTTGACGGCAGAAAGACACGGGAGATCGAGCAGTGTTGTGGACTTTTGAATAAAGAGAATACTTGCTCAAACTGTGCATTTAATCTCAATGTGATTAGACAAAAATTATTGTAATCATTGTTGAATAAACTTTTATAAATTAAAATTTGAATAACACTTTTAATCTAAGAATTAAAAGTGTGAACCTTACCTACTAGGATTAAAAGTGAATACGTTTGTTGCTAATATACCATTTTTTTCTGAGTAAGAAAAAGGTCAACCTTAGAAACTCCTGGCAGTCAAAAAATGTCATAGTTTTGTGACGGTTGGAGAAAAAGTTTTTTTTTTCACAGTTCGATTACTTTTTTCACGATCATGTCACTTTTGACATGACACTAACTTCAGATAAAAACGTATTTAAAAATAATAAACCTACAGTGACAGATAATAAGCAATTTGCATATTTTTTATTTTATTACCAAAATATTATTCAGTTCATTTTATGTGTACTGTGTTAGTTTTATATCATTCTCTGCAAAAATAAAGCGGTAATAAATTAATAGATTTATTACGTCTTTCCCAACCACAAAAACGCGGCATGTTGGTTTAATATATGCCGTGACATGAATGTCAAAATGGAACTGTCACGCGTCACAGCCAAATTATTATTTGTTTTGTTGGTTGTTGCATTGTGTATAATATCCATATAATTATAGTAAATAATGGCAACAGAGAGTGGATTTGTTAAAGGACAATCAGATAATCTGCCCAAAATTGACTCATTGTCAATGTTTTCGTTTCTGGAATAAAATCCAAATTTTATGGTGAATAATTTCAAGACGTGTGCGTTTTGCATCACTCAGGTACCGTTCTCCCCTGATAGTTAAAATTATGGGGTATTACACCTTTTTTTAATTATAGTTTTGTACATTCCCATTTAATTTGTGCTGCTAATTCTCCATATCTTCTTATAACTATTAATTTTAAAATGATAACGCCGTTGTGTTCGATAATGTTGCATTGTCTTTTTCATCTCTATTCATTAAAATGTACCATTTCTTATGCATTTTGACAATGCCACCCCGCACTTATATTTTTGTTTTCAATACAGCCACTGCAGGAATTTGTCATACTCTTTTGAGCTTTCTCAGCCATTTGTAACAAATCTCCTGAAATATCACTTCTCTCCAGGTTTTCATTCATTATCACAAATAATAAATTTGGTAAACTTTTATTTACAAACTTGTCAGTTGATACAGCTATGGTAATCATGCTTACTTAATTATTAAGTAACGTTCGGTTAATTTTGAAAACCAATAAAATTTGTTTTCATATTTCAATAGTATGAAATGAAACGAAATTTTGTTTTTGTATTTTATTCGTATGAAATAAAAATCTTTATCTATCTCGTGAGTTATTGGATGTTAATAATCTCGGGCAAATTAACAATTGCATTGAAATCTATTGCTCTCGATAATTAACATCCTCATAACACCCTTGATACATATTGTAATATTATATTGAGTGTTTGTTATTTAATTAAATTTATTTTTTATTATTTAATTTTTATTTAAATATTTTATTAAGTTTTTTAATGTCAAATTTTAATATAAGCTGTAATTTGTTCAATACAAACCTTTTACTTAATTTTTTTTTTATATCTTTATCTTACCTTATTTATATAATTTTTTTTGTATCTCTTGTTAGACACAGTTTCACAAAATCAACACAGCAAAAGGAAACTTAACTCAGGAGTCGATTCAAATAGTTTGCAGGGCTATTTTATAAAAGATAGTAACACAATTGACAGATTAATGGTTTTAGGTTTTTAAATTAATTTGATCGATAAAGAATATTTTCTTATTTCTACTACTCCTATGTTGATAATTTTTAACAAACCACTATAAATTAGAACTTGGTTATTGAATTTTATTAAAAATTTTAAGAATTATGCTAATAAATATTCTCTATATTTGTAATGGTGTTGCATGCCTACAGAGAGTATTTATTTAATATGATAATACAGATTCCTAGTATATTACTAAAATAATGGCGATATTCTTGACAGATATTAATAGTTCCAGTGGAATTTTGTGAATATTGTGGTTATTATTGCTTGGACTTATTTTGTACAGGTAAGTCCTGTGGGTTATTCTTAATACTTTGCAAAGATTGAGAAAAATGAAATCTGTTTTATTTTACTATAGCTATAGAAATTTTATAGTGCACTTTATTTTTAAAGGTACCTGAGGTTGGAAACTTTATAATTTTCCTTTCTAGAAACTGGAAACTGTCCTGTAGTGTTCTTTGGAATTGCAAATTTGGTTGATATTTTCCTGTAGTGGCAAAATAACTTTCCTGGAGGATGGATACTAGTAAATTTCGTTGGTGAATAGATATTTTCTTAATTTATACTTGTTTGTTCTAATATAATTTGTAAATTTTCGGGAGCTATCTTGCGATGCTGCACCTTGTTCAAAACCCAAGCCGTAACTATACTTGCGTCAAGAATTCAAACGTCTTACGTCATGGTTGACATTAGGCAATTGTCTTTATTGTCACCGTAATCTTTGATATTTGGTCGCGTTAAAAACAACAATTTTTTGCAATTTAGTGCAATATATAATGCAAACATTTCGTGTAGCATATAGTTTTATTACTCTCAGTTGCAATTTCTTAAATATTTTGATAAAAATATAATGAATTATTCATTTGTTCGTATGACGTAAGTCGTCTGAATTCTTGACGCGAGTATATCAATAACTTCCTTATTTTTCATCCTTTCTGTAGATTGCCATGTTAAAGGTCCTTTCACATGTATTTCACAGTCTTTGGATGTCTCTTTAATGCACTTAATCACAACACTAGATACTTATAACTAATACATTTTATAAATGTCCTTTTGTTATACAATTTTAATTATTTTATTAATGAAAATACTCTTTATTTGGTGTTTTAGGTTATTTACAAGAGATTCTTGCAAAGTCACCTTTAGTCACCTGACAGATCGGAAATTAATTTTATAATTTGACATTTAAATTTATTTTTCATGATATGGTTTATCTTGAATCGATATATCTTTAATAATGTTACTCGTCTGCCTACAATATGTATATCAGATTAATCTATAGACTTTCGTCTTTCATTCATTATAAGTTGCTCTGGGTTTAAATTCCTTTTTCTTTATGTACTGAGTGATAACAATTGTCAACGTCATGCAATTTTTTGAAATTTAATTTTTACTTGATAATAAAATTATTAAATTTTTATTTTTATGTTATGTAATATTATTTATTATTACTAAATTTATATCCGGGATATCCATATTAACAATTCTTTATATATTTTATAAATTTACACCAATAATTATTCATTTTATTCAACTTTAAGTTCGGTCAGGTATTACTTTCATTTGATTTTCTATGTGCATATTTCAAATTGTTACAATATATAACTATAAATTTGATGTATTATAGGTTTATTATTCTTTCATTATTCTATTAAGTGGAATAAAGTTACTTTATTCCACCAGTGGATATCACTTTAGACAGTGATTGTGGATAAAATAATTTATTTGTATTTAGCATCACGTAGATAAACTTTATAAAGATTTATTGATTTTAATATTAAATAACAAGAATTTATACCAGGGAGAATCGTTAAAAAACTGCGTTTTTCTCTAAGAGAAACAGTATAAAGCTTCTGAAATCGTACGAGTGATTTTTTTTCCATTCCTGAAAATGCCAAGGGTTGGCATCAGACTGTGCGCCTTCGGCACGCGCGAACGAAGAAAAAGGACGGATTAAAATTTCATATGCACGCACGCCTTTTATTCTCTCTTTCAGGTCACTTTTGAATAGAGATTAAATCGTAATTTGGGTTGGAAACGCGGCACGTACCACAGCTTGGGATTCATCTGTGAAAACTCATTTCAGGACATTACTGGCTGAATTGGCCCGGTTTGAACCATGAAATTATAGGGTGCTTTTCAGTCCTGCCCCGGGGTTGGAGATTGAAACAATAATACAGGTCCGGAATGGCACTTTACTTTTTAATAGTGTGTGACACAGGTTGTAACTTGTTTGTAATAAATTGCTTTGTTTATTTACCGTTTTAATGTATATTTCTGTGATACATTTCAAATATAAATAAAACCTTTAAGAAAATATCTTTATAATAATTAAATTTTATTTATAATAATTTTTATCGATGAAAATTTGGAGAAAGTATGATCCACTTGCCTTGGTTATGACCATGCTACTTAATAGATTTGATTTTCCTTCTTTAGAGTTTCGCAGGGATCTAGCAAGTATCAAAATTTTATACAATTTATTCCATAATAATTTAGAATGTCCGTCTTTATTATGTCAGTTTTCCTTTCATGTTCCTCGATTAAATTCTCTTGTACATTCATTTGTACTAGAGCAAGGTCTCGCGGTCTTAAAATGTCTCCAGTCCATATTATGTGTCAAAATTTCAATAAAATTTCAGATGTATGTGATATTAATTTTAGCACCTTCAATCAGATAGTTGAAACTGTTGGTCTGAGATTTAATAGCGATAATATTTAATATTTAAGTTTATTTATATTATAGTTTCCATATCTTCTTTGTACAATACTGCATCAGATACTATATAATATGTTTACGCAATTCACTTTTGTTTTGTAAATAATTTATCCTATAAATGGATTTTATCTGTTGGGCAATAAAGATTATTGTTATTATTATTATTATTATTATTTCTTCTATGATTAATCATAATAACAATAACAACAACAACATAATAATAATAATAATAATAATAATAATAATAATAATAATAATAATAATAATAATAATAATAATAATAATAATAATAATAATAATAATAATAATATTTATACAACAAAAATAAATAAAAACTATTTGATCCTTCATACATGAAATACTTGTCAAGCATATTGAATTAATTTTTTATGATTTGACAAGTATACATCGAAACAACGTATTAATTTTATGCCGTTTAGAATGAAACGCTACATTTTGTCTTGAATTAATTCTGGGAACGTACACATTTATTTGAGCAAGTAATTCCGGACAGTTAACTTACATACATACACATTACATAAAAAATAAGATATGCACATATTCTTCTAAATTCTAAACTGTTTAAATTAAGCCTATTAAAAAGAAGACTATTCTCAATCGTAATACCAGTATATGCACCAGTCATCCTTGCTTATGAACGGCATAAAATGGGGACCAAACTACCGATACGTATTCAACCTTAGATCTAACATAAGCTAACATAATATAAAGATTTCAGCCATTTATCATACGGAAAAAGTTTTACAGTTTCTTATAATAAATTCCAGCACTTTAATTGCTTCTTTCGATTTTATCTGAATATGTTCTACAAAACTCAATTCCGAATCAAAAAGTATACCCAAATCTCTAATCAAAAATTGTCTTTCCATTTTCTTTTCCATCGTCAATATTGCAGTTGTAGTCGATATATTGTCTTTTTTCTGTAAATGATATTATTTTGCATTTATCAATGTTAATATTAACTTGTTTTGTCTACACCAATCTACAATGTTACCAAGTTCAATTTGTAGCAGTCGACAGTCGGAAGTTATTGATTTAAATATTTTTAAGTCATCGGCAAAAACCAAAGATTTACATTGTAGCTCAACATACAGATCATTAACAAATAAAAGAAATAAAAGAGAGCCAAGATTGGATTCTTGCGGAACTCGCGACGTATGCTGTCGAACAAATTGATGCCCTTTTGTTAAATAGGACTTGAAAAATTTCAACAGGCTTTTGCCAAAACCAAAATTAGAAAATATCATTATCAGTAAGTTATGATCTATGCGGTCAAAGGCTTTGGAGAAATCCATATATAAAGCATCAACTTGTTCCTGGCTATCCAATGTATGAGAAACATCTTGTGTAAAAACAGTCAGGTTGGTTACAGTAGATCTATTAGGTATAAACCTGAGTTGGTGATAAGAGTTCTGGTATTTGTGTAAGACTTATCTAACTTTATAAACAGTATCTGCTGGAAAAATTAGAAAACAAAAATAACTAAGACACAAGTCATATAAACACAAAAATAGCAATTTAACTATAAAAAGTGTCAGACACAATCGTTAACAATTTGACACAAAAACAAGAAGCTGGAATTAGCACTATAAGAAAATATATAAACATCATTTTAATAATAGTTGGTAAGAGGTGTTTTCAGTTATTACATCATATGTTCATAACGTATAATTAATTGAGGTTCGTAAAAGTTTATAACGTTCTTGCTCTTACATGTAATTGATGACTGTATAAAAATCTCCCAGAATAGAACAAGAACTTCGGTTTTAATCACCATATTATGAATATATTATGATAACCACGATCTATAGGAATACATTTTCCTCCGTATCCTCCTCTCAAACTTTTTCTGCACGTTTTTCTGTATTGTTTATTCTGTGTTCTGTGTTCCTTGTTCAGCATTATTTGTACTTTGTCTTTTATCTTTGATCATTTGTTCTTTTTTATTTGTTTTTTGACCTTTGTCCTTTCGTTTTACTCTTTATTCTGTATTTTTTTTCTATATTATGTTCTCTTTATTTTGTGCTTTGTATTATTTGTTCCGTATTTTATATTATTTGTCTTTTATCCTTTGTCATTTATCCTATATCATTTTTTATGTATCATTTGTTGTTTGCCTTTTGTCCTCTGTCCTATATCCTTTTTACTGTATCATTTCTTCTTTGCCCTTTGTCCTCTGCCCTTCGTCATTTGTCCTTTGCTCTTTGTTCTTATTTTTTGTCATTATTCTGTTGAGTATTTTTTTGTCTTTGTTATTTACGTTTATCTGTTGTAATTTATCAATTCTTCTTTGTCTTTTGTCCTTTGCTACTTGTCCTGTATTTCTTTTAGTTTTTTGTAGTCTTTGTTATGTATTTCTGTTCTGTATTTATTTTGTCCTTTAGATTTTATTTGTTATTTGTTTTTATTCTATTTCTCTTGTCCATTATCCTTTGTTTGTATCTTCTGTTTTTTTTCTGTACACTTTCTTATAGGTATGTGCTGTATTCTTCGTCCTGTGTCCTTGGTTTTTATCCCTTGTCTCTTATACTTTTTTGTTTATGCTGTGCTATTTGCGGTTAGTCTTTTTTCATGTTTTTAATTTCTTTATTCTTCATTATTTACCTTTATTTCTTCATATCTTTCATGTTGTCTAGAATTTTATAAAAACGTAAGACCGTATTGCTAAAATTTTTGTAGCAATATAATTTATATTTCCATATTTGAAGAATGTCAAATTAAAAATGTATTTTCATAGATTTATTTTTAACGAATTTCTTTAAACAGATGTATTCATATTTTTTCTTTTTATAGTGACTATTTTCTAAGAAATTGTAATCATGATTTTTTTCCTGTCATATATGTATTTTTTTGTAGTTGTTATTTGATATTTTATTGCGGTTTTATAATTTTTCATATTTAAGATTTATTATATCAAATTGTATGAGATGTATTCTAAATAAATAGACATAACATAAATCATTTTAACGTGTTACGTCCTGACTCAAAAATGAGAAATGAAAATTATACTTTTACCCATCACAGGCCAAAATGTATCCGAATATTAAATATCGCATGTAAGATTACCTCCGCATATCACAAAGCTAAAGAGGTTTTACTTTTATTCGCTCAAAGGGAATGAAATTAGATTTCAGTACGTCCGTAAGCAAGGGTTCCTTGAACACGCAAGAACGGTATTTTAGGGTGTTTAATGTTTGAATAACGTGCACAAAGCACGCCGAAACGTACCTAACTTTTACTAAGAAACAATTCTCTTTCGAAGTGTTATCTGCTTCATCTACGCTAGCTTTGAAACACAATAATCATATCACTGTCATTTAGAAGTGTGCTATTTTTAGAAAATCTACTCAATTCAGTTTTCATAAAGTTGAATGTATAAGAGGGGGTAATCTATGTCTTATTCGCCCAAACTATTAAATATATATATAAAAAATGTGCTGATTCTTCCATAGTATTTTATTTCTATGGAGAAGTCATTAAACTTGTCACTCGTAACCTATTTCTAAGATTACTTGTTCATTTTTGGTTGTACTGAAAGGATTTATTTGTATACTTAGACCTCTATTTGTATCTACTACGGAGAAATTCATCAAATTTGGTTTAACCAAAATTATAACCACACTGCTAATCTGGGACCTGGAAAAAATGGGAATCAATTTATGTTACAATAATATTTTAATGACATTGATCACGTTCAGGTTTGTATAAAATTTTAGATGGCATTAAAAAGATCCTGGGGGGGGGGGGTCATTTGGGACGTTTTAAATAATAGAAGGGAGAGAAATGAATAACAAAGGATCAAGAACAATGAAAAATAGAAGAGATGACCAAAGGCAAATAGTAAACAACAAACAGAACGGGCAAAAATAAAGATCAAGGGAATTGTAAAAACAAATAACAAAAGAAAGGTCAAATAATTTAGAACACAGAAGAAAGAACACAGAACACAAACAACAAAGCACAAATGACAAACTAAAACAGAAGACAACGGTACAAAGTAGGTACAGCATACAGAATAAAGGAGAAAACACTAATAATCAAGAACGAAACGCGAAGGACCAAGGACAAAAGCCAAAGGACAGAGGGCAGAAGACAGAGAACAGAGATACATAACAAACGACAAAGGACAAAAGACAAAGGGCAAAGGACAATGAGTAAAGGATAAAGGCCAAAGGATAAATGAAAAAGGACAAAGAACAAAGGACACATAACAAAGGATGAAGAACAGAGGAGAAAAGAAAAGGATAATAGGATAATAGGATAATAGGATAATAGACAAAGAAATACGATTTGTTTCTAGAGAACACTTTGAGAAAAATATATGAAAGAAGCTCGTCAGATGTAAAATAAATGTATACAGGGTGTCCGGAAATTGAGTACCGTAATTTTAAGAGCTTATATATCTGACCAAAAGCAACAAAAAACGAACAGTTTATCTACAAATACATTTCAAAAACAAAAATACAACTACAATAATATGCAAAACTATGTTACGAAATTACAAACTAAGGTACAATTAAAGTTAAGTAAAAGCGCCAGTAACGTAATTTGTTCGTAATTTAATTTTTGGATCAATAATGAAGTAAACAATTGAGGCTTCCGAGAAACTTTTAAAAGTGTCTGATACTGTAACGTTTGACAACGCTGCAGTGTCAGGCCATTGCTGATAATCTAAAAGTAATATTAGTCATAGTGGTGCGTATAGCTAATATGTTTAATTTTTCTCTAGTTCTCCTTTAATGTTTGTGAGTCTACATAAATAAAAACGGAACAATTTGCTGCAGCTGCATAGCATGTTAATTTACGATGAATCTAGGCAAAACTCTCTGGCTACTAGACGTCTATATGGTAAACGCTTCTCACAAGGAACAGAAGTAATTTTCACACTTTTAATTATTATTGTGTTGCGAAAAGAACTCTAAGAAAACCATTCACAGTAAATACCTATGTTTAGGTGTACCTATTTGTAATTATTATGTATAAATACATAATCCTAAGGTAGTATATGAGCGACGTTGTCACATATTAAAGACCTGCTTGCTGTCATAATTCTGTTACCGTTGGTCAGAGAAAAAAAATTGTTGAATCAAATATGTTTTATCTAGTACAACTTATCATATGGCAAAATTGAGGCACTCATATTCCGGACAACCTGTATAAGTTTATTCAAAAATAAATTATTCTTTACAATGAAAGACTGTAGTGGTCTCTGCATATACAAATTTGAAGTGGACGAACACACCTTAAACTTTTATAAGCAGATCCTCGTAGTATAATAATGTTTCTCATTTTATAATTAAATAATATATATATATTATTGTGATTTGTAAAGTGTGTGTGTGTGATTATAATGTGATATGATTTTTGTTATGTGTGTTAATTTTTATTGGGCGCCAATGTTTTATTTATTGAAATAATGTAAAATTGTATTTACGTTAAATTATATAAGTGATTTCTAAATGTGAATAAATATAATTTTGTTTTATGATTTAAATTTATGATTTTATTTAGATAATATTGCTTTATCTGTATTTTTCTATACCCTGGCTATGTTTTTCTCTTATCTCAGGAGTGGATTCTAGCAGAGTAGCTAACACCTTTTTTGTTATAAAATGTCTAATATCTGTTACCACTCAGTACATATAAAACAATTTTTTAAAGAACAGTACATCGACTTTTATTCAAACATAAAATGACAAGTTCTCAATTGAACTATGACCTCATTCAACAAAAACAATGAAGATTTTAAAGAATATTTTCTTACAAAATTGAACAAGGTTTAATTAATTATAAATTACCCAGGTGTATATTTCATTTGGTTTTTTTTCTAAATTTCTATGAAGCTATTTACTAATAGGCAACTAGAAATACACACGAGTGTAAGAAATATTGCATAAATTTTACCTAGGCTCTATTTGTTAGTTTATTCTAAATGACCGTCTTTATTGGCTCTTTATTTCATACAACAGTTAATTACTGGAATTTTTTAAGTTTAAGCTTTTAATGTACATAATTGATATTAAAAATAAGGTAAGTTATTAAATGTTGTATATTATTATTTATCGTTTTAGAAGTTGATTATTGATCAATTTTCATTCGATCTAGCTAGATATCGTTTTGTATACATAAATTCTTACTCCTTTTATAGACGATATTTAATAATGCTGTCTGGAATTGAACTTCTCTGGATGATGTATTAGTCTCTGGATGCTGTTGGTACTCCGGACTGGATATCCTGTTAATTTCTGGAATTTGATACCTGTTGCTGTCTTGCTGTATATTTTTGGAGATTATTTTCCTCTGGAGATGAATTTCTGGGACCTTTTGCTAACCCTAGGTCTGGTTATCGAGATTATTTCCACCAAATTTCTTAAATATTGTCTTGATACATGTTGACCTGAGTTACTTTACTTTTATAAATGATACTGTGAAACTGGTAAGCATGAATTTATACTTTTTAACCAAATTTTAACTAATGTAAATGAAATTTTTCTGCTCCACCAAACTTGTACCTCTTCTCGTTTCACAATTTTCTTCGTAACTAGTCAATAAACTTTTGTTTCTAGGTAATTTTACCCTCTAGATTTTTAGTAGTTTTTCTTAAGGTAACACTTTTACTTTAAATTATTCTTTTTGAAGCACTGGTCACTACACTAATTGTCTTTTATAATTTTATAACTACATTTTACAATTATATAATAGTTTTTAATTAATTTTATAATAAAATATTCTTTAATTTGTGTTTTTCTAGCGTCCTGTCAGAGATGTTGAATTTTCATTGTATAGCCATCTTTACTTTTGACATTTCTATTTGTCATTATGTTCAATATTGGAATTTTATTTTACTAATATTTTATTTGACCAATGTTTTCGTCTTACGATATGCATACATGATAAATCTTGGCTCTTTAAGCTTTCTTTTGATATGTCAATGTCTTGGTTTAGATCTCATTTTCTTTATGTACTATGTGTTTCTGTATTGTCATGTCTAATTAAAATAGATAAAAATTTAAATTAAATTTAATAAAATTTGTAAAATTTTGTCCTATTAATATAATAATATGTTTCTTCCGATATGTTTATATTATATAATTCTGACAATAACAATTTCTCTATATTTTACACCTATAATAATAACATTTCAATAATAATTCTTTATATTAGTTGTTTAAATTGAATTTCATGGCATTTTATTTTTATGTAATTTCTATGTTATCACAATATATTGTTTGATTTCTCAATGTAAGATATAACATTACATTTGTTAGTACTTACTAACAGTTTATTGAGAAGAAATCATTCAATAATTTTGTATAAAAAATATTGAAGCATGCAATCAAGTTAATTTACATAAAATCTTTTTGACCACCTGTATATGAGTATATAGCAGGTACCTACTTAACATTTGATAAAGGTAATCCTATATTTATGAACCATTTAGATGTTTCATTCGTTTTAATATTTGCTACAAATTTAAAAATGAAATAAAAATCGCACACATAAATCCTTAATCCCTACGCCAAAAGGATTTTCCACTTAACAGAGTAATTTCACACTTGGAAAAGCAGATAAATTTAAGTAAAATAAAAATTCGTTATTACGCTGGTATAATCTTTTGTCCAAGACAAACAGAATATAAAATTACGAATTTAGAATTGAATTTAAAAAAACAATTAGATGTTTCAGTCAAATACGTAATCTTATCTCTAAAGGAGACAACGCACTACCAAAGTTTACAGAATAAATGTACCGTATGCGCCAAAAGTATGGAATAAATTCAATAAAAACGAAACAATTATTTCTTGGGAAAAATCCTCGAACAGGTCGATTTTTAATTTAAAAAATACATATTTTAGCTTAAAATGCGATTTTCAAATGTCATTTGTTTTCGAGTAATGACGTCATCGATTTTTTTTTAAATGGCAACACCATATTTTTTTCCTTGATTCTGAAAGATCGTTTAATTCTCTATCAGACAGTACTAAAATTTTGACCTCCAAGTCTCAATAAATATGAGTCCGCAAAGTAACGGTTGCGGAGATATGGAATGTTTTATGTTTTTCAGCCCCTTTTTTTATTTTGCAAAAACTTTATGTATTTTCTTATAATAGTTGGTTGATGTTTAGTGAAATAAACAGTACGTACTTGACAGTTGTTCTCAGTGCACAAGTTTTCTTTCGCTATGGCTGGTTGCTCTAACGCAGAATTAACAGACATGCATTTCATGTATGGTAGTGCTAATGGGAAGGCCATCGAAGCGCGACGTCTTTATGTTGACGCTTATCCAAAGCGCCAGATTCCTTCACAACGCATGTTTGGAATAATTCACCAAAGATTAGCGTGATACCGGTTTCTTGAGCAAACAGTGCCATTTATCCGGAAGACCAAGGTCGGTATCCACTCGTAAAGCAGGAGAAGAAATTCTAGCACTGGTAGAGCAGAATTCAGGTACGAGTGTGCGGAGAATATCAGCCGAGGTAGGAATTAGTGGTCCTCTTGTTTGGAGAATCCTTCACGAGCAACTGCTTTATCCATACCATGTGCAACGAGTACAGGCCTTTAATTCAATAAATGATCATCAAGCACGTTTGGTTTTTTGCCGCTGATTTCTACGTCATGATGCTGAAGACCCTTGTTTTCTTGCAAACATTCTTTTTACTGTTGAGTACGGGTTCACAAGAAATTGAGTATTTAATTTTCACAATGCGCATATTTGGGCCGACGAAAATCCTCATGCTCTAATAGAATCTGGACATCAGGTACGTTTTTCATTAAACATTTGGATGGGTATTGTAGGTGACAGGTTTCTAGGTCCCGTTGTTTTACGAAACCGATTAACAGGCGCTGCTTACCTCACCTTTCTGCAGAACACGCTGTATGGGTTTTTGGAAGACGTTCCTTTGAATCAGAGGCAACAAATGTGGTTCCAGCATGATGGTGCTCCACCTCATTTTTCTATGGCCGTTAGAGAGCATTTACACCAAACTTTTCCACATAGATGGGTAGGAAGGGCCGGACCTATTTTATGGCCTCCAAGATCGCCTGATCTGAACCCTCTAGATTTATTTGTTTGGGGATATTTGAAGACATTAGTGTATGGTACTCCTGTAAATAGCCTGGAAGAGATGCAGCTACGGATTAATCAAAAGTGTCAAGAAATCCAAACCAAGGAGGGTGTTTTCGAAAGAGTTCGAATATCGTTGAGACGAAGATGTCGTGTCTGCTTGAAAATGGGCGGAGGGCACTTTGAACATCTTCTGTAACTTTGTTTTTTGTTTGTTAAAAGCTTCCTTTGTCGGTTTATTCCTAATAAAATAAAATGTTTGAAAAACGAATAGTGGTCCATATCTCCGCAACCGTTACTTTGCAGACCCATGTTTATTAAGACTTTTCTGCTTATTTTGGTTCATACTATTACCTCCTGAAATATTTTACACTCTTTTTTTAACACCCTGTATATTATACTATTTAGTTTACACTGAACTCGTATCAGAAGTAACAAAATACTGAAAATTATACTTAATGGACTATTTTGCGTGGTTCTATTGTGCAAAATTTTAATGAAGCAATTATGAAAGCCTGTTCTAAGGTCGTCGACGATTTCGTATCCTTCGAGGTTTATAATTACTTCAGCTTGAATAGTTATTGTGAAATCCAGAGTCCTTTGTTCCACCGCTAAAATGTTAACGTATAAATTCATTTAGAGACCACTTTTCGTGCAACTATTAATAGATTCCCCCATCAGTATAGAAGAAAAAATATATTTCGCTCTAGATGAGCCAGCTCCTAACTCGACAACTGTATTTAATATAGTGCCACAACTCCGTGTTGAAGTTTGTATAATATTTAATTTTGTTGATGAAACTCTCCAAAATAAAATCATTAGTGGATAAATTTTCTCAGGTAGTTAAAACTGTGTTGTTGCAATTAATTTCAGTTAAATGTTTGCTTTTATTTAGGTAAATTAGCCAGGCTGTTTCTTTAAAAAAATATATGTATCAACTTTTATTTATAATTATCGCATTGTTCCCTCTGGAAAGCTTTAGGTATTCCTCTTCACTGTAAATTTTTGTTTGTAGTAACTTGTCTGAATATCCAATATAGAAAAGCTATTTTACATATTAAGTCGAACAAAATGATTATATCCAAGCATCAGGGGTTTCCAATCTATAGATATAATCAAGTATTAAAATTTTATTACAGACAAAACAGGAAAAATGCAACGTTACCTATATACCTACATTACCTTTTTATTCCAAACTGAAATTGGATCCTGAAGTTATATTGAACGTAAATTAAATTTCACCTATAAAACTTCAGGAGAAGAAATAAAAATAGACTAAACAAAGTTTTTGATACATATAGACTTGAAACTTGGTAAAATTCTTAGATCACTATATTTCATCATACGCAAATGATCCACTTTGATGGTCCATTATAATAATAATAACAATTGCTTTATTGTCCAACAGAAATTCTAAAGCTAAACTAATTACAGTACAATATCTAAAATAATAATAAAGAATCATATATAAATAATACCTATTACTTATACATTATTAGATTATGATATATACATATGTGTGCTACAGACAAGTAAAATCTTCATCATTCAAATTCAGAACAGCTATTTGCATAAGTTCCCTAAGTGTACATTCATTAATATCACATAGGCAACTAAGCTTATTATAATTATCTCACATCACAAAAATTGGTGATTTGAATAGCAAATTTGTCTTCGGTGCACAACAATAAAATGATACATTATGTCTGATAGATGGTCTAGGCACAGCAAAGTTTAATTGACTTATATAGAAAAGAAAGTGCAGAACATTTGTTCCTTAAATTTAGACTAATTAAATTAAATCTATTTTTAACAGGCTTATAGGCTATATCTCTCTCAGGATATACACCATCCAATTTAAATGCTAAATATTTCAAAAATTATATATTGTATAGAAAGGATACCAGATCACACAACCATATTCAAGTTTGGAACGAACATCAGAATAATATAATATTTTCAAAGGGTCAATGTTAGTAAATGTCTCACAATTTCTAATAATAAATCCATACATTTTCATCGCTTCACTGATTTTCAAAGAAATATGTTGGTTGAATGTTAGCTTATGGTCAAACAGAATGCCTACGTCTTTATAAGGGTCAATGCGATCCAAAACTGTGTCTTCTATTCTGCAATTATAACAAATACATACTATATGAAATAATTTTACACTTAGAAGAATTCAGGTACAATTGTTTGTTATTACACCATGTCAATAAATTTTTAAGGTCATTTTTAATCTCTTGACAATCCTCAACACCATTAATGTCTCTATATATCTTCAAATCATCAGCAAAAAAAAGTTATGACAATTAAGAACATGACTCTAATCATCAAAAAAAAAACAAAGGGCCAAGGTTAGACCCCTGAGGTACCTCTGACTTTGTTAAATATTCAGGAGATTTAAAACCATTATATTCAACATATTGTCTCGTTGACTAAGATAGAATGAAATAAAGTTTTGAGCTGGAGTAATAAAACAAAAGTTACCCAATTTATTTAATAATACAGTATGACTAATTCTATCGAAAGCTGTGGCAAAGTCAGTGTAAACTGCATCTACCTGTCTCTGATTGTCAAGAACTTCAAAAGCAAATTGAACGAATACGGTTAAAATCGTCATGGTTAATCTATTATTTCAGAAACCGTGCTGAAATCGAGTTAATTGATTATGCACAGAAAGATATATGCGGTTATACAAAACAATTTCAAACAATTTTGTAAAATTGTATATGACAATATACAGAGTGCTTCTTAAGTAGAGGTAAAAATCCAGGGGCATATTCTGTAGCCAGAAATAGGGTTTTTTGTTATATAAATGTGTCTTAGCACAGCCATTGTCCAGCTACAGCGTATTAAAAATGAAAAAAAAAACAGTTTTTAATTTTTAATTTCTAAACCGCTTGAGATAATTTAACTAATTTCGATGTGTGGATTTATTATGACAGTAGGCATGAAATAAAAAATTGCCAACTTTAGAAACTTACCAGTGACGGAGGTGTGGGTATCATCTGTCACTATTTGTCAAAATAAATATATATCACACTATACAATATTACAAATAAAATAGGTCATCATATGCGCCATAGTATTATCTTCATTTTTGTTTCTTTACACTCTCTTATATTCCAAACCGATTAACAACATATGAGCCATTGTATTATCTTCATTTTTGTTTATTTACACCCTTTTATACTCCAAATCGATTAACAACAAAATTAATTTATTTGATCTAACGAAAATATCAAACAACTTGGAGATATTTGAACATATTGTCACGGAATTTGCCTCACTCACACCCAAACCGACGACTGTGGTATCGCGAAATGCTAAGATTGCCCCGATCGCCCCTACACGATTCTGTTAAACAAACAAAAAAGCCGTGGATCGAGACGGGACTAGAAAATTGGGGAATCGACGAGAAGCATTCGAGTCGCTCGGGAAGATGAATCTAGAGATACTAGAATATACCTGGAATATTCGTTGGGTCTATAAAAGAAAAATAAACGGCCGATTAAGTTAGTCTGATATTACAGTCTAAATTGAAGTGTTTAGTTGGAGAGATCAAAGTGATTTAGATAGCGATTAAGTAAATAAGTGTTTAGATGAGTTGTAATTAGTGTTCAGTAGTGTACTGAGTAGTTAATAAAGATAAGTAATTAATTAACGGATTGTTTTTCTGGCAATAGAAAAATTCGGATTAGGAAATCCGTGACAATATTTTTATGATGTGACGTAAACTTGTGTACTGATATCTTAGTTATGTGAATCTTTGGAATAAAATTGTTCAAACCTAACAATATTTCTATTTTATAACAGAAAGGGAATACTAGCAAATCATAAATTACTAATATTTATCGTAAATAAGGAAAATGTTCTGTTAAGCAATGCCTTCGTAGAATTTTACTGGCATTCACCAACACTATTAAACTATGGTTTATTTAATAGAATTGCGTCCAAATATGATATTTATAATGATAGTTGATAGTTTAAACGTTGTATGTAGTTTTGTCTGGGATAACTTGTTTGCTTGATTATGTGTGTATTTTACTTAATAAAGAAATATACAGCGTGTTCCACATAAGAACCGACATGGAGCAGGTGCACAATATATATATATATATATATATATATATATATATATATATATATATATATATATATATATATATATATATATATATATATATATATATATATATATATATATATATATATATATATATATATACAGGGTATCCAGGAAAATGTGGGGGGGATCTCTCGGTTGCATATAGAACATGAGAAATTAAGATGACAAGTTCTTATAAATATTTTTCCTATATACAGGCCCTCCCTACGGAGATATCAGTCCCTGAAGGATGTCGATGGAAATTGCGTTTTCTTCAATAACTTTTACTTAATATAATTTAATAAAAAATTAATGTGACACTACTAAGGACCTCTTAAATTTAGAATCCTTGAAACTTATTTAGCTTTTTTAGTTGATCAGGGACGGGCTAAGTTTTGCAACTTAATGCCTAAATTTTTAATACCCTGTATGATAAAGACTTTAAAATAATAAATCTCGCTAGCTTCAACCTCAGACTAAAAAAGGTACTCTTGTTTATTGTCGATAAAATTAACCTTTTACGAGAAAAAGTTCCCTCTTAGTTTTTCAATAATTTCGAAGTGCCTCCTGGGACGCTCCTGTGTTTTTTTTAAATTTTGTATTTTTTCCGGTTAAACATCTTAAAATAAAACTTTTCTGTTGGTTGAATCGTTGAGAAAAAAAAATTGAAGTCATTGCCCTTTTTATTAAAAATAAAACATGGTTGAAACTACCCAGATTTAATATTTTAAAATCATTATCATACAGAGTGTTAAAAATTTAGACATTAAGTTTTTCAGCTTAGTCCGCCCCTCCTAAACTAAAAATGCTAAATATATTTCGACACTATTTTATCCTATCCTTACTAGTGTCCATCACATTAAATTTGTATTGAGGTTTGAAAGTTTCCAGCGGCGTCCTTCAGGGATACATATCTCTGTAAGGAGGGCCTGTAGGACAAAAATTATAGGAACCTGTCATCTTATTTTTTCATGTTCTATTTGTATCGGAGAGATTTCTTACATTTTCCAGGACACCCTGTATACAAAGTTGTATACAGATGGATGTACAGGTTTTCAAAGTAGAGCCATATATTTCCAAAAAAATTAATTTCTCTGAATTACTTTGGAATAACCAAACTTGATTCATGATTTAGATACCTGCAAAACCAGCCTTAGCATTTATTTGTGAATCATTACTGAATATTTTATTATTTATAATTATAATTAACTTTATGTTGCAGTAAAATTAACATAACAAACGGGTTCATTTCAAAAACGAAAATTCCATTCCACTTGAAATAAGGCGAGGCAAAGAAGTGTTAAGACGTATTTCTCAAACCTGACTGTATATTTAAGTGCTTGGCTTAAAACTCCTTCAGCTCTGCCAAAGGAGATGATTCAATTTCGTTTCTTTGTGGAGATGAGTGACACCATGAATAAATCAGTTAAAGAAATGTACTTCGTGAACTGATAAAACATTCATTCCCGCTCAGAAACGTTTAAATTGAAATGAAATAAAGGATTTGGAAATTTAAACTTTTTTAGGTACCAATCTTTTAATCCACTCAATCAAGAGATATCCGGCTGGGAATTTGTCAAAATAGAACGTAAAGCTTTCAGGATTGTTTTTCATGCAGCCCTTTTTGTATTAGCGGTGGAATCGTTCTATTCGAGTACAAATGGAAATTAAAGTGAAAATTACGATTACACTGACAATTTTTACATACATAAGGGAAACGTAATTAAGTATTTTTTAGTAAATTGCATTTTTTATTAGTCTGTCTGTCCAAATGATCCTAAAAAATTTAGACTATGTAATTCTCTTTATATTGTAAAAAGATAATTACACATTTTTACATAAAAAAACACAATATTGTATTTATTAAGAATTAAAGTGAAAATAAAATAAAAAACATTTGACTCTCATAATTTAATTAACAGATTATATCCTTTCCAATTTAGAATTTTCGAATATATCCAAATCAAACATACAAACATAAATTAGTTGTATTTTTAATAGATTGTCATCAAAAAAGTGTTTTCGAAGACAATGAGCGATTCAGAAGAAATTATTTCTACTCCTCCTCAACTGAGAGAAGCCGCTGACAGTTTGGAAAAAGATTAAGAAAAAAAATTTTATCTAAGAAGAGTCGTGCAATGCACGAAAAAATTTACGATGTTTTCAAGAGTTGGTGGTCGTGAAAAGGTGTTCAGGAACCTATGTCTGAAAATATAAGTATTGTGCTGGCATATTTTAGAGAAATTGCCAAAATCAAAAAGCCGCCAACCCTTTGGTCCATTTATTTTAAATACTAAAGATAAAGCGGATATCTCCAAATTATCGAAGTTATTGGCATTTTTGAAACAACAAAATATAGGATATGTATCCAAGAAGTCAACCAGTTTCTCCAGTGATAACATTGCGCCGTTTTTGAAGAATGCACCTAATGATATGCTACCTATAAAGATTGCATTCATAATTCGTGTATCAGGTGCATGTCGAAGTAACTAACTGTATAAAATTAAATTGACTGATGTTAATATCGTGGAAAATAAGGTTCACAATTAAATTCCATCAAAAGCTACCAGTCTAGAGTATTTATAGTGAGCAGTGAAGAATGAGTAACGTTAATTCAAACGTGTTGTACTTTTATATATTTTTAGGTATTAATAATATTGTGTGAAACTAACTACTCAGTGGACAAAATCCCCAACCTGCGTTGAATTACACCCACAATATCTACCCATATATTCCTTATTATTAGCTTTTGTAACAAGTAGGTATTGTCATATTTAATTCATTGACAGGATGTCACTTTTTTGTCATTGTCGATATTTAATTTCAAATAATTTTAATTTTTATAATTTTTATAGTTAGATATTTGATTCAACTTAAAGGAGACCACCTGAAGAAGCAATCCTAAAAATTCAGAAATAGGTCAGATCTCATCTATTGTGGTTGAATTTGTCGTGTTCCCACTGCCAAAAAAGTGAAGTTAGATTTTTATAGAGTGAGTAAATTAGATTATTTTCTTTAGATAATTATTGAATATAGCTTTGTCTGTGGAATTGTTCATTAGCATACCTAGATGTTTGGTATCAGAGAACATACATATGACTTCATTGATAGGAATTGTAGGAGATTTGATTTATATTAGCTTAAAATACCTTTCTAAAACAGTAAAAAAAGTGTTGTACTTTGTTTAGACGTTCTAAATGAAAACTTCTTTTTACAATTAAGATTCGGCAAAATCACTCGCCAGCCATTTGACCATAATTTGATAAGTCAGTTTCTCAAAAAATTGCAGTGCTTCTAAAGCTTCCACATTGTTAAACATACACGGGACATTGCTTCCAAAGAACGACATACTATTGGTAAATAGCAGTGGTGATATTCCCCAGTTGAAGAGATTCGGGGGATGGAAATCTTCCAGGAAGGGTATGCCGACAAGTCTACAGATTCTCAGGTTAAAATTGCCACAAAGATATCTGGCAAAATGCCAAACTCTAGTACTCAAAACGTTACCATTTCTACGCAGGATGTTCAGCATGGATTAACAATTTCTGTTGCCGCTTATAACTAAAAAAATGTTATAATTAATTTAGTAAAATAATTTGTAATACTTAATGCGAATAAAATTTCTTGAGAATATTTTAATGTACTTACAATAAAATATTAACCAAAAATATTTTCAATTTATCTGGATTGAGAATGACATTTTCCTGGATGGAAAGTTATCACTTTCAACCCTGGTAAATGTTACTTTCTATCTGAATATACAGGGTGTTAAAAAAAGAGTGTAAAATATTTAAGGAGGTAATAGTATGAACCAAAATAAGCAGAAAAGTCTCAATAAACATGGGTCCGCAAAGTAACGGTTGCGGAGATATGGAATATGTTATGTTTTTTAGCCCCTTTTTTATTTTGCAAAAACGTTGTGTATTTTCTTATAATAGTTGGTTGATGTTTAGTGAAATAAACAGTATGTATTTGACAGTTGTTCTCAGTGAACAAGTTTTCTTTCGCTATGGCTGGCTACTCTATCGCAGAATTAACAGACATGGATTTCATGTATGGTCGTGCTAATGGGAACGCCACCGAAGCGCGACGTCTTTATGTTGACGCTTATTCAAATCGCCAGATTCCTTCACAACGCATGTTTGGAAGAATTCACCAAAGATTGCGTGATACCGGTTCCTTGAGCAAACAGTGCCATTTATCCGGAAGACCAAGGTCGGTATTCACTTCTAGAGCAGAAGAAGAAATTGTAGCACTGGTAGAGCAGAATCCAGGTACGAATGTGCGGAGAATATCAGCCGAGGTAGGAATTAGTGGTCCTCTTGTTTGGAGAATCCTTCACGAGCAACTACTTTATCCATACCATGTGCAACGAGTACAGGCCTTAAATCCAATAAATTATCATCAAGCACGTTTGGTTTTTTTGCCGCTGGTTTCTACGTCATGATGTTGAAGACCCTCGTTTTCTTACAAATATTCTTTTTACTGATGAGGCCGGGTTCACAAGAAATGTAGTGTTTAATTTTCACAATGCTCATATTTGGGCCGACGAAAATCCTCATGCTCTAATAGAATCTGGACATCAGGCACGTTTTTCATTAAACATTTGGATGGGTATTGTAGCTGACAGGTTTATAGGTCCTGTTGTTTTACCAAACCGATTAACAGGCGCTGTTTACCTCAACTTTCTGCAGAACACAGCTGCAGTGTTTGGAAGACATTCCTTTGAATCAAAGGCAGCAAATGTGGTTCCAGCATGATGGTGCTCCAGCTCATTTTTCCATAGCCGTTAGAGAGCATTTACACCAAACTTTTTCACATAGATAGGTAGGAAGGGCCGGGTTTTATGGCGTCCAAGATCGCCTGATCTGAACCCTCTATATTTCTTTGTTTGGAGATATTTGAAGACATTAGTGCTCCTGTAAATATCCTGGAAGAGCTGCAGCTATGGATTAATCAAAAGTGTCAAGAAATCCAAACCAAGGAGGGTGTTTTCGAACGAGTTCGAATATCGTTGAGACGAAGATGTCGTGCCTGCTTGGAAATGAACGGAGGGCACTTTGAACATCTTCTGTAACTTTGTTTTTTGTTTGTTAAAAGCTTCCTTTGTCGGTTTATTCCTAATAAAATGAAATGTTTGAAAAACGAATAGTGGTCCATATCTCAGCAACCGTTACTTTGCGGACCCATGTTTATTAATACTTTTCTGCTTATTTTGGTTCATACTATTACCTCCTGAAATGTTTACATTCTTTTTTTAACACCCTGTATGTCAAAGTCAGAAATATGTTTCTTTCAAATTTACTGTAAGTTTAAAATATCAACATTATATATGGTTGTAAATGAACAAACTGATCATTCGCAAGAAACTCAAATTAATAATAAGATATCGACATGCTTTGTAGCTTAAGTTATTTTCGATTTTCGTCAACTCAACAGATAAATACAATTGTTACAAAATATTACAATTTGTTTTAATCTATTTCTAGAAAGGAAATAAGGTAATATGACATAAAATCGTAACATTTACCAACTTTTCCTTTTCGCTTTTGTTGGGAACTAAGTTCGGACGAATCTGATAAAACTTACGGAGTTTAACTTTGGACGTTACGGCACATGTTTCAATCGACAAAGCGTGCAAAGTTCGAAACAGACACTCGTAAAATTTATAACGTATGATTCTAATTTCAGATGACCCCATAAAGTGTCCACTTCTATGCGAAAACTCTTCCCAAGGGTTATATTTCCAATTCAAATGCGGCTCTAGACTGTCATTTGCTTTATATCAGCTGTTATCAGCAATATGGATGATGTGCGGGTGTTATCAGGATTACTGGATAATAGTGCCGAACAAAATAGCCATCCTAATTTGCCTACGAGATTTAGCAGCACATTCTACCTCTAAATGTCTGAGGAAATAATTTATAAAAACAAAAACGCTTCTTAAAGAGACTCCTTAGAGATGAACTTCTAAAAGTTTTACAAATGATGAATGACTTAATTTCCATTTTAACTGTGAAATTTCCTGTTTTTGGGAGAGAAACACTGGAAGTACTCTATATCACACTAATAATGTAATCACTAGCACGAATACCGCCCGGCATATCAACGCTGCAACAAAATGGTGCATTTTTCACTGTATTAGAAAGGTATTTTAAGCTAATATAAATCAAATCTACAATTCCTATCAATGAAGTCATATGTATGCTCTCTGATACCAAACATCTAGGTATGCTAATGAACAATTCCACAGTCAAAGCTCTATTTAATAATTATCTAAAAAAATAATCTATCTAAATTTACTAACCTGGTTTAATGAAAACACTATAAATATCTAAGCTCACTTTTGAAACTGTGGGAACTCGAAAATTCAACCACAATAGATGAGATCTGACCTATTTCTGCATTTTTAGGATTGCTTCTTCACATGGCCTCCTTTAAGTTGAGTCAAATATCTAACTATAAAAATTATTATATCAAAAAATTAAAATTATTTGAAATTAAATATCGATAATGTCAAAAGTGTCTTTAACCTGTTAATGAATTTTAAATTAAACATGACAAACACCTACTTAAATAATGTTTACTCTTTATGTAATCGTTTTTTATATATTTTTAGGTATTAACAATATTGTGTGAAACTAACTACTCTGCGGACTAAAACCCCGACCAGCGTTGAATTACACCCACAATATCTACCCATATATTCTTTATTATTAGCTTTTGTAACAATTTTTATTGTATTAGAAAGGTATTTTAAGCTAATATAAATCAAATTTCCTACAATTCCTATCAATGAAGTCATATGTATGCTCTCTGATTTAAAATCACTTTTTCATTGTCGATATTTAATTTCAAATAATTTTAATTTATTGGTATAATAATTTTTATAGTTAGATATTTGACTCAATTTAAAGGAAGCCACTTGAAGAAGCAATCCTAAAAATGCAGAAATAGGTCATATCCCATCTATTGAATTTTCCAGTTCTCACAGTTTCAAAATTAAACTTAGATATTTATAGTGTGTTTTCATTAAATCAGGTTAGTAAATTTAGGTAGATTATTATTTTTTTAGATAATTATTAAATAGAGCTTTATCTATGGAATTATTCAATATACCTAGATGTTTGGCATCAGAGAGCATACATATGACTTCATTGAAAGGAATGGTAGGAGATTTGATTTATATTAGCTTAAAATACCTTTCTAATACAGTAAAATTTATGAATATGAATATAATATAATAATAATAATAATAATAATAATAATAATAATAATAATAATAATAATAATAATAATAATAATAATAATAATAATAATAATAATAATAATAATAATAATAATATCTTTACCCCTCATTCTAATCACAGGGATTAGCCCAGAAGTAGGAGACTTGTGCGGTAGAGGGGGCGGCATATGATCATTAAGCAGGCCGCATTTGCGCCCAGGAACGACTTACGTTGGTAGGCACTAACCACTATTCAGTGCAGGAATGAGGGAAACCTGGAAAACCTCATTAATTAGGGGGGTAGTCAAATATCAACCGGTATCAATCTCTCACATTGACCCAAGCCAACATTTTTCCACCCTACCATACCCGCAGAGAGGATGCCAATTCTCTCCACGAATATAGCTTATATATGGTCTGCCGGCAGCTGGGCGCGAACCAACACCGATCTAGTCACCCCGATTCAAGTACTGACGCCTTAAACCGCGCGACCACTGACCGACCCAATATGTAATTAGAAAGAAAGAATGAGATTAATTATATGCTATCATTAAGTTAATATTGAATTTAAGAATTTATTTACAGAGCAGTGTACAAAATTTAAAAGTAAATAAATAGTAAATATTTTGTAAAATATATCTTTCACATTCAATACCAGGTTCTTCTAATGCTATGACCTGTAGATTTATGTGGATTTGGCAAATTTAAAAACAGTGCAACATCTTTTGAAACGTTTGAAATTGTATGTGTGCCAATTACAACACGATAACAATGACCATGCTAAATATTTAATTAAAAACGAATCTAAAGTTATGTCTTTTGATCGAAGACATACGTATTTTCTGTATATATTCAAATAAAAATCTCCAATTATAGTAAATAAACGATATTTTTTGTTTTAATGATGGGGATGTTATTATTTTAGATTCTAACTCAGCTATTAAATTGTTCTCCTTTCCAGCACACATAAGGCATTTTTAAATTAACTGAAAGTACGTCGCCTTTTATAAGAGAAGCTGTAATTCATTTTCTGGAAAAGTCGGCCCATTAACTCCACATACAAACTGGAACGGTGTAATATCTGGCCTCTCACGTGACTGGTTGGATGCGACCGTGTGCTTTTGCCAGTCGCTGCACAAAAGGAATGAAAAATGCTGGCTGCTATTTAGTAAATGACGTCTCTATTTCCCGAAGAGAGTAGGTATACAGACAGAAACAATGAAAATGTCGAGTTTATTTCAGTTCCTTTAAATTAATGTCGTAAGGACATCCTCAGAACATAGCGACATACTATGGGGCGCTGGTGGCGGCACCTTCATAGAAATCTATAACTTTGTTGGTTATATTCGTAGGCTAGAATTTTGTATATAGGGTTTTTCTTAAGTAGAAATAAAACATCTAGAGGTGTATTATGTGACCATTGTGCAGCTACAGTGTGTCAAAAATCCTGTAACCAGATAATTTAATCAAATTTGGTGTGCAAATAGTAGGTATGAAACATCGATTATTACCTGCCAAAAAAATATATATCACTCTGTATAATATTACAAATAATTTAGGTCATCATATGCACCATTGTATTATCTTCACTCTTTGTTTCTTTATACTTTTTCAAATTCTAAACCGATTAACAACAAAATTGATGTATTTGATCTAACGCATTTTTACACAATTACTTAAGATATTCCCTGAAATTATTTATTTTTGACATAAATCTAGTTTTTCTTTAATTTGATTGGGTTTCTATCACACTTCTGAAAAAATAAAGATTAAGTTCTTGCGAAAACGGCGCGAAGGGTTGTTTTTGAAACTAAGTTTGCCTAACCAAAAAATTTCACACTGAAAAAGCAGATAAATAAAAAATAACAAAAATCACATCACTATCGCGCACTTCCGTATTTTTTACCGTTTCGCTTAACTCTCTGTTTTCGTTCTCAAAATAGCAAATGTATTAAAGTATGTCAAGTTTGACAGTTTAAAATTTGTTTATCTGCTTCCAGAGAAATGTTAAATGATTTTTATTTTATTGTTATTTACTTCTTCTTGATACAACTGTAGCCAACAATGATCAATGTTTACTGAACAGTTTGGCACACACTTATCTCCGTTCAACAAATAATCGCGGTCTCTTTTAATTTTCTTTTTGTTGCATTATCTTCCTTCTCTAAAATTTTTGCCGAACCCCATTGAATCGAAGTACGTGATAGTGATGTTATTTTTTATTTATCTGTTTTTTCAGTGTGAGAATTTTTGTTAGGCAAACTTAGTTTCAAAAATAACCCTTTACTGATCCGTTTGGCGCAAGGGCTTATTTAATTACTCTTTATGTTTTCTGAAGTGTGGCAAAAACCTAATCAAACAAAAAAAAAGTTACTTAAATTACTTAATCATATCTTAAAGAGGCCATGGAAAACAATAATAATAAGAAGCCGTAGTCTTATTTATTACTGTGTATTGTCAAATTAACTTATTTTTAAAAAAAAAAAAAGATTGAAAGATTGAAAAGTTGAAGTTTTAGTAATGGTTTATGCTTATTCAAATACTGAACTGACCAATATTTGCATTAATGGCCTTGCACATGGAAATGGTACTGAGCCTAGGCGAATATATATGGCAAGATTTCCAAATCAGCCAACTCCAAATCCAAGAATGTTCTGTTTTGTTTTTCAATGATTTCTTAGTCGGGCTCATTTCAGAAAGATCCAATTCCTGGAGGACTTTTGAGTGTAATGACATACTAGAATCTCGATTTCAACATCAGTTTTCTTTGAATGTATGTATGTGTTATTGGACATTTGCTTGTTGGTTCTTACTTTTTACCAAGAAGTTTAACTGGTGCCTCCAACAGACATTTTCTTTAAAATGTTTTACCTGAACTACTTGACGATGTTCCCTATGCGTTTAGACAAAGAATGTGGTTTATGAACGATGGAACTCCCCCACATTTTATTTTGACTGCTCGTGAATTTTTAAATGAAACATTCAGTAATAACCTGATTGGACGAAGCACTCCAGGACCAGGCAATGCACACGCATGTGTTCGAACTGCAATTTCAAGAAGATCTGAAGCATGTATTTTGGCTGAAGGTGGCCATTTCTAACATTGTGCGAGAGAGAGGTCGGCATATTATTATTAAGCAGCCCGCATTTACGCCCAGAAACGAATTGCGTTGGCAGGCCCTAACCACCATTCAGTGCAGGAATGAGGAAAACATGGAAAACGTCATTAATTAGGGGGGTGGTCAAACGTCGACCGTTATCATCTCTCACATTGACCCAAGCCAAAAATTTTTCACCCTGTCATACACGCGATTATAGGTGATCTACTGTCTACCGGCTGATCTAGTATTTCCAGCTTAGTATTGACTCATTCTTTCTGACTCACCCTATATATCCTAACTCTATATAATTTTGAGTTACATAATTTTAATAATAAATTTATTTACGTTTTATAAAATTAGCTTAAATCTAAATACTAATAAGAGGAAAATAAAAACTATTGTAATAAAAATGAGATGAAATACCAGTCATATTCGTATAATGTAAATATTCAATACAAGTATTATGTATTCAAGTAGTGCTCATAAAAATAGTAAGTAATTTTCTATTCCATTTTGCCAAAAATACATTAAAGATTAAATACTACATTTTATTTACCTTGTTTGAAACAGCTGCTTTGTATTATCTAAATAACTAGTTATTATTTTACATTCAGTGTGGAGAAGAGTATAAAGATTTAAATCCATCGTAGTTCCGATAATCTAATAAATTTTTGGCAATTTCTACCATTTCAAAGATTTAGTGTGTGTTGAATGGTAAAAAACATACGTTCAAAAATAGACATGTACAAAAATATTGAAATCAGATTATTCTTAAAACAAGAGGATTCTAGTTGAACACAACTGGATAAAACTCAACCCAAACCTGTTTTATGCTTCTTTTCCAGGTTTTACATATATTTTTAAAGATCCTACCCTTATAAAATCCGGACCTTTTCAGGTCAGGTAACCGCGTAATTCGAGCGTCCTAAAACAGCGCAACTCTTCTCTCTTTTCTTTCTCGATGCGGGGATGTAGAAGCTTTGGAAATTAATATAATTTTCACGCATTTAAGCCTCTCGACTTACCCTGCCATACAGTTTGTGTTTGTTGCCAAGGATAAATGATCTTATAAGGACGTGATACTGAATAACTTGAACAGATTTTTTTGTCAGTAAAAGGGAGGATTCAATTTACTGGACAAACATATACTTTGATTGTTTTAATTTTCGCAAACGTGATGAGAATAATATTAGATGGTATATTTAGTGTAGTAAATACGCACAGAGGAGAGGATGTATTATTTCATTAAAAATGGTGTTTGCTCTAGACAAATTCATGGAAAAATAAACCTAATAACGGTGTTTAAAAATTTTGTCTGATCACGCCTCCACAAAACGATCGCCGCCACAGCATAGACATGTGACGTCAGACGCCGTTCGCACGTATATACCTAAATTCAGCAGAGTATTTTATACCATTTCCATGCTTTCGGACAACACAGTACATATTATGTTTAGAAGAGTTAATTTGTCATTTATAATATTATTAGGTTTTATTGTATTAAATAGACATTGGTATTGAATACAGTTTCAAAATAAACTCCTAAAATGGACACAGAAAGTGCATCTTACCGGGCAAATGGAAAAAGTATTGCATTAAGCTATTATGTACGAATACAGCATACAGCGCATAATAAAAATATTTTGGGGTGATGAAGCACGACGAAAGGAAGCATTGCAACATTGTATGTGAAGACTATTTTAATATAAGTTTAATTGGAAATTCACGTAGGTTAAGATCATCGAAAAAATAAAATGTAAATAATCAAATTAAATTTTTCTATTAAGCTATCAAAATGTATACAGGGCGTTTAGGAAATCAATGGTAAAACAAATTATTTATTTATTGTATTCAGCGCTTCATTTCAATTTCAAATAACATGTTTTGTATTTGCTTCTACCATTTATTTTTCAACAAATTAAGACGACGGATTGTAAATAATTTAATATAAATGGTGCTCATACCCATTTTTGTCAATGCAACTGGAGCTACATACACTTTTTCCTTTAAAAAAACTCCAAAGAAAAAATCAAGTAGACTGACATCCAGTGATCAAGCCGGTCAAGGATCTGTACCACTTCGACCAAACCATCTTTCTCCGTAGATCATATACCATCTTATAAATTCAACATGCTCCAGGTGATTTGAAATACAATCTGTCAATACTATATTATAATCCTGAGAACTCTTGAGAAAAGCACGTAACATTGAATATTTGCTTAAATCAATCCTCTTCTTTATATCCAACGTTGACCGCAACATTGAATATTTTTATTTGCTAAGTTTGAGAAATACTCCATCAATACATCTTTTGAATACAACTTAATGTTTTTTCTTTGCACCAATCCATAAAACGTTGGTAGACACATTCGTAAATTTCTCGAGATTTCTTTGGAAGAAGATTCAAAGAAACCTTTTTCGCACACTCTACTATCTTCTCAGGTGCACCTAAATCTTCATTAGATTCCATTTTTACAGACTTTCCAACAAATTGAACCACAATCACAAATGAACTCAATTAGCAATATGGCGACTAATGTTTGACAAAGTATCCATGGCTACATCGATATATTCAACTTACCTACTTTGCTTTATTGTCCAAATTTGGATTTAATAACTTCAAAGCACAAATTAATAATTAAAAGAGGGATATCGGTTGTTGAAAAATAGCATGTTTTATTCGGATTAAAAGCGCCTTCTTTGTCTTTGCACAGAAAATTTGCTCAAAACGAAAAAGTCACACACTTAATTCTAATATAACAATATATTATTCTTAAAATCAATAAAAACTCTACTCTTCGTCTGAATTTTCAACTGATGGAGTATACGAGGCATTGCAATAGACCCTTTAATACATCTACTGTGTACATACGTATAAATGAAACTTTATTGCTTTATTTTCGCATTACATTGATTTGCTACAAATATCTATTTTTAAACTTAAAACAGACTGCATGTATCGTTATTTGTCATATAAAAAGCAATAAATTGAGCAAACAAATACTCGCAATTGTATCGATTAGGAATTGGTTTGAGATAGCGAGGCATATTTTTGTAACATATTGCAATATGAAATTGAATTCTGTAGAATCTATACAAACGTAGAAAGTACTTTCTCTCAGATGTTTGTCTTATTAAAGCAAATATATTTCTGTAGAACGTATTGTAAACAATACAATATGTATTTGAGCTCTTACAAATATGTTTATCTACTGCTCAGCTGTTTCTATATTTACAAATAAATACATTATTGCAATATACAGTAATTTTTTCACTCTCGTATCATTTTCAGAAAGAACGATAAACTAGACAGGAACAAAAAAGACAATAAAAAATTGCAGACCATGACCCTTTACTTTATTACCAATGTTTTTACAAATCTGGTCAGTTTGGCCGTGTATTCAGCCAAGTGTTCTTTTGAATTTTTGTACATTATAATGCCAGGATGTGAAATTTCTGCATTTACCTGAACAAGAATTACAGTTTTACATGATGCAGGACATTCTAACCATCAGATATCGAACATGTTGGACATTCCTAGATCATCTGTTGTACGAATAGTACACTGATATGAAGACACCGCACATCTTCAGCTTCAACTCTCGGGAGCCACTTTCAAGGTACGTTTCGCCGTGTTATATCGACACCTACTATTCGAAGACTACTCCACAACGCAAATTTATGTGCTAGAACACCATTACGGGTCCTCACACTACTTCCGAGGCATTGTGCTGCCCGTCTCCAGTGGGCGCGAGAGCATAGGGGTTAGCTTTTACGGCAGTGGCGGTAGGTCTTATTTACAGAGGAAACCAGAATTGGGCTGGTTACTGATGACAATCGACAAAAACTCTGGAGAGAACCAGGTCCTCAACAGCGACTTCATTTTTCCCGTGAAGTAGCTCCGTCGCGCCGCGCCCTATTAATTCGTATAACACAGAATATGACCAATCAATTTACATTGAACATGTTATTATGCTCATTATCTACCCCCTACGTAATGAATTAGGTGAACATTTTGTGTTTATGGACGACAACACTCGACCACATAGCTCAATAAGCAGCAGAAACTGAGCTTCAGATCTTCTGAAGAAGAGAGCGACATGTCTCTCGAAACGTCAAGAGTCTTAAACCAACGACGTGGCCAACAGCCCGGAAGCAGCCAAACCATTGACGGAAGCCACGGAAGCCTACAAATCATAATATCTTTAGGTTTCACAAACGTATGGACAACAATGTTCTCGGATTTATATTTGTAGAAATTATTGAAGCCATAAACAGCACACCTTACTGGCATTTTTATTAACTTATTGACTAAATATTATTAATATATCTTCTGATAAATATGAAAATATTTTTAAAAAATGTATCTGTCCTTAGTTTACTACTTCTCAATCATTCGTAAATTTGCACTCAGAAACAAAAACATTAAACAGTCCACAAACAAATTACAAGTGACCAATAAAACAAACACCCTGTATTTCAGAAACGAAGCTGAGCAGAATCTCCCTAGGCTTTTATCACTTCAACTCTGAAACACCTTATATCAGTGACTTCATATGCCTTAATAAACAGAAATCCAACGGATTTAAACGTAAAAGTTCTGGGGGAGTATACCAGTGAAGTGAACATAATAACTTTTATATCAAATTAACAATGCTAGTACAAATTAGAAACAATCAAATTTAAGATTTTATTCTTCACATAGGCACGTGTAATATAAAAAGGAAGTCATTAAGTATCTCCATTTAGGATTAGGTGTATTATGTTAAATAGTACATTATACTATAAGGGAGAGAAATGCGTTATTTTGGCAGAGGTGCAATTTGAAGCCCGAGGGCTACAATGCACCGAGGACAAAATAGCATCTCTCCCGAATGGTATATACTATTTTTTCCACGGTCTCATTAACTTAAAAACACATATTTTGTCATTATGAAGTAAGTAACACCAGAATTATTGTATTCGGATTTCAGCATTTATTTAGTAGTCGTTGAGTTATTGTCATAACTACAAAATAAACAAACAAAAATAATTGTCAAATTAAGGTGCTAGTTTGGTTTAGTTTAAAGTTTGTTTAGTGCACAATGAATAATTATGAGTCGGAAGAGATTGTGGAGGCTGCAAATATTGCAATAAGCAATTTGCTGCCTACGAAGTCAAGATCTTTATACGATATAGCCTACAATCGGTTCAAAAAGTGGTGCGCCGAGAAAAATGTTCAAGTATACAGCGAAAATGCGAGAATGTTTTGTTGGCATACTTCAGTGAAAATGCAAATATTATGGATAATGCTTAATAATTTACGAAAACATAGATATAAGCAAATTCCCCAAGCTGATCGCATTTTTAAAAAGAACCGGTGACGGATATAAAGCGAAAAAATCGAAAATATTGACAAAGGGTGAAATCGACCGTTTTCTATCAAGTGCAAATGACAAAAAATTCTTAATGATTAAGATAAGATTACTTTTGTTGTTAGGTATTTCAATTATTAAGTATTTTGATTTTTTATAGGTTGGATTAATTTTGGGGATTGCCGGAGCTTGTCGCACTGATGAACTAGTCAATTTAACTGTAGATGATATTGAGGATTTAGGCTCTTCCTTGATTGTAAAAATTCCAAACACTAAGACAAAGATTCCACGAACCTTTCTGGTTACCGATGTGGGAAATATGCTTGAATTGTTTCGAAAATACCTGTCCCTTCGTCCTCCCCACGTCAAGATAAGCGCCTTTTTTTATATTACAAAGCAGGAAAATGTAGTTCGCAGCCAGTTGGCAAGAATACCATGGAAAAAATTCCGAGTGTAGTAGCTTCGTATTTAAAATTACCTGATGCGGCATGTTATACTGGTCACTGCTTACGAAGATCTTCAGCGACATTACTGGCATATGCTGGTGTCCATATCACGACAATAAAGCGTCATGCTAGTTGGAAATCACCGACAGTCGCTGAGGGTTATGTCGAGAACTCCATTGAAAATAAGACCAAAATTGCTAATCAGGTTTTAGTAGATACCACTACTAGCGCAATCACAAAAACTGTAAATGTAAGCGAAAGTAATATTCCTGCTAATATTATTTTGAAAATTGTACAAATGTAACATTTAATTTAAATGTCAATAAATAATTTCAATGTTATCTTTTTTTTGCATGAAAAACGTTCTCCATAATGTAAATTCCCTTGGGAGCATTATACTCCCTTGGGAATAATAGACTACTTCTGTTTTAATTTTGATGTCATAGAAACTGATTTCTACTCCCGACTGTGGAAAAAACAATTTATGCTTATATTTTTTATATACCTATTTCTTACTTTTAAATATTTAGCAGACATTTCTCAATTTAAAGCTTTAAATTGTTTTATTTTTAACCATAGTTAAGCGTTTCTTTTTTTTTTCTTTCAGTGTAAAACATATAATAACACTTTTTACGGTATTTAGTGTTTTAATTTTTAATTAAAATGTTCGGTTTTACCTAAAATAATCTTTCAAATATTTTATTGAAATTTGAGAAACAAAAAAAAAATATGTCCAGTATTTGCAACTGCGTTAAGCTTGTTAATCCCATAAGCACTTAAATGTCGCAGTCCCCAAAGTGAATTAAAAAAAAATCAATAGAAACCCCTTTTTCTTTTATGGTCTCAATTTGAATTTAAAGCGTTAATTTTATAGAGAATTGTTTTATCTCCTGTTCTACGTAGCGCTATCGAAGAAATGTTTACGAGTGTTCGATATCCTGTTTCTTTATAATTATTTTAAATAATAAATTAATGTAATATCTAGCGTAGCTTTAGCGTAAAAACATGTCAGGTAAACAGAAAAACTTTATTGTCACTCTTGATTACTCAATAAATATCCTTCAAACTAATTTCACAACTGCCAACGCTTTACTTTGACATTTCTGTCACTCGCGTTTGGTTGCTCAATATAAACTGAACTATGACTGAGAAACCGATCCGCTTATATAGGTTTTTAGAGTTCTTGAAGTTTCTGTGATCTCGAGAACGTGTCGAGAAACAAATAGAATATAGCCTGGACTATTCCGGAAAACGTCAAAATAAAGGTATTATAATAATTATAAATTCTAAAGCAAACAGGAACATAATTAACAAACTAAAAAGATAGATGAGCTTCCGTAACATATTCAACCTGATGTTCGCTATTTTCTTGGCCTTTAACTGTTTCGTGCAAAACCGGGAATTAAGTTTTGCCAGGATCCATTCTCATCTGCATTTGCAGAAAACAGTACGTTTTTCTGTTTACCATAACCTGAAAGGTATTATTTACGAATGTGGCATATTTCACGTTGAGTTGAAAGCATGCCAGTAAAATGAGAATTTATATTATCTCTCCCGAAATTTAAATGCTATGATTCCCCTGTCCCTAACTTTAAATTCCAACCTTATGAATAAAAGAACGAAACATGTAAAATTTTTAATATTTCAATGTGTACCTAACAGAATAGGGAAAGAATTGTGGAATATAAGACATGTCTAACATGAAAATACAGTTTGTAAAAAAATGGGGCAAAACCTTCTCTTCCCGGGGAAAATCGGCGTCTAAGACAATGATCGTCCGAGATGGCTTAGAAATGTCAACTATCTACCTGTCGTTTTTTACAGCGTTGTCAAATGGATAAACGATGAAAATAAACATCTTTATTAATATCAATTTTTATTAATAATAGTAAGTACCCAATAGATAACAGTTAATGCGGTTAGCTGTATTATTTTGCATTGGTTTTTCGTTCCTTCGTTATACACTGCCAAAACTACATTTTCAATCATTACAGGTTCTTCAGAATTATCCACTAACAGGATACACAAACCGTGTTAATAAAATACACTTTTATTATAAGAAAAATCAAGCACATACGAGTATCATAGAGCTAAGCATGTTATAGGGAAATATCTGGACCCAACATAAATTCCTTTCTTTAATTGCTATAAAACTACATACTCTCTAAACTTGACGTACTCTATTGACTGCATTTTTCTCACCAAATCAAAACAATTTATTTATGACCAAATCTAATTCCCATTTAAGTTTCTTCTTCGTACTGATTCCCCCATATAGCTACGGCTTAAGAAAAAAAGAAGTAAGCTGCAATTTAAGTCTCAGCACAAAGTAAAACGATGGCATTTAGCTAGGGATCTGTGATTTCTCCAAGGGGATGTAACATTACACCTGAGCACGAGATACGATGCCCGAGGCGTAAACCTTTCCTGAAACCCTACCAAGTTCATTGTTGGATGGAACTGAATTCCTTTTTCGCTACATTAGCTAAAAATAGATTAATGAGTTGTTCAGTTAGATAATCAGCAAGTTAAGCATGCGGGATTGTGATGATAAAGGGCCATTCTGAGGGAAAAAATCCTAAGAAAATATAGCGTAAACTGATTTCTTGTGGAGATAAGGCCGAACACTTAAGGCTGCCGTTTTCCTCGTCGTAAAATGTCCAAATTTGTAGTGTTTTTAGATACAGAAATCTCAAAAAATAAAACCCGTAGAACAAAATTAATATCAAAAATAAAATTCTTGATGTTTTGTTTATCCACTTTTACTGTTTAAATTCTCCTCAAATAAAATAATAACTTTTAAAATGCGTTTATAAGGCACACATTACTTTGCTATTCTAACCCCACATATTAACAATTATGTCCACATGCTTATTAATAAAAGTGGGCAATCTTATATACAGAAATATGTGTTATAGCAATATTTACTTCAAATAATAATAATAATGCTTTATTGTCCAAAAGAACAAGACAAATAATAGGACATTTACATATATAAAGATAGGTAAAGTAATACTATAAATATAATAATGATTAATAAAAAAAAACAAATAAAGCGAATATTTTATATATATTACTACTTCATTTACAGTACGTGAAATGGCTAGCAAAATAGATTTTAAGCTGATATGATTTATATCACAGAGATGCGACACTGTATTAAATAAGTTGCATATATTGTATACCGGTGATTTAAGTAAAAGGTTAGTTCTTGTTCGCAAGTAATAAAAAGCATCACCACTTCAAGAATTGTGCCTAGGAATAAGAAAATCAATTTGACTCAGCTGAGTATGCAATACCTTGTAAAGTGACTGAGTGACTGAGTAACTTTTATTTTCTCCTCAAATCTAAACTCTGAAACCCAATTCTATCAGTCAGTTATAAGGTGTATGACATAAATAGAATGGATTCCAAACAGTAGAGCAGTATTCTAGTTTAGTTCTGACATACGAAAAATATAAAATAACAAGTGACTCTATATTAGTAAACGATTTACAGTTGCAAAGTATGAAATCATAAGCCTTCATTGCTTCATCCACCTAAAACACGATATGACATGAAAAATATTAATTTCGATGTTATTAATTAAGTAATTATAACGATAAAGAGATTTTTTCGTTGTAAAGCTAATAACATTGCATTTATATGTAAATCATTTAAATTACGCCATGCTTAATTTTTGGCTATCTCTCCTCGAAGAGTAACACATTCATTTAAGGAGGACATGTTAGAAAATTTTTAAATCATCAGCATATACATATAAGTTTTCGGTAGGCCTGAGTTACAGTAAGGTCATTAACAAGTAAGAGGATTAACAGTGGACCCAAATTCGAACCTTAAGGTACTCCCGACTTCGCTAAATATTTGACAGAATTAAGAAACATAATATTGTTTTTTAGATAAATATGGCTATAATAATAAGACTGAATATTAATCGAAACCAAAGCTGTAAAGATTTTGCAAGATAATCTTATGATTAATTCTGTCAAATGCTATGGCAAAGTCAGTATATAGAACATCGATCTGAGCTCCACTGTCCACCGCTTCTACAGCATACTGAGATAGAACGGTCAGGTTGCTGGTTGTTGATCTAATTTTCAAGAAACCATACTGACTTGTACATATTTGTTGATAAATCGAAGAGAAAACCCTGTTATACAAAATGATTTAAAAAATCTTGTAGAAATTACAGAGGATAGAGATCGGACTGTAATTAATTATTATATTAGCATGATCACCACTTTTGAAAACGGGGCACATTTTCGCCTCTATCCAACTTATAGTTGTAACTGAAAGATTATATATTGCTAATAAAGGAATCATTAAAACTCTAACCCTGTCTGTTACAAATACTTTACACAAATAATTTAAATTAAGTAGTATTTAGCATAAGACAGATATATTACGTTACTATTGAATTTTTTTTCATACAAATGAATTATTTAGATAATTTATCGAAATGGAGATCATACGGAGAAGATATAGAATTAAAAAGAGTGCATACATTAATTATTGGTGGTTTTGTCATTATATTTGTACTAGAAAAGTCGCAATAGAAAGTAATATTTTGACGTGTTTCATATCTAGGAACAAAGAAATTTAATTAGTTGAATAGATAAGGACAATTAATTTTATTGTTCATTAAGTCATAGATAAAAGAAATTGCAGAACAAATTCTTCTCAGCAATAATGAAATAAACTTTAGGAACTTCCCCTGTACGGATTCAATTTGATGAATATAATGTTGGTATGTAACGTACCTGATAATTGATCCATAATCTAATTTACTTTTAATGAGTGAAACATACAACAACATACAACAATTTCATTGAAGCAACATCCGAGAAAGCCCTCCTATTTCTAATAAAAAATCATAACGTTCTGGATGCCGAAGCCACTATATCACTGATATGATTCGAAAACGTAATTTTGGAATCAAACAATATACACCCAAATCTTTATAAGAAGAACAACGCTCAACTCATGTGTCATTTGATAATTATAGCTTCATTTTTTGTATTTGAGATTATTTTACATTTAAATATGTTTAATCTCAATAAATTTATAGAACACCAACCGTTTATTTCAATTTTCTTGAACGGTTAAGCAAACATCCTCTGATGTAATGTTACACAATATCTTCAAATCATCCGCGAATAACAGTTTATGAGAGTCTATATTTAAAGTTATGTCATTAATGAATGTTAAAAAGGAAGAGGTCCTAAGTTCGAACCTTGCGGAACTCCTGACCTAGCAGTACACAATTTAAATTTATGGGGGTTATTTAACAAATTGAAATATGTCAAGCAAATACGATTTTAATAATTCTAATAAAGAGTCAGATAAATAAATATGTTGAAGTTTCGACATTAATAAGTAGTGATCAATTTGGTAGACGGCTTTCTGTACATCAGTGTAAACAACATCTACTTGCCTTGTGAATCTAATGCTTCTGATATAAACTGTGTAATACATGATAAATTAGAGATGGTTGATCGTTTTTCCATAAATCCATGTTGAAATGGAGATATTATTTTTTTACAGAAGAGTAATGTTATTGTACATAATTATATCCAAGAGTTCCCCAAAGTAACAAAGAATCGATATTGCCCTATAATTATTCAATAGAGAAGTAACACCAGATCTATGATTAGGACAAATTTGAGGCGTTTTCCAAATATCAGGGTTAAGTTGAAGTTGATAAACAAAGATAAAATAAAATTAATAGTGGTTCAACAAATACAACTGCACAGTTCTTGACTATGACTCTGTTCATGATTCTGTGACTGTTCACAACTCTCAGGCGTGAAGTTTCACTTACACAAAAACTTCCTGCTAAGTTTCAAATACTCGGTCACGGATAGATTGATTTCTAATAGTGTGTACTGTGGAAATTTAATTTGTACACCAGAGATTTTCTCGGGAGCTGAGAACCGGAAAAGCCAAATAAAACAAGAACAAATTGCGTTAGTTGCGACTGTCGAGCTTTTGCTTGGTTTTTCGTGCAAAAGTTTTTAATAGCTCAATAAGTTTCTTAAATGAAGTCGCTCTTGCCACTTTCAGAGTCGTTGAAACATTATTTTATAAATATGCTTTCAAGATCTTAATGACATGGTGGTATAGGCATAAAACGTGGCATATGCTGATGCTTAAACTCCCTACGTCGTACACAAAATGTCTACTACAGTAACAAGCATTTACTCTGTTCAAATAGTATATACTGCTATAGCTAAAGATACAGGGTGTACAAGATTAATATCTCTAATTTTTAGAATGTTTATCAAGAAACTTTTCCTAAGAATTGAAAGAGCATTGCTTACGTAAGTTTTTAATAATATCTGAATAAACCTACACACAAAAATTTAAATAAAATCTACGTTGAAATTTGACTATTCGCTTTTACAAAGTAGAAAAACCATACTTGTGAAGTTCTAGGTAAGTAACGAAGCCACTTTGGGTTTTATTGGTTAAATCACTTAAATAATCCATTCATTCCTAATTAAAAAGTATAGAAATATTTGTTACAAAAAGGTTTGTTTTTCTTCTACACTTCTATAATTATAGAAAAGCGCGGTTAAATTAAAAAAATTATTATCACAAATATTGTAACACTTGATGTATAGGTATATTTGTTTCAATGGGCTCAAAATCAAGTATTTTATCACCTCCTAAAATTATTGTAATGACTTACAAGACACCCTGTATTTCCTGGTGATAAACTTTTTGTATAATTTTAATTTAATAGCCTTTACCGTTAAATTGAGCAAACGTCTGGGAGTTACTGTATACGTACTTTAAAATTTATGATATACAGCGATTTTTTTGCCCTTAGAATGTCATGTATAAAATGCAAACGAGTTTTTTAGCTTCTCCTAACTGACCATATGAAGATAAACTTAACTGGCTGCTATTTATATCAGAGTTTAAACAAGACGTGAAATAATGGCAGCAATTCAACTAATGATACAGAGACAATGGTACTGACCCAGGTCACAGGATTTGAATGACCACATTAGTTGACGTTCATTTGAAAGAGTTTTCTAAGAAGGAAACAAATGTTACTCCATAAATATTACGCAGAGTGGACAGGATTTTAATCGGCCAACTTCAGCAGGTGTCAGAAAAGCGGATTTTCAGCTATTATATTAACATCGTACAATGTTAAACTTTATTGAAATTACCACATTGCCTTCAAGGTCTCCAAACTTCACTCCTGTTGAGTATTATCTGTGGAGCTATTTAAATCCGAAGGCATATGGAAATGAAAAAATTAACATTCTTATTAGTAATAATACCTGATAGGTAGGTAACAGTTAATCCAGTTAGCTCCAGTATTTTGCATTCGTTTTTCATTATTTGGTTACAAACTGGTAAAACTACATTTTCACTCATTACCGATAAACACACTTCCCGTAGGTACAGTTGTTAGATACAATGCCTATGTATTATAACAAAATCGAAGAAAGGGGTGGTAGGTAGGTTCTAATAGATAACAGAAAACGTTTAACACCCGCGGCAGTGGTGTCCCATAACCTAGAAAAATAAACCGGCGAACTATATTATGGGAAAATATCTGTACCCGACACATATTCCTTTATTTATTAACTATAAAACGTTTTAAATTAAAATAAGGCATTACAAAAACTGAAGAGGAACACAAAACTACAACGTAAACACAGGAATTAAATTATAACATGACAGCGAACCGATTAGTAGCTTGCTGGTTGCATACTCTGATTCTCGCATTGGCGGCGTTAAATAAGGATTTAATATAATATGGAAATATTAATAATTTTTTTTCGCTTTATGAATAAGTTTGGAAATTTTTTGAAAGGAAATTCTGTTAATTCTTATTTTTTTCTATCCCCTCTTAAAATATTTGTACTTAGTCATAGTTAACCCTGTATAGACTTTTCGTCTTATTTTGGAATATAAAAAACGCAGTTAAATTTATGGTTTTGGCTGTTTTCTGTTTATGTTGCAATGCAGTCTAGTAAATTTATGTGTATATGTTTACAAATATCGTCTGAAATATTCTCGCCATAATTTACTTTCTAATTAAATATGGTATGCCTTTATACAACAGAAAAATTTGTGTCAAAATAAAACCAAAGCCTACAAGGTAAGATAGGTAAGCATTTATCTTGAAAATTAAATATGTTAATTGGAAAACCAGCAAATAAGTCAGAAATGGTTATGTTTCACTACATAATGCTACTAGGTACTTGTGACCTTTGTTGAAAAAAAAGAAAAAAAATTTTTATTCAAAATTTTAACTTTGATATCCTGCATTTTTCTAAACATTTGAGCTAAGGTAAATTTGGCTACATAACATTTTTTGTCAGAAATATAGTTTTCTAAATTCTATTTATTGGAAAAAACATATATTTAGAACAGTTGTACAAGATGTCTCATGAGCCTGTTGTGAGGATACAAAAAATTTAAATAAAATTTGAGACGCGTGGTGTTAAATGGGATGAGGTAAGCTCCGTTTGAACAAAAAAACGAACAGTTAGTAGTATAGTGGACTGAATTGCAGAATTTCAATATGATTTAAATCTGTTTATTGCACGTCCCTTCCAAGCAAATGTTTTATCCAAGTGCGTTTTCCATTTAAATGAAAATTGTACGAAGAATTTATACTACCTACTGCATTTGAGAGTAACTCCAAATCTTAACCAATTTGACTCACTCTACACAACTAACATCGCTCAACAGTTTCAAATATTTTACACATTCGCAATAGAACTAGTTTTAATATTAATGAATATTGATTCAATATTTGAAGTTTACTTTATGATATTTATGGCACAACGTTATTATGCTATAAGTATTAAATTTTATGATACCTATTCCATTCTACTGAATATATTTACTAATATGCCACGTGCGACAATGCTTGTATTACCTATAATTAGCAGCTAATAATTGCAGAAGAAACAAAATATTGTTCATAAATTTAGTATCACGTATGTTCAGTTCTGATGCAGTAAAATGTGTATAAACATTAAACAAACCTCATTTCACAATTACTGAATTAAAAACTACGATTCCACAAGGCTCAGTTTCAAACAACAACAACTAATGACGTTATCAATTATATTTTTCCTAGAAACATACCCACATTTTTTTTACTGTTAAAAAGCTCTCTTTTTTCTAATAAACTACTATTAGAGATTTTTTCTGTATTACTTCCCGTTTAAACGTTATAAGCAATATTGTCATAAACAGTCTCAAAAGAAGTACCACCTAAAAATCACATTAGCAGTGGAAAGATCAAGTAGTAATTGGAAAATAATTGAATATTCTTTGTTTAAAGTGCATAAATGTCATTAAGAATAAATAAAAGTATTAAACTCGATAATTCTTTAGTACAGTTAAAACAAAAGATGACGATAACAATAACTAAACTTTAAAAATGAGGCAAACGCTTTTACAGTACATACATATTACAATCTATTATCTATAGGGATGGCCAGAAGTACGGAATAAAATTCATATCCTTTGAATGAGTGACTTTTTTTTAAAACACCGAAACACGTTAACTGATTTTGGTTTTTTCTCATCTTTCGGTTACACAGGGTGATTCAGGTTTAATCTTGATAACTTCAGGAATCGATAGAACAGGTTAAAATAATGTTCATTGTGAACTTATTTCCTAAAACGCATCCTTTCCGAGAAAGGGAGGGCGTTTTTCCCTCATAACTTTTGAACTACTTATCCGATTTAAGTGAAATTCGGAACACAAACACTCCTTATGATCTTACATAAGCTTCTCAAGTTTGAACTACCTACCCCTTTTAGAAGTGTATTTTGTATGCTACCCCCCCTCTTACTTTATTTCAAAACTATAAAAAAAAAATAATTTCAATAAAACATCTACACACCACTTTGACCTGATTAATTTCGAAACTTTTTCGTCTTCTGTTTTTTTTTCGCCTTTTGGCCTTGTTTCTGAGATATTCAATGAAATTGGTGACAGTGAAGCGCACCAGCCGCGTAAATTTCATTTAACGTTATAGCAACCCATAAAAACAAAACTCAGTGTTTTGTGTAAACTGACGTTTGTGAAAATCATTGTCAAAAGTATTATTTAAAAAGCATTTTTAGTGCTAAGAAAAAATGCCAAGAACGTTTACAAATGCTGAATATGTCGATATACATTATGTTTATGGTTTCTGTGACGGAAATTCCAACGCGTCAGTTCGAGAGTACCGAACACGCTTACCTAACAGAAGAATTCCAAATGTACAAGTTTTTGTAGATGTACATCGTCGATTTTCGGAATATGGTTTGCGCCGCTACAATGATCATAATCGTAATGTACCGCCAAGAAATAATCAGCGAATTCTTAATCTTTTTGATATCGATAGAACTTTAAGCACACGCTGAGCAGCTCGGAAACTCCAGAAAGAAGAAGAAATGAAGAAAAAAAATAGACATTGCATTAGAACTTGTTTGGAAATGTTTTTGAAACAAGAGAAATACCACCCCTATAAGGTTTGTCTTATCCAAGAGCTATTGGAAGACGATTATGATAGGCGATTACAATTTTTTGAGGAAATAGTGAGACAGTGTGACGGCAATAATGGTTTTCAACGAGACGTACCTTTTTCAAATGAAACTACGCTTTATTTAAATGGAGTGGTTAATAGGCACAACTATCGTTTTTGGTCCCAGAAAAATCCACACTGGACATGCGAATCCCATACGCAGCATCCACAGAACATTATTGTATGGGCAGGTATCATCAACAACAGAATCTTGGGCCCATTCTTTTCTGAAGAAAATTTTACTGCCGCACGCTACCTGGATTTGTTAACATTTGACCTGATACTTGCTCTAGCTGTAATTTTTCCTCATGAAATTGATCCCGATATACCAAATTAAACAATTTGGTTCCAACAAGATGGCGCTCCCCCACGTTTTGGTATTGATGTTCAAAGATACTTAGATGAAACGTTTCCATATCGTTGGATTGGTAGACGGGGTACAGTTGAATGGCCGCCAAGATCCCCCGACTTAGCCCCTGAATTATTTTCTTTAGGGATATTTGAAAGAAAGAGCCTACCAGGACACACCTGATGATATTAAGAATTTAAAGAACGAAGAAAGATTTAGGAGGAAATGCATAATTTACCAGCTGAAGTCATTCGGAATGCTGTGGACAGCAGGAGAATGCCAAATAGTGATTGGAGGACATTTTCAGCATTTGCGGCATTGAGTTTATTTTTGTAAATTATCTAGTTGTTGTCAACTAGAACGGGAAACGGGAAACATCCTGTTTATTTTAAAATAACGTTTTTAAACTTTTACATACAATTTGACGAATAATCACACCTTCAAGCACATAACTAACAATTTATCAAAAACCGAGTGATTCGAAATCTGACAACGGAGATTAATTTTATAATTTATTGTAAACGTTCGAAAGCGAAGCGAACTCCATATAGACCATTCACACCTGCCACATTTAGCCGAGTAATTGATAAAGCGAGAGCCCAACGAAAAACGCACAGGAGCTAAATACATTCCCATGATGTCTACCACAACGGAAAACGGAATAAGTCGGGCAGCAGACTGGTTCTCCTGTTTGTACATATCGACGCTGTGCGGCGTATGAAAATAATTTATATTTCTGGTATGAATTCCAGAGGAAGGCCATTTATAAAAATGATCGTAAATAACCCAGCTATGCCAAATATGATTTTCCTGTCGGACGTTTTCCAGCAATTTCTCAAGTCACTTTATAAACCTACAGTGTGTGGTAACTTTGGTAAACGGGGCGTCACAATGGGGAAGTTGCATGAATTTTGACATGTTCTGAATTTTCAAACATATTGTAAGTTCAGAACATGTGTCTGGCGGCAATAATCACATAATAATTAAAATATTAACATTAATAAGTTGCCATGAACTGTAAACAAAACCATGTAGCCGAAAACAGGATATCATTGGTGTGACGCTACACGCCGGTCGGCGCGGTTTGTTTCCGTGGATACAAGTGCAAGTTACAGTGTTGGTGATACAAACAGGCGTTTGATTATTATATTTTTGCGTTTTTGTGACATTCGGAGGTCTTAGATACATAGCGTAAATAGGTAATGTGGTAATTATTAGTGATGATGTGGTGAATTTACGCTATTGGTACACGTAATTTTTTTCTTTGTTTTCAATATAGATTCGATAGTGTCAATTAGGGGGACAACGCTGTTGGGTAAGTACCAAATATATGGTTTTACTTGAAGTATTTATAATACTGTGCCATCTGATTTCACATTAAAATACTTGTTTTAACTTGAAAAATAATAAATAAAAGTAATGAACAATAATATTAAACATTTATTAATTTTTTTAAATCAATTTAATACATTTTTATTGCTATTTACTGCTGATTTCATTTCTCCTTAAACATTTTCAAATAATCCGCATCTGTTTATTATGTTTTCAGAATAAAACAGGTAATTTAATGAAGTTAAATAGCAACATTTTATAAATCCCTCAAATAACATTCTACATAACGTAAATGGTAGGATCAAGTACAGAACATGTTATTTGGAATCAGAATGAAGCGCTGAATACAAGAAATGAGAAAAATGTAAGTTTGCTTTACCAATGATTTTCTAGACGCCTTGTATACATTCCGGTAGCTTAATAGAAAAGTTTAATTAATTCTTTACAACTTTACATTTTAATTTTTTCGATGAAATTGAACCTACGTGCATTTCAAATTAAACTTACATTAAAACAAACATACTTACATAAACAAACAATATTGCTTCATTTCGTCGCGCTTCATCGCCCTACGCCGAATTTTTTTTTTTTTTTGGCATTATGATATATATTGGGCTCTGCATGCTGTATTCGTATATAATGGTATTATGCAATACTTCTTCCTTTTGCGATGAGATACACTTTCTGTGCCTATTTTACGAGTCTATTTTGCAACTTTATTCAGTACCAGTGTCTATATTTAACAGGATAACACTTAATAATGTCACAAATTACAAATTAACTCTTCTAAACATATATACTACATTGCCCGAAAGGTATACATGTGCGAATTGTGTCTGACGTCACAGGTCTACGCTGCGGTGGCAATCGTTTGTAGGAGCGTGGCCAGACTAAATTTTTAAATGCCGTTTTTAGGCCCAGTTTTTCACGAGTTTTCACACGTATTTAGTAGAATCAAGATAACCGTAGTAACCGTTCCTGATTCTGGGACAACCTGTATAAAAACTATTCATCATGACATTCTTTTCGAATTTTTTTGTTGCTCCTGGTCACATATAGAAGCACTTTCAATATTAACACTCATTACCAACACCCTGTATATTTTTCTAAGTTGAGCAGCACATATTTAGCAATCTACAAACGGACCTCCACTATACACTCCCAAAAGTATGTCATATACTTACCAGACACCCTGAAGTTATTACAAATTGAACTTAATATTCCAACTTTAGCACCTGGTATAATTTTTACTATAAACATTTAATAAAAGCTATTGGTACTTTGAAGTAAAAAATCTAGAAAGTCTGCAATAAAGAAATTATTCCCAAATAACTAAATCTAGCATAAATCCGTTACACTTAGACTCTATGCGTATAATTATTGTACCCACAGACCTATATAATTTTGTCTGGTATTTTAGATTAGCGTAACTTTTATCTTGGAGAGAAATGAGCAAATGACACCCATGAGGAATGTGCACTAAAGTTCCAACATACGCGGTTCTTTATCCTCGTGAAATATGCCCCGTCAAAGTATCGATTTTGTAATAAAACTTATCAATTTTCGGTTTAATATCCCCTCTGCTTCAGAACGAATATGATACGTATCTTCGCGTAGGAACTAGCGCGTCAGGTATATTTTACATGTTTTATTAAAAATAATTCTCAAGCAGCATATAACTTTGAACTTGAATGGAGCATCGATAACAATCTCCGGAATTTAAATTTTAATAATATTTGCCCAGGGATTCCTTGTTGTAATGCGGAAAGTTTTAAATTGCTTTCTCCCCGATGGCGCTGACAGATCGCTTGTCGGCTGCTAAATATGTGTCACTCAACTTAAAGAAATGTACAGGATGCCGGAAAGTGAAACAAAAGAAATGGTAAAAGCAGTTAATTTTCTGCTAATCCATATTGGAAAATTAGTTGCCGCATCATGGTGGAGAAGCGCCTTCAAGAAGAACAACTCAGCTAACAATTTCCTGTTCTATAAAAATAGTAAGAACGTTTCCAGAGCAAATTTTATAGAGCAATGTTTGTTGTAAGAACATTTTCAAAATGTTCTTACAACACTTATACCATAAAAATGGGCACCGTTCTATAGAACTTTTTAGTTCTTTAAGCTGTTCTGTAAGGTCTGCAGGAAATGCTTATAGAATTGTTCAACAAACGTTCTCGCAGGTCTTAAAGAATTTTTATAACACTATTTCAAAGCAATCTCATAAAAATTCTATAGCACTTTGTTATACAATTTTTGTGTTGCATGGTGTTCTATTTAGAGAACTTTAAAATCGTTTAATCGTTTCAAAATAAAATGTTTCTGTATCGCACACGTTAGAAATAATATGGATGGGCCAATAAGAAACAATAATAATAACAATAATTTCTAAATTGATGAATTTAACAGCAAATTGTATAAAAAATAATCAGAAAGTAAGTATATTCATATTATTGATATCATTTCATCTATTTATATTGTATATATTTTTAATTAAGATTTTTTTCTTTCTTCACAATATGGCAACAGAAAGAAACGCTTTATATTGTACTTCCAATGGATTCTCACTAATATGACATTTTTGTGTCGATTGCAGCAATGATTATAGAGCAAATATGCTTCGTAAACAACTACTATAACAGATCTATGCCACTTAATAATATCCATAGTGTTGTCATATTTTATTGTGGTAATTTCAATTATTTCAATCTTATTTAATAAATCTAATAAAATTCTATATATTCAACATTCAAAAGTGCAAATGCACAAGGTTTTGGATAGTCTAAATTAAATATGTTACAAAATTTCTATAAGAAAATCAGTCTCTATTAGTAATCAAATAAATCTTATCTACCGTAATGAAATTTTCTTTCTGGTAGCAGATAATTTCTACAAAACACGTACTTCGTACTTTTACGGGCAGGTCTCGTCAGATGAGTGTATGGGACATCTGCATATGTAAATGGTACTTCCATATCGTTTCTTTATGGAACAAAAAGGCTTTTGTTACTTATTTGCTCTATAATGATTTTATAACAACTGTATGATTATTCTCTATAACTGTTTTAAAGAGCCTTTTCTCTTAACTTCGATAGCAGCTTCCATATTTGTGTACAATATTTTAACGTAGTAGGTCTCAAAATTCCCTTGCAAATTGAATTTGTCGAAGAGAATTCGACAAGCAATAAAACTTGCACTGGTGTAGGCGTAAAATGCTACGGATGATATTTTTCAACATGCAAAGTTTTTAAAATGAAAGTCATACTGAGTCTTGTAGCTCCAGATAGTTACGCTCACATTTACGCCAAAATATGACGAATATGGCATCCTCTGGGGATTGCGTCGAAATAGACAACAAAATATGACTGAAATGATGAAAATTTTTAAGTTGATGCAGTCAATCGCAGTTTTATTATCATCATTTTATTAAGACTTATTGGATTAGATCGTAATATTTTGAAGCGAAAAATCTAATATGTCTCCATGGGTCCTTACAATGTAAAAATGTCAAATTTATATATATTTCAAAATTGTCAATTTTAGAAATATATGTGCCTTGCAATTTTTTGCACTCTTTCATCCACTACCGCAACGCTGCTTTATATCGAACGAAACCTCACTAGGTCTCCGTAGGAAGCAACGGGCGTAGTGCCAAACGATGTATATTGTATCGCGTCGATGTTCTAGTTCACAATATTGCTTTGCTCGTTTGTATGTGGTAAGAGTGCATTAGACCGCCAATAACCAGAAGCGGGGCTTACGTCCATCAATTAAAAGTTAGTATAACTAGCTGTATTGGCTAACTAATGGGGGAAGCTCTGGGAAAACAACACTGTCTATTTAGTTCCTCTTTGGCGAGGAAACTCGTTTCATGGAAGAGTTTAGTGCATTTGACGTCGTTTGCATTTCATAAACGTTAATATGCATGAAATGAAGTGCCCTTAATATTTTTAGAGTACGATAAATTACCTAATTCTTATTTTTCAAAAATACATGTCTCGAGCCTGGATATAAAAAATGCGATTAAAATATAATGCTATTAATTCATAATTATTTTCTATACTGATTTTTATTTCTAAGATAAGTAATCGAGTTTTCTTTTAATATTTTATATGACATATTTTTACTTCACATAATGTATAATAATAATAATGATAATAATAATTATTATTATTATTATTTCAAACAGCCATACAAAATGGGTTAAAACAAGTCAATGTCAAAAAAAATTGCGCCAAAAGACACATCAAATCACAAAACCAATAAATGTTAAAATTTTCAGACAAAGTTAATATCAAATATACACAAATAAAACTATAAAACACAAAAAAAATACCTACGTCATCAATGAAATAAAAAATATTGTTTTCCAAGAAAGTTCTATACAGATCTCCATTTAAACGATCATATAAAACATGTACCTACAGGCAAGATTATTATTTATGCCATCTCTAGTAAAACACGCTTCATCAGACTATATGACAAGCAAAATGATTCTATCAATTTGTGCATATTATTGACGTAACCAGCAACAAAATTCTGATAGCTAAGAAGCATCTCCAACATGTAACGCTTGTACATTTTGGCGATGAAACAAAATTCGGTGACAAATAAACATTACTTGCTATACACCGAACAATATTTGAATAGTTGTCAATGACAGCATACTATTATATCTTCACACTATTATATCTTCTTCATTTTGTACATTTACTTTAGTATGATGAATTACCTTTTTTGGAGCGGGATTACCTTCTTCTTGTAGTCTAGGAAATGGTGCATTAAAGACTTTGTGGGCATGTTGATGTCTATTTGGGTATCTTCGTCGGTACTATAGGGCTTTTGTCTGGCGTTCCCATTGGAATACCCATATACAAACACAATATCTCAATATATTTCTGTTGGAAATAAATAACGTTAATGCTAAGTGTCAAATAATTAACCAAAATGATACAACTAATAATTATTGTTGTAGCAGCCATCATTTTCAGGTTATTTTGTTTGAATTATGAAATTATATTTTTTAAAAAGAAAAGATAAAACGTTTTAAATTAATCCAGCTAGCATCTGCCGAAGTTTGTCATAGAGCTTATAGATCACTCTGTATATTGGCACCTGCAATGCATTTAATAATATCAGTTTTTTTACAAAAAAATGTGAAATTGACCATAAGGAATTTGTTGTAAAAGCAAAATCTTTTACATTTTTTCTCTAGTTTGTTTATAATATGTAATTTGCTAAAGAAAAAAAAACTTGTTTATTTAGTGTTATAATCCCAAAACTGCTCAATTTTCTTGCGGCTTTATATTTACTAAATAATAGTGGATTAAATTAAATCAACCACACTACATATTCAACCACGAGTATCTACTATATCTCTTATATGATGTACATTTATTTACTTAGAAATTTTCATATCCTTGGTCTCCCAAAGGACTATACAGTTATGATTCGGATTCAGAAAATAATCTAAATTCTTCTACACACAAAATAAATGGAAGGACGTAGAAAGCAGAAGGAATGTATTCATAAGAGCAGCGAATATTCAAATGTTAGCCATTTCTAAACATTCTCTTAAATTTATTTTTTGTTGGATGTGATATATCTAACTATATTGCAGTTGTGTTAAAATTAATATATACAAAATTAAATGATACACATATTTAACCTCTATAATCAGTTTGCGATGGAATCCTATTTGTTTACTTTGATACGACGTGACGTCTGAAAAATCATAGTGCAGACAGTTTTCATAAGATAAATATTTGGCCTGAAACTGGGACAAACAAGTTTCAGGGACAAACACATCCTGTCAGTTAAAAAGTAATAATCTGGAACTCAAAACTTAACAACGTTCTACTTTCTTTAATTTTCTGACAGGGTAATGTTTTTTACAGGCAGTTGTATAAAACATTTTCACAAATGGAACAGAAATGGTTTCTCCAATATAATAATATAAATTCTCGATTACAGAGAAAAATAAAAAGAGGAAACAGAGGAACAGAGGAACAGTATACAGGGTATTCCAAATAATCCTCTGTAAATATTCAGTGCACCAAATAAACACTGTTTTGGTTATGACAAGGTCGACAAGATTTGATGAAACCGTTATATTTATATTTTCAGCAGATTCCATCAAAGCAGACAGATCTTTTAAAAACTTTACATCGCCATTATTTCGTATTCTGAATAACTTTTTTCAGCGAAAATACGACTTTACCTGAAACCAAAACAGTTTTTACTCTCTGCACTGAATTTTTCACAGGAATATTTCAAAACTCCTCTTACTCCTTCGACTTCAGGTAAAATAATAGGAGAATTGATTGCTTCAATAGTTAGACGAATACATTAAGCAGCAAAAAAGTTCTGACATTTAAAAGGTTCTGACATTTAATTTTTAAAACAGTCATTTACAAATAAAGAAAATAAAATTTTAACTTTTGGACTGAAGTAAGTTTGAGCACATCGCATTTTTTGTTTTTACTTCTTATAAATGTTACATAAAAAATGTTATTTATATATGAAAACTTAACCCTAATCTTATATATGTGTCACATCTCTCTAATATAGTCCCATCTAAGGAGTAGTTAATATTATTTAACTATTTAAGAGTTTGTCTCTAGAAAAAACAACAACCTTATACTTAAAGATTATTACTTAGACAGCAGTTATAAATTGCAGTAAGTAGTGTAGTTTATAAAGTATTAGAATTAATGATTATTAGAATTTGCCTGCAACTAAATTTTCATCAGCAAAAAATAAATGTTGAACTGAGACTTTGTTTGAGATATCATTAATAAAAATAAGATTTACCCTGTATTTTTGCACAAAATGAAAAACAGAACAATATAGTTATTAGACCAAAGCATCATACTTCGTGAGTTGTTCAAACAAGGGTCTCTATTCTTGTTTGCTAACGCTTGAAACATAAACGCAAATATTAACCAATAATTACCTCCTATTTCCCTTTGTTCAACAACCTGCAAACTTCCTGCTGGGTGAGTAAACAACAGGATTCGATTAATTCTTGTACTCAGGTATATGCCACGCCCTTACCGTGTACATGGCGAATATAAATTACAGAACCCTTTTCATCAACTAGAAAATTTATTTGTCAGAATTTCCAGCGTCTCGAACTTGCCCAGTTAGTTAGTTGTGTCAAACAAACGTGACACCTGCGGCTTGGCCTACTAGTTCTGATGAATTCCTGCGGCCTGAAAGGTCCGCCTCCAGATTGTGTGACTGAACTGAAAATGTCCTGCAAACGATTCACTGTCCAAATAATGCCTCGAGAGGTCGAATTTTAGGTGGATACAGAAAAAGGTTTCTGGTACGTGCCTCAATATACTTTAGTAAACTTTGACAGACCACATGGACAGTTATTTCAAGGAGAATATTTCCTAGAAACATTCGTTCTAAAGATATACAGGGTGTTTCTTAAGTAGATGTCAAAAATCCAGGGGCATTTTGTATGGCCAAAAAAATAAGGTTGTTTTACGTTATGCAGGTTGATTAAGAACTTATCAAAGAATTTGGGAATGGATGGGTCATGAAAACTGGAATCAATATCGTAAGAAAAAGTTGTCAAATCATTATAGTTTCCGAGTAAGACATTACTGAAATTGTAGTATGTTTTTAATTTATAAATCGCTTGAGATAATTTAACCAAATTCGGTGTGCATATTTAGTGTGATAGCTTACCAGTGGTTACGAGCTTTTTTAAAATTAAAAATTTTGAAATTAGACAACTCTTGCAATCAATGAAAGCACTAGTGCGGTAAAGTGTACTTTTATGCACGATTTTTGTAACATTATACAATAGGTCTATCTGATTGCTGTGACAATGCTTGTGTCCAATGTAAGTCAGCATTAAGCGAAACAGTTTGTACAAGATTTTTCTCAATGTACTTATGAGTAAAAGAAGGACATTCATATTGGAAAGTACCTCAAGCTAACGGCATATTTGAAGAAATTAAATGTTGGTTACATGCCAAAAAATCAAAGGTGTTAGAAACAAAGGAAATTGAAAATTTTCTCTTAAATACCCCAGACAACGTATGTTATCAACAAAGTAAATAAGATATTTGGAATGTGCCTCTCGCCACAAAAAACTAGCAAATATGACGATTCACGACAAAGAGACAAAGAGGATGTGCTTACTATTACCATACCAAACATGAAAAACAATGTTTTAAAAAAATTGTGGTGAACAGCGAAGAAACAATTAAATGTCGATATCTATTGAAGTTATGCTGTTCTGCGTCCTAGAGATACCCCTCACGATCCGGTTTTCTAATTCTATAACGAAGATAAATGTACTAAGCAATGTATGGGCATCAATAGCTTCAGGAAAATGCCATCTAACATCGCTGGTTGCTTAGGCCTCTCAAACCCCAAAGCTTATACAGGACGTTGCTTTCGGCGCTCTTCTCTCCATTATTCGCCAATTCCGAGTTCAATATTACAAACATATAACGGTATTGTGGGTGCGAATCCACAACGGTAGCTGACTCATAAATTGAGAATTGTTTGGATAGCAGAAAGAAAATAGAACCATGCTGAAGCACGCAGTACATCAACAAAAACAGTATGTTCGGTGACTGAAGAACAAGATCTAGCAGCTATTATAAGCTAATCATGTAGCATGTACTTTGTCAACAATGAATTCCACGACTGAAGAACATTCTTAAGCCGTTATTGCCGAATCATCACCGAATTTACAATGCCACAAATTGTACAATTGTACATTAATTTCAATGTTTTCGTTAACATATTCTGTTAGTTTAAATAAATACTTAATAATTATTACTTGTTAATTTTATAAACTGGTAATTAAAATAAACTGTTTTGCCTGATTAGAATTGTCATGATCGTAAGAAAAATATTGTACCTAACACGTGCGGGAAGTATCTTAACTGCAATCAGCGTGCGGAAACGTATCACTTTCCGCACTTATTAGGTAAATAACTATTTTTTAGTAGTGTTCTAAAAAGTTGTACATTTGTAACTAATTTGAGGTGGGAAAAGTTCAATTTTTCCTAACTAGTGCGGGAAAAATTTTCCGTGCTGAACGGAATCCTTTATATATCCTTCTACCACGTTCATTACTTTCCATCCACCATGCCTTTTAAGACTTGCGATATCTGCTCCTGTATCAGCCAGTATCGTAGTTCACAATTTTCAATAAAAAATTATGATAACTATTTTTATTTCAGTTATTTTCAGAACACTATTAAAAAAATCATGTGTGTAACTCGTAGGAAAAGTGTATTTTCCGCATATGGCGTAAAAACCTACGTCTGATGTGGAAAATGTTACTTTTCCTAACTTATTGCACAAATAGTTATTGTATATCCTGCAGTAAGACAACTAATTATAAGGAACAGTTAAATGCATATAAGTTGAACCTTCCTGTATATCATGACGATAGGAATATATTAAGCTTCGAATTATATACACAGACAAATAGGAGCTCGGAAACCGTTTTATACAACTTACTGAATAGTCCCATGTAGAACATTAATTTCAAGTTGCTTTTCTAACTTACTGGAACGTGCCTGGAACTAGTTACACACGGTCAAATATTGGCGTAAAACAAAAGCAATGTAATACGCTAACATTCGTGTTAACACGACATCCTTGCGGATCATTTCTAAAGTTAGTTAGAATGCAATTATTCCTGCTCTGTGGTTAATTATTTAAAGTGACATTCTCAGAGGGAGTTTGGAATTTATTTGTGCTTATTTTTTAATCACTGATACGTTACGCTTAATTTTATTTTATTTAGCCAGAGTGCGCGAGATGTAAGTATCTACATCTTGTGGTCACTGGTACTTAATGTTGGATCTAGATACGACCACAAGCAAGATTCGACATACTATGCTATGGATACTATGAATTTTCGATTTTTCCTCACTAATTTAAAGTTCCTTCTCAGAAAAAACTATGTGCAAAAAGTTAGATTTATCTGACTTCAACTTAACGCTTAAAATCTCCGTTAAAATTGGCTTTCTAGAAAGCGGGGCGTGGCCAAGTGTTACGTCATAAGTTCCTATCGCCCACCGCATTGCAAGCTTAGAAGGAAAATTGTATGTATTGTATAGTACTAAAATGTAGAAATAAAAGTGTGGGAACACTTACTAAATGTTTTATGACCATGACAAAGTACCAGAAAATTACGACATTGTGGTAGTGTATAATAAACTGCTTTAAAGTGTCTACAGTGTAATTGAGAACTTATCTAAAAATATTTTTTTGAATGTGCAAGAAATCTTACAGATACAGTTTTGTAAAAAAATAAAAAATGGCAGTTCAAAAATGATTTAAAAATACACTTCTGCATGGCACTGGAAACTGTCCACTGCAAAACCTGTTAAGGCAAAACATGCAATCGGCGATTGGACAAAAAATTGAAAGAAGGAAAAAATAAATAACATTTTATAACAGCTATTTTATACAGCACAACTGCTTTTACCGGTAATGTTATTAATAGAATAAATTTGCGGTTTTAATTAATAAAATATTTTGACTTATTTGATGTTACAACAACAAAATTTTGGAGCCGTCTTAACCAGTTTCTGAAAATTAATGTTTCTGATTCTTGTCAGTTTTTGAATTTGTTATTGGCGGCAGCTATGATACATTTGCGTAAAACATCAGTAGTGTCCACTTCGGTATGATACACTTTTTTAAATATCCTCACAAAAAGATGTCCAAAGGATTCAAAGTCAGGAGATCATGGCGTCCCTTCACAAGATGACTACCTTGCAAACAGCCATGGTGAGTCGTCAACAGTGCAGTCGTCAGCATATATTGGTTTTGCGTTTGTTACTTCTCATCAATAGGTCGTAGATGCTACCACCAACACATAACTCTCTCTGTCATAACCGAAAGGAGAACATGACTACGGGGGTTTTACGTCTCTACAAAATATCCAGTGTAAATCTTCTATAACAATATAATTTTTTCCATTGCGAAAAAATACATAATTTTAACAGAATATTATTTTTACACAAAAATATACTTTCATACAACATTCTTAAACTGAATGTTATTTCTTACCACAATATGTACATGTAACCCCAATAAAGTTGGCATAACAAAGGTACAGAACATACAGGATTAACTATGACTAAATGCAAATATTTTAAGAGGGGATAGAGAAAATTAAGAATTAACGGCATCACTCTTCAAAAAAATTCCAAACTTATTTATAAAGCGAGAAATTTTTTTTTTGTTTTCAAAAATATATTAAATCCTTATTTTAACGCCGCCAATGCGACTTGTTTGTCACACGTTTACAGAATCAGAGTCGCTAACGTAGGCAACTAGCAACACGACCGTAAAATTTCCAGTCAAGTCAAAATTTAATTCCTGTGTTTACTATATGTTTACGTTGTAGTTTTGTGTTCTTCTTCAATTTTTAGTGCCTTTTTTAATGCCATCTCAGTCCTTTATGAGCACGTGATTAAAATGTTTGTACTTAGTCATAGTTAAGCCTGTTTAACGTACAGCTAGCTACATAATTTCAATACATTTCGATTACTTTTGGGGAATTGAGAAACTTAACGTCATAAAAATTAATTTTATTTCATACTGTACTGTAATGAATTATTTCCCGGACTCATTTAAGTCCGGAAAATAACTCATTACAGTACTGAGTCCGGAAAATGTTTACTTCCCGGACTGCTTTAAAAAAACACAATATTCACATTTTTAAAAGATTTTATCTTTAAAATTACAAAATAAAGCCGATAAAAACCAGCAGCATAGACTTGAGCATCGAATATTTTGCCCACATTGTCGCAGGATTCATCTTTTTGGAGACATCCAAGAAGTACGTCAAAAGGATATTCTCATTCAGGCCGTTTTCCACCTTATAGGTTTTTCTCCACACGTTGAAGAGCTGGTATTCCTTCTCATAGCGAGCAGAAGACTTCGTAGGCACCAATTTACTGGTTGCTTCAGCAATTATCACAAAATACGCACGGAATGACAAACTGTCAAATTTGTTATTTTTGTTTTTACATCACTAAGCTAAATCAAAAGCTATGCGATAAAACAAGAATCGAAACCACGGCATACAGGCAGGTTATGTAAAATAAAACATTAAAATTTAATTTTTAATACAACACAGTATGAAATAAAATGTTGTACGATACATCGTCGTGAAATGTCATTAAAGTACTCGTCTAGAAATTCCTGACTCGGCTCCTTCGTCGCCTCGTCCGTAAACATCTAGACTTGTACTTTAATATACCATTTCCCGGCCTTGTAACGTAAATAACTATTAATGCTAATTAATTCATTTTGAAAACAAACGATAGTGGAAAAGAAAATTCGTTTTTTATGTCTCATAACTTTAGAATACATAGCACAATAATTGCTTGAAATATCCTGTAAAAACATTGTTGTTTTTTCATTTTGCTAGGTTAAAGCACATTCTATGTATCCAATAAATCAATTCACTTCTTTCATGTGGTACGATATACCGGCTTTTTGGGTGAGTTGTAAATCATTTTGGCAGGCATTAAATTATATTTTACGAGGGTTATAAATAAGCTGTACAGCAAGATTGACTGGACAAAGTTTATACGAGGGATAATTATTAATATGTTTTACAATCATCAATATAACAAAACAATTTATGAGAAATCGTTATCACTTAGGTCCGCACTTCGTTCGCAGATCTCAGATTCGGACTTGGCGACGACCTTAATAATTGAATTAAAATTTATATTAAAACAAATTCAATTTTATTCATGCCAGCTAATTGTCAGAAACATCCATTTATTAACCGGCAGGGGCTTGATTATCAAGTTTAGTGAAACATATTCTCTCAAAAAGTGACGTAAATTCTCATGAGAAAGTGCAAATCTGTATTTTTGAACATTCTCATTGTAGTTATCTCTCAAAAATAATTAGAAAATTATTTCATAAGGATTTTGCTGAAGGAATATAAAGCTTCAACAATTCTAAATATACACAGATAATAATATATTCAGGAAATTTTTTAGTGGAATGAATTCTCATTTTCTCTCTACTAATCGTAAAATAAAACAGTTGCAATAGAACCGTACGTTGGAATACGTAGTTAGAAGCAACGTCATATTACTACGTTTATTTTGACGATATAAAAAGTACCTACTCTACATTGACTACACTCAAGTGATGCTAGTTCTACTGTATTTTAACAGCTAGCTGTATTTTATATGCTCAACGGATATTTAACGATTCTATAAGTCACGAAGATTTAGCATACATACATTTTAATTAATTCCTAGTTATAAGGACGTAGTGTGAAGCAAAAAATTTATATCGTTTTGCAGAACAATCCGGGAAAGGGGACAAGGGGAAATTTTGAGCATAGTGCAGATTGGGCTGATTTATAAAAATATCTCTAGAGGAGTTCACTTTTTGTATTTATTCCAATATTCTCTCATTCACTCTGCAGGAATATTCGCTGTATATTTTTACTACCCCTACGTCAGGCAGACAGACGAAGCTAAGGGTAGTAGGTAGTACCTTATGAATGCATCTCTAAAGCCCACCTCGAATTTTTTGTGAACACGAACTTTTTGATGAAGTACGGGTATATTGGGGTATTTTGAAAAAGTTTTCATTGCAGATTTTATTAATAATTTTTAACTACCTCTCCGACGGGCAGACAAACGAAACTAAGGGTGGTGTTGGTGGTACCTTATGAGTGCCTCTCGCAAGCACACCTCGATTTTTTTGTGAATACGAATTTTTAGATGAAGTATATAGGGGTATTTTAAAAAAGAAAAATTTCAACTTATCAACTTTCTTTAATAATTTTTTACTACCCCTACGACGAGCAGACAAACGAAGCTAAGGGTATTAGGTAGTACCTTAAGAGTGCCTCTCTCAAGCCCACCTCGAATTTTTTGTGAACACGAACTTTTTGATGAAGTACGGGTATATAGGGGTATTTTGAAAAAGTTTTCATTTCAGATTTTATTAATAATTTTTAACTACCTCTCCGACGGACAGACAAACGAAACAAATGGTTGTTGGTAGTACCTTATGAGTGCCTCTCGCAAGCATACCTCGATTTTTTTGTGAACACGAATTTTTAGATGAAGTATATAGGGTTATTTCAAAAAAGACAATAATTTCTGCTTATCGACTTTCTTTAATAATTTTTTACTACCCCTACGAAGGGCAGACAGACGAAGCTAAGGGTAGTGGGTAGTACATTATGAGTGCTTCTCTCAAGCCCACTTCGAATTTTTTGTGAACACGAAGTTTTAGATGAAGTAGATAGGGGTATTTAAAAAAAAAACATTAATTTTAACTTAACAATTTTCATTAATATTTCTTTACTACCCCTCCGACGGGCAGACAGACGAAACTAAGGGTGGTGGGTAGTACCTCATGGATGACTTCGAATTTTTTGTGAACACGAATTGTTAGGTGAAGTATATAGTTGTATTAAAAAGTATATTTCGTCTCCATTTTTATTAATAAATTTGTACGACCCCTCCGGCGGCCTGACAAGGATCTATGCGTAGTAGTAGTGGGTTCCCTTCGCAGACATACTTCAAATTTTTTGTGAACACGAATTTTTAGATGGATAAGTGTATACGTGTACTTAAAAATGCATTATTAATTTCAGCTTAACATGTTTTATTAATATATTTTTTTTAATTTTCCGAAAGGCAGACAAACGAATCTAATAACGGTTTGAAGTGGCTCGTAGGTACCTGTCGCACAACTACTCTGAAATTTTTGTAAACACAATTTTTTAGAATAAAAAAATGCTTTAATTTACCACCGGATGGGGTAACAGTCGATTTGGTATTGGGATATAGTTTATTTATTTATTAGGGTGTGAATTAAAGAAATTTTTATTTCTAGTAACGTTTTGATTTTACTCTGACGTGTTTTAAAAGTATTTCGTTGCCGGCATGATGCTGGAGTAGCACAAAGTGCCGCTTACTTATGCTGTGATTTGAACTCCTTGGTCCCAGATACAATTTCCTGCACGTCATAAACCGTGGCTGAAAAACCGTGAATAACTTCACACAAACGTAAAATAAAATACGTCGAGATGAAAAACTGATTGGCACTTTCCCTTGCACGTGTAAATTTAAAAGAAAAAACGCACAGTAACAGACTCCGCAGTATTCGAAACACTTCGCAGTGACATGGTTATCAGGCAGCTGACACAAGAAACGTTATAAATGACGCCTCTTTGTATTTTTATTTGATTTTGTTATATTTTTCAGAGCTCCTGTGAATTTCAGAGGAGCGGATATGGATTTATGGCACCCCTATATTGGATTGGAGAGAAGCGAACGAGCGGGCTAGGTCTACGTCAAGTGTTTTTTTAGATATAAATAATATGTAAATGTCTTTTCGGTAACCGAATAGACCTGCACTTTTAAAGTGTCATTTGCGTCTTATACATTTACGTATAATGAAAAAAGAAATCTTAGAGGATAAACCATTTACTGCTGACGACATTTTATGTTTGGGAGTTTTATCAAAATAATGAACTAAAGTATACTTTAATATTACATATACATTGGTATAACTGCAATAAAATTAATTAAAAGAGTAATAAAAGTGTTAATAATTGAAATATATCATTATTTGACGTTATACTGTGACAGTATTTTGTAAATATGCTTTTAGGCTAGGTTAGCCTTTGTTTAACAAGTTAATTAATTAAAAAATACTTAACTTTAAGAAAGAACCAGTTAAAATGGATTCACTCGTACAATATTAGCAAACTGTTTAAAATTGATTGCCTGTAAACAATGCACGAGCATGTTCTATCAGACTTAAAATTAAAAACAAATTTGGTATTTGTAAGTAATTTAGGTATTGTTGTCCACCCTGTAACAACTAGGGGCAACTTGTGATATATTTCTAGAAACAGTTCAGCTAGAGTAATCCGAAAATTAAAAAAATGGTGGTATTTCATTAAAAAAATATGATGACGTCATTAGTCGAAGATAGGTCACCCTGTATATTAAATTATTATATGAAAAAAAGTGAATTCAAATAAAAAATTGACCTGTTTTGGGAATTTTCAATAATGTCTTGTATTTACCTAATAATGAATTTGTGCGTGACGTTAGGGACGTACTGTATACAAAACGCATATTCAGAGCATTAGGAACTTCAAAGTTCTTAAAAAATATCAGTAATTCTCCTCATTTTACAATAAATGTTTTTGCGACTGAACGGATAGGTTATCAAAATTTTGGAAGACAGAATTTATTTGAAAATAGAGCCAGTTTTAGGCATTGGTGCAAATTGGTTATTGGCATTAATTATGCATCTGCTTTTGCATAATAATGACACTCTCTAAAAACAATTTCTGAACTTCTGAGTAGAAATTTCTTTAAATCATTGGTGAGTGAAACAATTAATAACTAATGTTATAAATTTAAAGTAGGTTTCATTATGAATACGTCAGCAGTTCAAAAGAAATCGCAAAATTAATTGTAATGAGTGTCATTATTATTGTAAACGATTGTACGATCAGGAAAAGCTTTTTATCAATATATTTTCATATAATTCAATTTAATTGAGACTTTTCCGGTTTATAGCTGATTATTAGTGTAAATGGTCCTACTTTCGCCTTAAAAATTTAGAGTGACTTGCTTGTATATCAATTTCAAGGACACTCTATATTTGTTAGCAATATTATACATTCCAAATAGTAGTGAAAATTTCCTGAATTCTCGAATTAAGTAGGTCGAATAATGTGGTATGTTTTGAGACTTGCCTCAGGACGTGAAAAATAACCCTTCCTCTGAGATTCAAAAGTAAGTTTACTTTATGGAATTAAGAGCTAAATATATACCGGGTGTCCGGCATAATGATGTGCGCTACTATGGAGGGTGTGTTCCTTGGGCCATTTTAGGGGGGTACTTTCTATAAAATTTTTCGATTTGAACCCTCCTTTACGAGATAAGGGCTTCTAAAAAATTAAAAAAAAATCGGTTTTAATTTTTTTCTCAAAAACGGTTAAACTTATAAATATGAAAATCGGTGAATACATTTAGTTAATTAAGTGACATTGTTGAATACGATTTTTATTTTTACGAAAGGTCTACAAGGGTGGCAACCACTAATCTCTTAATTAGATCTTTTTATTCTAAACGTTTCTCGATATGAAAAAATTACAGTAAATAGAACAATCAATTTACAAAATTTTCCACCTCTTAGTAGTTTTATGCAGACACGCGTTTTCTTTAAAATCCACATACGTACATATCCTCTGATGTAGAATATGCAAAAAAAATAATTCATATGAAACGTAGTAGGTTGGTGGTTTTAATTTTGGACATATGTGCCAAATTGGAAATATTGAAAATTCATAATTGAAATAGAAATTAACAGAAAAGCATAACTAATTTCGTGGTAGATATCTGACATTAATTGTTAATGACAATCCAAATAATAAAACTATAAATCAAGGTGACAGCAGCCTACTACATTTCATATGAATTATTTTGCTTGCATATTCCACCCCCGAGGACCTATGTGGATTTTATTTTTTTAAAAGCCAACGCGTGTCTGCATAAAAGTACTAAGAGGGGAAAATTTTGTAAACCGATTTTCAGATTTGTAAGTTTAACCGTTTTTGATAAAAAAAATGAAAACTGAATTTTTTTTCAATTTTTTAGAAGCCCTTATCTCGTAAGGGAGGGTTTAAATCTAAAAATTTTATAGAAAGTACCCCCCCTCTCCTAAAATGACCCAAGGAACACACTCTCCAAAGGAGCGCACATATTTTCACAGAAAATCATGATAAACTTACTACAATGGAAAATATTATTCAAAAGTTCATTTATCATCCAAATACGTTTTTACAAAAGAGCTCTCTTGCATTAGCGTCGTACCCAATTTTTTTATATGGTCCTGCTCCGTTTGATCTTCCATCAATAATTCATTTGCTTTTTCATTCAGCTATTTGTTGGACCATATACAAACTTATAAAAATATATGGATGCCATATTTTATCCTATATTTGAAGCATCATGCCAGTAAAAGGGAGTTTTAAAAATTGTGAAACATTATTGACATATATGCCATAAAACACTCTTGCTGAATTATCTTCCGTTCTCTTGAGATACAAACGATGAAGTATTGGCTTCATAAATCAGTCTTAATATAAAGTGGCTGAAGCTTTATTAAATAAATATCTATAGAGTGATTTGTTTTAAGACCGTTATATTTTTAAGTTTCCAGGGTAATCTTGAAGTCTACGATTCCACCTATTTTTATATATTTTCCATAATAAACAGAAATTTACAATACAATTTACTACATAGGTTGTTTAAAAGTTAATTTAATGTAGATAATTACAGTATGTAATATTAAGATGGTACCGTTGATCTAATCATAAAATTATGCTTCTACATGCTTGCTAAATCTGTAGTAGATAGACAAATTTATGTTAAATTACATGGAATTAAAAATATGAAACAAGAAGCTAGTAAATAATATCAAATTGTGTGTAAAAGCCAACGCTAAATGATAAGTAAGCTAATCGAGCGATTTCTATAAAATTATGATTCTATAAAGAATGTATCATAACAGGACTGTATTGTAATGGAAAATATATGAAGGCATTTAAAAACATGGATTTTTCATATTACCCAAACATTTTAATGAAGCGGGTGAGTTAAAAGTACACTGAGAAAAAAGAAACTCTTGTAGCAACAGTTCTCTTGACGTCAACATTTTGATTGTTACCCCAAGAACATTTTTCTTGAAATAAAACAAAGGGGATCAAAATAAAATTCCTCTGACCATTTAAACTATCAAAAATAAATTGTTGACGACTTACTGCTTAATCCAAAAATTTTTCATGTTAAATCAGCTTCATAATTTGTTCCGTCTATGTGCTATTCTTTTATATTATTATTTGGACACAATTCAATGATTTTTCTTTAAATTAAAAATTTTACCTTTTCGAACGTTAGATTAACAGTATGATGTTTATATAGATCAGTTTTGTAATTGCTGTTTGACATCTTTCTTTCAGTTAATAGGATCAACATAGTAGATTGAATAAATACGTTTTTAGGTTCCTCTATCGAATACTTTTATGTCGAACTAAAATAATAATGGAATATTGAAGTAAGAAATATTTGTTGAGATTTTTAAAAGGTTAAGTGATGTAGTTTTTCGGTTCGTCATATATAACCGTGAAAAAATTTAAAAGTTTTTGAGTATTTCTTTTTCGGTGTAGGATTGCTTTAAATTTTGAGATGTAGGTTATGACCTTTTGTTTACTTTACATCTAAATGCAACCCTTCTTTTGAATTTTCTTTTTCCACTGTTAAACCTGATGTATTTATCTCGTACAGTGACTGTACAAGAGATTCAACTAGACTTCTACCGTTCTCTATTACACAAACAAAACAAGGTCCCACCATGTTGCTGTTTCAAATGTTTTATAGAATAGAATATTTAGTCAATGTAAATTTGCATCACAAAATAAACGTTTATTTACGACCACTATATTAAGGATTAATACGCCTGTTTTCCGGTCTAATAATACCACGCTTGATTTTATAGCATTTTATTTAGAATTGTTATTATTAACATTTCTCTCAAGAACGATCTTGTCATTTTGACCGAGATGGTTTAAATTTATTCGAAGTTGAGTTTTTGAAAGATGGGAGGGGTCTACAACTTTGCCAGGTAGGACCTAGATTTTTTCAGTAATTGCGATTTCGCTGAACAGTGAATCTTCAATATAATTTTTCTCTTGCGTAGTCAATTTCCAACCACCATGACGCTTCACAGTGGTAATATCACCCCCAGTAATATTGCCGAAGAACACCTCATTCTATTTTTTTTGTATATATATTTTTAAGTATTAACAATATTATGTGAAACTATCTACTCTGCCGACTAAAGCCCCGACCAGCGTTGAATTACACCCACAATATCTACCCATATATTCTTTATTATTAGCTTTTGTAACATTTTTTACTGTATTAGAAACGTATTTTAAGCTAATGGAAATCAAATCTCCTACAATTCCTATCAATGAAATCATATGTATGCTCTCTGATACCAAACATCTAGGTATGCTAATGAACAATTCCACAGACAAAGCTCTATTCAATAATTATCTAAAGAAAATTAATCTAGTTAAATTTACTAATCTGATTTAATGAAAACACTCTTAAATATCTATCTAAGTTCAGTTTTGAAATTGTGGGAACTCGAAAATTCAACCACAATAGATGAGATCTGACCTATTTCTGCATTTTTAGGATTGCTTCTTCAGGAGGCCACCTGAAGAAGCAATCCTAAAAATGAGATTAATTTTCTTTAGATAATTATTGAATAGAGCTTTATCCGTGGAATTGTAGATGTTTGGTATCAGAGAGCATACATATGACTTCATTGATAGGAATTGTAGGAGATTTTATTTATAGTAGCTTAAAATAACTTTCTAATACAGTAAAAAAAAACCTCATTCTATCCGGTCCGGTAAAACTTTCTGGATAAGGGAGCCCACGAAATGCAGCCACTTTTGAAACCGTTTTCGAAGTAGAATGAGTACATATAGGTATAATAACTGCCTTTGTTTTAGACATGGGTGACATCCAAAAAGGTTCATTCATTGCATCGACAAGCACCTTCGACTCCCCTGATTGTTGCAACCTGTAAATGATTTAAAATGAAATGCTTAATGTATAAATTGTGTATTAATTAAAATTGTGTATTTTCTACCTTAACTTATAAATATTCCTCATCTGGTGCTTTTTTCAAAATTTCTTCGATTTGGTTTCTCTCCAGTATCTTTGCCTTCTTTAGTTTCTTAATTCTACTTTTAAATATGAAGTAAGTTTACCGTACTACGAAATATCAATATCTTTGTGTATTTTCAACATTGATTTTATCATGGAGTATTTTGTCCATATTGAAGAAGCAACAAACCGTTTCTCCACATTGAGAACGTAGGATAGTAGCACTTCTGTAATTGCTCCTTCTCCTAGGCCCCTTTTTTCCGCCAGATATCGAATTCCACCAGTGTACTTCTGGTACACTTTTGCTTTTTGCTAGTAACGGACGTAATATTGTTTCTTGGGCTTTTTGCTGGATTTCAGCAGAAATGGAGAAATTCTCAGCATTCTCACTCATTTTTTGTGCCGATTTTGCACATTTTTTCATTCTTGTTGACAAATAAATTCAGGCCATAGAAATGACTTTCTAATATTCAACTGACAATCAATATTCTTGATTAAAATAAATTTATCAAATTTTAAAAACCATAATTTTTCACCTGCTCTCACACGGCTTTCGCTTTCCTAATTGGCCGGAAACTGTCAGCTGCTCCTCGAGTGTCCATTTTTTCCCGTGGAATAAAGGCTTGTTAATTCCATTATATAACTAATAACTATTTTCTGTTGTAATTGTTATATTACTGTTTGTGTTTTACAACTGATATCATTACATAATAACTATATTACAGTGTATAATACAGCTATTTGTTTTTAGAAATAAAATTGTTTTCAAGTATCTTTTGATATAATAATTTTATAAGTGGACATCCCACATTTAAAAAACAATTATGTTTCTTTTTATTGTGGTTAAAAATATTACAGAACTTTACTAAAAAAATATTATAAAACAGATTAGTTTTATTAGCTAAAATGTTTTATAAGCTAATATTTATAAAATATTTATATGTTTGCCGTATAAGCTGATAATTATTTACCTGCCAAAACGTTTATAAAATATTTCAGTTGCTGACAACAAAATTGTGGTAATAAAACAAATTTGTATTTTGAAAGCAATAATAATACGACAATAATAGCTATTTATGCAACAAGTGCAAAACGTAAGTGTTTATTGCACTTGACGTGAAATTGCAGACTCTATTTTTTCTACGTTCATGATTAAAACAAAAATAGCTATTTATGATATACGTGTTAAAAGTAAGATTTTATTTTGTGAGTGAAGATGATTAAAAAACGAGAGTAGCGAGTTTTTTAACTTCACGAACAAAATAAAATCACTTTTAACACGTATATCATACACTATTTTTTCTACAAAACAATCGGAAGAACTTTAAACTCAATAAAAATAAGATATCAAAAAATACCACACAGATCGCAATGTTTATGAACCAAAATTTTCGTAGCAACCAGTGCTGTTGTTAGTTACGGAAAAAACGCAAAAATATTAACAGCATTTTCTAGTAATATTATAAGTATAATGAATAATCTCGATAATGAGCGTAACGAATCCATCCCTGCTGAAATCGAAGAAGTCGCCAGTCGAGCAACATTGGAATTATTGCCGGCGAAATCAAAGAAACAGTACGAAATCGCTTATAGACGCTTTTCGGAATGATGCAACATTAAAAAGGTCCCTGGGAAATGTAACGAAAGTGTTTTACTGGCATATTTTGAGGAAAAAGCCAAGATATGGAAATCGTCAACGCTGTGGTCAAATTATTCCATGATCAAAGCTATGTTAAAAATAAAGCAAGATCAAGATATAAGCAAACATTATAAATTTATTGCTTTTTTAAAACGGAAGGGTAAAGGATATCAAGCAAAAAAGTCAAAAGTTTTGACGAAGACGCATATCGACAAATTTTTCACAGAAGCAGAAGACGAAAAGTATCTGATGATGAAAGTCGCAGCAATAGTGGGTGTCTTCGGGGTGTGTCGCCGGGAGGAATTGTGTCAGATGACCATCGACAATATCGAATATTTGGGCACTTCGGTTGTTGTGATCATACCAGATACTAAAACGAAAGTGCCTCGGACTTTCAGTGTTGTTGGTGAATTCTATTTAAACTTTTTTTGAAAGTATATGGCACTCCGGCCACCAAACGCTGACCATAGACGACTTTTTCTTAAATATATGAAGAATAAATGTGTGAAGAATCCAGTCGGAATTGACATGTTTGGTAAAATGCCTGCCGACATTGCAGAGTTCTTGAATCTACCAAATCCTCAACTCTACACCGGACACTGTTTTCTTCGTTCATCGGCGACATTGTTAGCAGATTCTGGTGCAAATCTTACTACCATCAAGAGACATGGAGGATGGAAATCTTCGACGGTAGCTGAAGGCTACATTGAAAATTCACTGGAACAGAAGAAGGAAATTGCGTGCCAAATACTTCCTACTGCTGCAACTACTAGCAAGACCACCAGTACTGCCAGTAGTATTCCTACAGAAAATAGATGTGTCACACATGTTGACAGTAAAACCAACTTAAGTATGATGACTCCGCAGGGAATTACAATTTCAAATTGTTCTAATTTTACTATAAATGTTAATAGTAATAACTAGTTAAAATGTTGGTTTGTACTTATTTAAAATAAAAAGTTGTTCATGTGTTTGTTAAAATGTTTTATTAATTTTCAAAACAAAATTTAAATAAACTTTGATTTACTTTTAACACTAGTGATAAAAGTAACTTACTGTTAACACGCGTGTCAAAAAATTACATTTTTAACATCAAAAATGACAATTAAAAAGCCCACTTTTAACAGTTTTGTAGAAAAAATATTTTTTGTAATTCAGTTGATATTCAAAGGAAGCTATAAAACTGTTTGTTCGTTGGGTGATCTTCACTTATTGACCTTTCTAAAACAACACTAATTCAAATTAGCCGAATTATCATTAACAAGTTCACTCAAACAGGCTAATAAATGTCTACATTAATTAAGAGGAATTTATTCAGGACCTTTTCCGAAATGCTGGCAAATAATAAAACGTCGTCGTACGGGAAACAGTTAATTAAGAAAGCAGTCAGCAATTCCGGTTCGAAAATTAACTACGTTTAATTAACAGGATGTTGTCAAGAAAGTAAAATGATGAGATGCGTTGACCCAGAATACAGCGAAGGACGGTTTTAGCTGGAGTTAATACTTTCTCTTAAGTTTCCAGACAACGGAAATTTGATGGGATAGTTTGCCAACTTGCCCACTTATAGAAGCAGACAATTTCTAATTAATGTCAATTTATATACTATGGACCCCCATGCAGCGTCTACGAAGATCCGAGTAGATTAATTTCGGCTAAGATAATTATTTTCAAGAAAAAATTATAAACGGGCACATATTTCATAACTATTGGGCGTCTTGGATATTTTAAAAATAATTTATTAGTTCAGTTTCACGCACAGTCTATACAAAAATAAAGGTATATTAATATCAAGGTTGTTGTTGTTGATGTTGTTGTTCATAGCGGTGCGGATTGCCAGCAGCACTCAGGTCTGAAGACACATTGTACATGCTGCTGATTATATAGTTCAAAACAGACCCGTGCTGCGCGCAAAAGCGAGCTCCAGTTCTGCTGCAATCTCTCTAATGTCTTGAGGAGAAACGCCGCCCCAAGGTATCTATGTTTTTACCGTTAAACAGGCACAGTTACAAAGCCTGCACCTTGCGATATTGCTTAAGCCAATCCTATGTAGGTGCTTGTTCAGATGTCTGTGGTCTGTTAGGAGACCCGTGACAATCCTGATGTCGCTTCTGTTAAGTATAATGAAGTTTCGGTTTGTGTCAGCCCATGGGTCTCATATAAGTAGCCTGGACTGACGCAAACCAGATCCCACCTACCAATCTTCAGTTGATTGCTTTTTGATTCAGTTGTCAATGGACCTTGCGAGATGGGATTGTGGTAACCCCAAAACTGGTTCAGGCCCCACAAATTAACTGCTCGAGTCTTGTCTGGCCAACATGTCAGCCCTCTCATTACCGGTCACATCACGGTGACCCGGAACCCAGGTCATCTTAACACGATTGTCTTTCCCAAGAGAGAAAGAGCTTTGACACATTCCAGGACCACACGAGAGGTGATCCTGAAAGACAGAAGTGCTCGTAACGCTGCCTGGCTGTCTGTACATACTTGAATATGCTGATTTACATATCTCCTCCTGATATTCTCTTGAACACAGGCAGAGATAGCAAATATTTCTGCCTGAAAGACGGTGGTGTGTTTCCTCAAGAAGTGAACTAAATTCACTCTTGGTCGTACTCCGCCCTCAGCCCTTTTGAGACCTGAGCGTCAGGATTAAAGAACCAGACTTCTCGGAAAATCTACCTTAAAATTTCCTTGAAAAGCATAAATAGAGGATATCTGGTCGCTGGGTGCAGTAGTTTATCATCCAGAGTAGCCCCTAAAATAATATTTAAAAAATACAGAAATACAAAATAAGACTATACAGGCTGTTCCGCATAACAACCGACACAGAGTGCACCTGACATACCTATATTGCACACAGGCGGAGTTACAAGCCTTGAAAGTGTTTTAGTCTATCTATTCTTCTGGGAAAGTGTTATCTAAATATTGCTACACAATCCTGGCCTTGTGGGGTGGAGCTCCGTCGGGTTGAAACCATAGATTGCTCCTTAACTGGAAAGGCATATTCTACAGAAATGCAGGATGTTCTTGTCGGAAATTTGGGTAACTCACGCTGGTCAGTGTATGTTCATAAAAATAAGGTCTACAATTTTCTACATTTACTACAATTTGAGCTATAAAATTAATTCTGTTTTCAATGTGACGCTCAGGCAAATACTCCAAATTGTGAATTGTGTAGTCATGATACTCATTGGTCTTTAAAATTCTTTGAACACTTGATTTATTTAAATTCAATTCCAGGCTACCCTGCCGTATAAAATTTCGTGGATTTTGTTCGAAATACTCTGACAGCCTAGCTGTATTAACATTGTTTCTTACCCTTCGGGCAATTATTTGATTCTTCCCGAACAGAAAATGCACTTTCATTTCGTCGTAAGGTCGCCTCCAATCTTGTAAAGGTTCTGCGATCAGGAATGAGGCGCTCTGGATACCTTTCTCGATATAACTCTACAGCTCTTCTCACATTTTTTTGTGATTCGCCGTAAATTAGCAACACATCAACCTTTTTTGAATGAAAAAACATTTTGTAGGCACAAAAGTTATACGTTTGACCGTCGTATTGGGTAATGACAAGTATTTTGTGACATCTATGCACTTTAAACAACAAACATTCAATTATTTTCCAACCACCGCTATTGTGATTTTTAAGTAGTATTTCTTTTGAGACTATGACGATATTGCTTATAACTTTTAAATGGGAAGTAATACAGATAATTTTTAGTTTTTAACAGGAAAAACATTTGGGTATGTTTCTGGAAAAATATAATTGGTGACGTAATTAGTCGTTTCTGTCAAATTCCAAAGATAATACTTTCGATTGAAAATGGAGCTTACCTCATCCCATTTTAACACCACGTGTCCCAAATTGTATTTATTTTTTTTTGTATTCTCACAGCAGGCCATAATATCGAGTTTGAGACACCCTGTACCTATTTTTTACTGTATTCGAAAGGTATTTTAAGCTAATATAAATCAAATCTCCTACAATTCCTATCAATAAAGTCATATGTATGTTCTCTGATACCAAACACCAAGGTATGCTAATGAACAATTCCACAGACAAAGCTCTATTCAATAATTATCTAAAGAAATTAATCTATCTAAATTTACTAACCTGCTTTAATGAAAACACTCTATAAATATCTAACTTCACTTTTGGCAGTTTGAACTCGAAAATTCAACCACAATAGATGAGATCTGGCCTATTTTTAGGAATTGTTCATTAGCATACCCAGATGTTTGGTATCAGAGAACATACATATTACTTCATTGATAGGAATTGTAGGATATTTGATTTATATTAGCTTAAAATACCTTTCTAATACAGTAAAAAATGTTACAAAAGCTAATAATAAGGAATATATGGGTAGATACTGTGGGTGTAATTCAACACTGGTTGGGGCTTTTGTCCACAGAGTAATTAGTTTCACACGATATTATTAATACCTAAAAATATATAAAAACCCTGTATCTAGCTGTTGTATAATTAAAAGTAATAATCTAATCTAATGCGATTTCCAGACTTACAGCTATAATAAGACATAGGTAGATAAAACGCTGTATTCAATACGTTATTGCATAAATAGCTATATTGACAATTACCATACATACATCATTTTTTATAACATCGGTAAAGTGAATACAGCATTCGATAGAAATAATAAAACAGAACAGTTCCATTGAAGGAAGAAATTAATAGTTGTAATACTTTTGCCTTTTAGAAAACCAAAGCAAAATGAGACTGCTTCCTGAAAACATGTTTTCAGTTTCCTTTTTAGCTGCCTTTCGATAGGGTACAAGGGATTTATTAAGGCAATAATATAGCATTTAACGATTTTTTCTTTGTGTCAGCGAATTTTAGATATTTTCTATTATTCGTTCTTTTCAACTTAAATAAATCTCGTTTCTTATTATAATGTCATATAATGGTTCTTGATACTGCCTGTATCTGTAAAAAGCATTTAAAATTTAAATCAAAAAATGAGGATAATATTTCTTCCAAAGACAGTAGTTTTTCGCGTTTTACTTTTAAGTTTTAGTAAAACATATGCCATGCATAAAATACAAAAATTCGATAGTATTTGAGATATTCCAAGTAAAAAATAGTAAAAACGTGAAATATTTTCAAGTGCAAATGGAATTGCGGCTACAAACATAAACTTAAACTAAATTATTTGAAAAAGTTTTAACTTAAACTATAAATTTAATATAAAAATTCGGAACCATCTAATTGTTGATATTACCCTAACTTTTGAGGTTTACAAGCCGTACGAAATGTTCAGGTATTTTATAACATGTGCTAGAAAAAGAGGCAATTTGTTACTTAAACTGTTAGAGTAGGTAGTAAAATTAATAAATATACACTGTGAGAAAAGTTGCTGTATAAGTGAGATTTTACCAGTTTAGGATGTGTAAAATTTCTGTGTTAATAGTTTTACATGCTATGGCTCCTTTATAAGGATTACAAGATGTGTTAAAATTATTAGGATTATAATAAAATATACTGAAATTATTTATCAGTGATGTGTTACAAATACACCATTTTGTGTAAAGGTAACACTCCTCTGTGTTATATATCCCTGCTCCTGACTGGCAACTGTGCAGCTACGGTATATCAACTGTTCAAACACACGTCACTACGCCATTTTGGTCGTGTATAAATATACAATCCACGTCGGTGGGTTGGTCGTGGTAATAAGTTTCTGCGTCCACCATGCAGTCCCGATTTAAATGCTCTCGACTTTCTTTATGAGGGTGAAGCCTATCAATATAAGAAATAAACTCTGATGAAGAAACTGTCAAAGTAGCTTTGCTATTAATTGCATTTAAGATCGTTCAATACACTAATGAAGAAATGTATTGCATGATTATAATTTCTGTTAAAGTTACATTTTCATCAAGATCAGAGAATCTACTACAAGAATTGGTTCAATTGGTGTGTTCAGAACTCACGATTCCTAATACATTCATTAATACGTCTGGATTCTAATAAGGTTGTCGATAAGTTCTTGGGGTATCTTATTCAAGCTATCTGAACTTCATGGGTAAGATCTGTTAAAGTCTGTGAGGGTGTTTTAAATGCATTAGTCTTCAACCAATCATGTCCAGATATGTTCAATAGCTAACAGATCCAGCAATCTTGGTGGCCAAGGTAAACGGTTGATCTGATATTGATCCATAAAAGTTATTGTGTTTGACTGGCAACATGAGGACTGGCATTATTCCTTATGTATTCTAATTCCTCAGAAATTGAAAAAATTTTACCAAAAAACTTGGAAAATTTGATATTTGATGGGCCGAAAATAGGTATGTAATATTTCGGTGAAAGTTATTCTAGCCTACTTGTCCCAGTTATTTTTAAAATGTGCAGCCTCTACATATGGAGTAATTATTCCATGATGCATTACAATTTATTTGAATAAAAGTATGGATTTTAGTAAATATACAAATGTTATGGCTTTCCTTGATAGGAAATCAAGTGGTTATAGACCCAGAAAAATTGGAATATTTTCCAAGAAACAGGTTGAAAGGTTTATCAAAGAGGCAGATAATGAAAAGTACGTATCCCAAAAAGTTGTTTTGTTAGTATATTTGGAGCCTGTAAGAGAAAAGAATTAACTTATTTATGTAGAGAGAACATTGAATATGCTTAGTCGTTCATTAAAATGGCTATTCCCAATACCAAAACTATTGTTCCTAGATTATTTACAATACCAGAGAGATATACAGATGGAGTCAATTTTTTTGAAATTTTCTCAATATTCAAGTCTACGTCCATCTACCATTGATCACAACCGATTTTTATCACTTAGAGGAATTCAAAATGTACTACATAAGCAGTAGGTATAAATAACATAGATTCAATTTCTAAAAAGATTACAGAATTTTTTAGATTACCTAATGTTACTGATTATACTGGGCGCTGCTTTAGAAGATGTCCTGCAACCTTCCTTGCAGGAGCCAACATATCGATGCTCAAGAGATACGGAGGTTGACTTCTGTGGCAGAGGGGTACAGATAAAATTTCATACAAAATAAGCAGGCGATAGCAAGGATAATTTCTAGGGAGAAAAAAAATACCACTCAGTGCACCTGCAGCACCGAGTGCAGTTGTTATCTTCTTCCAATATTGAAGTTATACGAAGTGAAGAAAAAAATGAATGTTCACCTAATGTCCAATTATACGATTTGACAGATTGTGTTATTAATATTTAAATAAATGAATAGTTTAAAATTCAGTTGTGTTATTTTACTTTTACGCACAAAAGATTGTTTTTAGCACATGTGCCTAAAATTATTCTAATCAAACTGTCATTATTATGCAACGATTTAATGAAAACGTTATTTTCGATCCTTTATATTTTCTTAACTATATTTTTAAAATGTTTAGATCAAAGCATCAATATTGCAGGTATGCATATCTACTCCAAAACAGGGTTCAATTATTTGAAAGATTCCAAGGAAATTATATTTTTCCACTTTGGCGCCTGCGACTGCAAATCTCTTGAAACGAAAGCAAACGTGATTCGCAAAACTCCACAGATTCCTTTGTATATATTTGCATATTTGCAATTTAAAAGTTTTCCGGCAAAGTTGGGAAAGAATTTGCGAAACTCGTAATCATCCCCTGAAATAATATTTATTAAGAAAATACCGTTCCTCCGTTAATGCTTGGGATTGTTATTTCAACTAATGGGGAATGAAATTGAAAAGTTTCGTTAATGAATAAAATTTTGGAGAATTCATAATTCTCGAAGTAAGTAAATAAATCAACATCAAGTTTTGTTAAGAGTTGAATTAGAACTGAGGGTGGAACCGGATGAATGGTGTTTTAAGTTCTAAATAAATTAACCCCTTGTTTCTAATAGATGTAATTCATCTTGAATAAATATTAACACAAAATTCAATCGGTATATCAGATAAGGGCTCCATTTTGATACACAATTATCAACTATCAATTATACAAGGTTCCTCCAGTATACCAGCTTTCAAGCTAAAAAGTCATTTAGAAAAAGTATGTTATGTTTTATCATAACGTGTCCTGAATTTTACGTTCCAACTGCACACTGATAAAATTGTATGTAACGTTTAAAATATTTTATCCACAATCACCTTATAATCGTGCAATCTTTCATCCACACATATGAACCGTCTAAAGTCATACTTTATCCATTAGTGGATTTCACTAGTATCACAGAAAGTTGTTGAAGTGCGCATCATACAATAGCCAGTATATTCTTCTGGATTTGCAATATACAGGAATGTAGCAAATATTGAGAGTAAATTTGCCAATGTAATGATTTCAATAGACTGAGAAGTACATTTTTAATTGATCTATAAAGAATATGTCTTGTGTTAAGCAAATTGGGGGCAGATAAATATATTTTCTGCATATTTCAACAGCATTCACCCAAAATCATTCTTCTATAATGGCAAATTTCCTTGAAGTACCCATCTTGGTGTCAGGTATTGAGAGTAACTACCATCGTCATGTACGTCAGTAATTTTTAAATTTGTCAGTTCGCAGCATCGACACCATAAACCCCCATTATTAGTGCAATCTAAAATAATTCAATGATTATATCTAGCAATATGTAAAAGGTAAAGAAATATTACCTTAATCATTATATAATCTTTATCGAAAGCAGCAGTAAAAAAATTCTCAACATGTGCTATTTCCAATACTACAGCACTTTTTGCTTTGTATTCTCTCGATTCACTCTTCAAATAAGCAGTAAGTTTGTTATATTTTCCAATATCTATATTTCTGTAGGCCTTTATAGTTGCCTTCAACATCGGATACTTCGACCACATAGATGAAATTGCATATTTTTTCCTCAAATTTAAAAAATACGATAACATGGCTTCTTCATTTATTACATTTCGTTTTTTCCTCCATTCGTTAAATTTGGAAAACACGTTTTTGCAATGTTGCCTAGATTTCACTGGCAATAAATAGAAATTTGCTTCTTGAGCTTCTTCGAAAACAGTCACAGAAACACAATTACAACAATTACTTTTTTGCTTTTTTACCAAATTCAGATAGTCTGTATTAAATAATTGATAATAAATAACGTACCATAACAACCAGCAGGTATAACAAAACCTAACACGCTTCATTGAGTACAAGAAATATCAAGTCAAGCTAATATGTTTTTAATAAATTTCAATACTAAATTTAAGATTTACTTAAGGAATGATATCGTGTTAAAATATGAATAAAATATTATTAATTTTAGATAAGATTACTCTTTCTTAAATTATAGGCTTATAGATTTGCAGGAATTAAAATTATTAATATTTTGTAATTAATGCCATACTGTAAAATTTTAAATGTGCATAATAATAGTATTTATAGATATTAATACAACACTTGTGATTATCATTGCCAAAATAATAAAGACACAATTCCAGTATTATTTACTAAAAATTGTATTAAAGTTTTGTGTCAAGGTGGACCGCCAAATCGTGTCGGTTGCTTCGTCTTCTATGGTATACTGAGGAGAGCTAATAAGCTCAAAAGTGGTATATGTCTGGAGTACCGCTAATGAATGACTGTGACATTTGCTGTAAGTTTTTCTTTCTTTATATAAATAATTAAATACTACCAAGTAAATAGTACTTAATTATTTATAAAAGGTGGGTAAAGTAGTAACTAATTATTCTAGAAAGGAATACAATATAGTAATAATACTGAAATAGAAATACTAATTATGAACTTCAGTTTTACTTTTTCTTAACGCAATATTATTATTTACTTTATTAAAAATTATGTAATAGTACCTATTTTAAATATTTGCAGTAATAATTCATGTCTTAGTGAAACTAAGCTACCACTGGAATAAATTTATTAATCTTGACATTAGTATTCTTTTCTTTCCGTGCACGAAAATCTGTGCAACGTTTCTCGATCATGCGCTAATTTTATAATATAATAATTGAATAATTAACAATTTCTAAATCACTTTTAAGATAACAGCGTACTCTTTATGAAATGCGCGGTAGTGTATAGACCGCCTTATATATTTCACAACGTTGCTTTGGGAAATTTATTGCGATATCAGACCTTGCCAACTGTCACTTTGCAGAATATTGCTTACGAAATTAAACCCCAACAGCATCTCGATAAGAAGGGTGGAAAATTTCAACGTGGGGGTTGAAATATATTTCCTTGCTACTTAAGCAGATATAAATGCAAAATTCTCATTGAATGAATTGGTGTTCCACTCGATATATTAATTAATTTATATCCGCATCAAACTGACTGAAGATGGCTTAGTGATGAAAAGAGCAGACGACTGCATATAGTGGACGGAATGTGGAGGACTAACAAAGTTAAACTGATAAAAATCCTGAATGAAGAGTTTAGAAATATACAGCGTGATCCACAACATCCAAAAAATTGGGATAGATGCGTCATGAAAAATAGTCAATATCGTCCAAAAAAAAATTGTAAAATCCTTATAGTTTCCGAGGAAAAAAAATATTGAAGTTGTAGTATTTTCAATCTTTACATCGCTGGGTTACTGTAGTCTCATCTCATCATGCATCATCGGAATGCATTCTATCCGCGTTTTTAGTATTAACGTTTTTGCGATAATGTTTAGATTACTGTAAGAAATGGCTGATGTGTATAGCAACTCAAAGTTGATGGATATCGTTTTAATTCGTGGTGAAGTAAGACAAAATACTTTAGCAGCTTATCTGTACTCATAACGATTCCCCGGTACACATGTGCCAAGTGCAGCTACTTTTACCGCAGTAGTGCAACGGGGGCATGACACGGGAAATTTTTAATCGAATTGTGGAAGAGATGAAGGTCCAAGGTGTACTGCAGCAGCTGGAGAACACATTATAGAGATTGTTGAAGAGAATCCCTAAATAAATACCATGCAAATAACTTATCAAGTACAAGGAATATCCCAATCAACAGTGGAACGTATCATATACGAGTCTTAATTATATCCGTACCTTGTACTATTCCTTACGAATTAGATATTGTGAATAACTGCTGCAACAAATTTACAGCTGACTTGTTAGTTACAAATGAAGCTAATTTTATACGGAATTGAATGTATAACATTCATAATACTTTTGTTTGCAATTTAAATGGGAAGGGATTGTCGATGATCGCTTGGTTTCATATTACCAAATCGAATGGAAAGGGTTCAGTATCTTGAGTTCTTTCGAAATGATCTGCCTGGGCTACTGGAAGATGTGCTCTCAGCTGTCCGATCCTGAATGTGGTTTTTGCAGGATGGTGCTCCCCCTCATTTTCGACAACACGTTCGGGAATACCTTAATGAAGATCAAGGGGTACGATGGATTGGACGAAGGGGATCGGTACCATGGTCGCCACGATCTCCTGTTGTAACACCAGGTATTTCAAATTATGCTATTAATTAAAATAACAAATTAATGTTATTAATTAATAACAACAATAGCGATAAAATCAGCTGAATTTGCTGATATAGAATAGATGTTATAAATTTTTATTTATTTCTTTCCTTGGGAAATTCTATAAATTTGTTATCCATTCATTTTTTATTAAGTATGTCGCAGAATAATGAAAACATATGGTATACAGCTTTGCTGAACACTTTTCGGTCTGGATGGTACGTTATCAATTCTGGTAGCTTGACGCTTCGAGAATCATGACGTTCTCTTCATCTGAAGGAATTCTGAAACTGTAGATTAGGTCCTCGGCTCGATGTTTATATACTCCGACGTACGCACTTTCCTATAATGTTCGAATAAATCTTTTCCAAATACCTGATAAATATAGATCTTCATCCTTGCTAAAATTATTTCCATTGTTCTGTATTTTATGGCTCTCCTTTAGAGTCTTGGTCAGAATTACTATTTCACCAGAATTTTGGTTTCTCCCAAATCCATAGAGTTTCTCGTGATTACTCTGCGTTCTGCATCTGGCGATTTCGCAAAATTATTATTTCTGAGGTGACTCTTGTATTCTTTCAACCTCATACTCACATGTCTGCTCGTTTGCCTAAACACTTGGACTTAGGAGTATCTTACTCCTGCTATTGGTCTTAAGAAATGCTACTCCTATCTTCTTCAAAATGCTGTAAACATAGGTATTAATATTATGTCTTAAAAGACATCCCATTTTATCCGTACATCCATTTATGGAAGGTAAATAGGTCGTTGCTCGACTTTTCTCTTTTTTCTTCATCTTCAGAACGCTCTCAATGGTTTGTTCGATATTTCTTTTCATGTATCCATTTCCTTTGAGAACCGTTCGTAAATGGTGTAGTTTTTCTTGTAGCTGTTCCAGCTCACAAATGATGTATGCTCGATGTGTCAAGGTGTTGATGATACCTTATGTTTGAGCAGTATGGACATGAGATTTGGCATTTAAATATATGTCAGTGTGAGTCGACTTCCTGTAAACACTATACCCTAATGATTCATCTGGCTTCCGATAAGAATATCTGGAAACAGTAGGATACCATTTTCTTCCAATTCCATAGTGCATTTGATATCCTGATGCGATCCAAAAAGGTTTTTAAGTTGCTGAGTCCGTGTGGCCATATGATGAATCCGTTATCAACATATCTGAACCAACATTTCGGCTTCAGAACTGATTATTCTCAGGCTTATTCCTTAGACACTTCCATGCAGATATCTGACAAAGCTGGGGGCAAAGGCGGAAATATATCTGATTCTTCTGTGTGTTATGAGAACTGATCCTCGAAGGAAAAGAAGGTCCATCTGGTGCATACCCTTGCTAACCGCTTAAGGTACTGGGAAACCACGAAACCAGCCTTAATGTAAATATTTTGTACTGTTGTGTTTAATAATTCTAGACAAGTAAATTTGAATCCGATGTACATTGAATTGGTGTAAATAATTAATATAAACTTTAATTTACCGAGTACCAGAATGTTTGCCTAATGCAACGTAATTCATAATGAGAATGTTCAATAATTAGGTGATAAATAAACTCGTCTCTGAGATCAAAGATATTAATTATAAATTAATTAATATGGATTATCTGTTCCATATTACACATAGCTTATGCTGGTGGAGAGCCAACGTTATATGTGGATTGTTTGCGGTTTGGTAGGTATTAATGAATATGGAACATATAGTCGAGGCAATGAAGCACTAAATAGGCCAAAAGTTCGGAATTTTCTGCACTAAGACGGATCGGAATGCGGATTTTTGCATTCGTTTCCAAAAATTTTTTGTAAAAAATGTATCCACTTTGTATCATATACAAATAGGAAATTCCATTGATGCATCCAAAAATGCGTTCAAATTATGCATTTTTTGAGACAGCTTTTGGAAGATTTAATAACTTTGTAAATAAGAGCCACAACTGGCCCATGTCGGATCAGGACCTGGAGTTCAGGAACTCCGATGAAAGTCATTTTTGTGGGACTCACCCAAAATTCATGCCGGGAAGGGGAGAAACTTGGCGCTCGGGGGTTTTTTGGGTCGCTGAATCCAAATATGGCATCGGCAAACCCCTGGTGCACCGGAACCTAGACGTGGACGTCATCTCGAGAGTTTTCCTCACAAGATTGCCAAAAACAACCCCCTCACGTGAATTTTGGGAGAGTGCCACGGAGATGACGTTCATCGGCGTTCCTGAGCTCCAGGTCGGCTGTAGGTCATAATCGTGATCAGCGACCTCGAAAACCCCCGAGAACCCGATTTGGGCTAGTTCTGGCTTTTATTTACAAAGTTACACACACACACACAGCAATGCAATTTCCGGTTTGTATAAGATACAAAGTAGATACATTTTTACAAAAAATGTTTGGAAGTGAATGCAAAAAACCACATTCCGGATGCAACTTGAGGATGTTACAGAGACGGACTTCACATAAATAGAAGCGTAAATTAGTTCACGTTAAATGTATTGCAAGACTGAAACTAGAATCTTGAATAACCCAGTTAAAAAGTATTTTGCGCTATATGTGAATAAATTATGCATCAATTTTACTAAATATTGTTTTGTAGCAAATAGCAACCACTTAATTTTATTATTATATTCAATTGAATATACTAAGTATCATTCAGCTGTAAAGGTACCCTTCTGCAGGGTGTCTAGTCCAAATTTCAAGACTGTATTTTGCGGTTCAAAATATAGGGATTTAACCCAACTTACCTAAGTCCAAAAGTTCAAGGTTGCTGACTTATAGGGTGTCAAAGTTAAATATTAAATTTTGTCTTTTTCTAATAGTTCAAACATTTTGCAAAATATTCAAAATTGACACTGGAGGATTTTTTGAGATGAAAAAATTATTTTGGCCAGATTTATGTTCTACATATCTTCGTCCCAAACTTTTTAACGCTTGTAACATACTTTATGGTATATTTGTTTTGTATTTGGACTAGTCTAGCCAACAACAAAGGCATGTCATAGACTTTCAGTTTAGATTAAAGATGGGCATAGAAATTCTGTGACTGACAGCGATCAGTTATCTAAGTCATTGCATGCATAAAAGCCAATTCATACACAGGATGATATAGAACTTACCCGAAAAAACATTTGGGAATGTTCAACATAATGTACAAATATGGTAATGCAAAACAAAATTAATATACGCGTCCTGAAAACTATTTAAAAATATTTAATTGCACACCGATGGAATCTGGTCTATTGTAATCGAATGGCAATGTAAACTGGTCATGTCACATATCGCACGAAAAAAACGTTGTGTGATGAAACGGGTACCGGCGCAAAAAAGATTTGCAGCGTTTTTACTTTAAAATAAACTTTAAGTTAGATAGATCTGACCAAAGTGACGTATCTCAAAAATGAATCAAATTTTATTACATTAATTTTGAAGTAAAATTGCGGTACTTGATCACTATTAGAAACATAAAATTTATAAAAAAATAGCATATTATTACAAAAACTGTTCAAAATTTTGTCCATCGACTTGGACACACATTTGGGTACGTCTTATCCAATTTAGCCGTACTAAAGCGAATGTTTCTCCTGGTTGCTGTTCTTGTAAACGCAAATTATTCGCGGTAGCTGTGACGGTTTTCACTTCGGTACGGTACACCTCATTTTTCAAATGGACCCACAAAAAGAAGTCAAGAGGATTTAAATCGGAAGGCCGCGGGGGCCATGCTATCAGTTCATCCCGTCCAATCCACCGTACTCTGTGCACTTGATGGAGATAATCTTGAGCATCTAGCCAGAAGTGAGTAGGTGCCACATCATGTAAAAACCACATGCGTTGTCGGGCAGCTAAGGGTACATTTTTAAGAAGGACCGGCGGATCATTGCGAATAAATTCGAGATACTGTAAACCATCCATACGATTGAGCAATATGAATGGTCCAATAATTCGCTCGCTGGTAAAACCACCTGATCTCGCTGGATATGATGTAGGTATAACTAAGCTTCGTGTAGTAAACGCCACACCGTTGACTGGGATACTCCAGGCACCTGTCGAGCAATCTGCCTTCTACTTATTCACGGATTTTCACGAACCACATTCAACATTAGTTTGTCAGCTGCTAAAATACGTTGTGGTCACCCGGGGCTACTTTCTCGTCAACGTTTTGTACATAAATTATCAGTATCAGGTCCACGTTGCACCACTGCCGTAAAAACAGCGTAAAGCGTTGCTGTACATATGAGCCATTTTGAAAATTATAAATATTGACACTCCCACAATAAAAACCCTATTCAGATATAAAAATTGATTTACTTTTTTATATATCAGATATTGTTGAAGTATAGTTGTCCAGCTAGGTACTCCTTTATGTTAGAATTTTAAACACATTTTCACGAAATCTATTAGACTTTTATTATAATTTTTTTGGTGATATCGACTTCTTATTTAAGGGTGCACAACATATTCTCAGAGTTATGAATTAATATGTATGTTGCAAACAATTTTGAGAACCATACAGTCTGCTAAAATTTCAAGGCAATTAATGGTTTAATGGAAATGTTTCATATATGCAGACAATTTTGTGGACTGTACAAAGTCTGCCACAATTTCCAGACAAATAATAGTTTGAAGCGAACATTTAAACTTGACAAACAAGCTGCTTATTTGTCCAAATTCGTTTTACTTCTGTTTGTTGTGACAGGAATAATTCCGACATTTTAAAAATTCCAGACACATATTACTAAAACTAGACCGCAGTTGTTATGAACTTTTTTTCAGTTCCAAGCTGTTACTCGGTGGAAAGCCACAAAAAATTCTACGTCAGAACTAGAGCATTAATAATTGCGCAGGAGAGGTTTTAAAATTCCACTGACGTTTTAATATGTTTTCTGAAATACCTACTCAATTTATTTTTAACTAGTCGTCGCAATTCTTATTATGTATTTATGAACTCTTTGTTCGAGATACAGGTATATATATATATATATATATATATATATCATAAAACCATTCTAACAATATTAAAGCAAAACATAGCTATCCTGCATTATTTTTACCAACAGAAATAACAGCTAGTGTGCATATTTGGTATTGGTAATATGTACCTAATAATGTACAGGGGAAAAAATGACCCCCCACTCTCGATCTCTTTTTTAAGAGAAAATTAATCATCACAACCAAAATGACCTATTATATTTTGTTTTCAAGTAATAAACAAAATTTATAATTTTCCAATTTTCGATACATGTCTATAACTTGGTTGTCTGAAAGTTAGAAAAAAATAATTAATATGTTCTTTAAACACTTTTCTGAGTAGAGTCCAGTGACGTGCCTAACTTTTTTGTAACTTTATTAATTTCTGAAATATAACCTAAAGTTGTGTTTTTTTAATACAAACCATTATTTTTTGTACAAACAAATGTTAACTGTAACTCCACATGGTGAGTTTTCACCGTAACACCTATCTACGAACATGCACCAATCAAATCCAAACCCATCACTGAAAACCGCATCAAAATCGGACTAGTAGTTTTGGAGATAAATCTGAAAAATGTTAGTAGTAAGTCCAGCGAAAGAGTGCTTTTGGCACACTTTGAAAGTGTCTAAAACACACTGAAATGTAATTTTATATTACTGGATGACTGGAATGCTCGAAAAGCTGCGCGAATGGGATTACTCATGATCAGTGCCATATTTGTTTTGTGCCTCCTAGCAATGGCGGAGCAATATAGATTAAACTGACTGTGAATTGAAATGAAATTGAATTTTGAATATGAAGAATTATTTGGTGCTATATTAAGGATAATTTTTCAGTCCCTTATAAAACACGACATGTTCCAACAATAACACCCACAAAAATACACAAAGAATAACACTAACTAGATACAAGATAACACAATGTACTGGTTAACCACACTGTACGCCAATGACGTATTTAAAAACAAAATAATGGGAAATTAAGAACACAATTCATATCGTACGTGCAGATGATTGTCTCTCCCGCACCCACATACATAACCAATGAAGTATTTCTTTGCTGAGTTTCATGTGCTTCCTTTTGTCTGCTCGTAGGTGTACCTTTATTTGGATACGCAATAGAACTAAGAGCATTCCACATCGTACATTTCAGTGCTAAAACATAGAAATCATCAAGGTTTTGGTTAAATTACTCCATGTTGAAGGTGACCATGAACATAAGGAATCAGGCCATAACGAAATATTAGAAGCATGTCATTTTGTTACAAAATTTTTACTAAACAATATAAAACTAAAAATAAATTAAAACCTATAGAGCATGATTATGGCACTAAACATCGTGATGGTTCATTTCAAATACCTAAACCTAATACTGCAAAATTTACAAAATGTTACTATTACCTTGGACCCAAATTGTATAACATGCTGCCGGAAGATATTAAATCATGTAAAACATATGCATCTTTTAAAAATCGTTTAAAATTATTTCAAACAGAAAAAACAAGACTTAATGTTTCTGCTTTGCTTAATGTTTTTGAATAAATATTAATTAATTACACTGCACCTAATAGTTGTCCTCTTTATTCTCCCACGTTTGTTCCTTACTTCCTTTATTCTTAATTTTTAAATTGTTAATTTACATATTAGTATTAAATGTTAAATAACTATCTGTAAATTGTAGGTATGTATTTGTTTTAGGTAAAATGTAAATGTGATGAGCCACACTCAAGGTTCGCCTTATTATATATTTTTTTTTAAGTGAAAGGGGGAAGGATATCGATCGACAAAGTAGAAAATATTGACAGGAAAACAAATCGACAAATTCCTCGCCGAAGCGCAGGATGAAACACAACCCATTAAGAAGGTTGCCGCAATATTCGGTGTACTTATTTGGATTCTATCGTCGCGAAGAACTGTGTAACTTGACATTCAATAATATTGAAGAATTGGGAACATCACTATATGCGCATATATATTACATTATATTTGAAGTATTATAAAAAGTACATAGCCCTTCCATTTAAAACTGATCATTTAAGAAATCTCATAAAATATATTAAATAGTAGACACCAATGATTTAAAGTTGTATTTTAGTCACTTACAAGATGCGTTGAAAACTATGCTTTTACTGACATCTGTAAAAAAAATTGTTTTATTTACAAGAAATGCCATACATAATTTAAGATAAAAAAATGTAATGCATTTTTGAAATTGTACTGACAATAGCTAACGGAAAACAAATATTGTCACATACACAAATTAGAATTGGAGTAAGAGGAGGTTGAAAAAAAAACATTCGCATTATTTACATATTTATATTTTTATTTATATTACTTCAAATTGTTCGTGGCGCATCCGCCATTATATACAATTTTTTATTGCTTATTTACTTGTGTCATTTTCTATGTACTTGTGTACAAATAAGAATACTCAATGCGATAAAATATACATATTAAATTTATTAAGAAATTTTATCGTTATTTAATATCTTTAATTTCCGTTAAATATATGTATAGATACCTATATTTTTAATTATCTACATCTATCCATAACGAAAGCATAACGTTATTAAACATTCCCAACTAGCAAAATAAATTTTATAAAGATTGTATAAATAGCTATGAAATAAATTTTAATAAGAGCTTCAAATTTCTATAATGTGCTTAAATACCTTTATACGATACTTATAGAATCAAAAAGGGCCCACTTTTATAAAACACTTTGGTAATGTAACAGTTCTATAAAAAATGTGTACAACACTTTTAAAACAATTTTATACAGCAACTATAAAACCGTTTTGTAGTTTGTAAGTATTATTTAAAGAAACACTGCATTTTTTAGTGAAGAATATTAGAACCGAAACATTTTAAGATTGGTGTATAACGTCATAATTATTTACGCTTATATTTATAAAATCGGGTAGCCTAAACTCAATGGCGCAATGGTGCATAGATATACAATATTTAAACAATCTGGACTTCTAATTCACACATTTATTTGACAATAAATTAAGAGTTATCGAATATGGATCATTATTTATCCATTTTTTATTTTTGAAGTGCCACTTCTTTAGAGCCGGTAGGAAAAATAAAACCTATAAGTAAAATTAAACGTCGACACGTTTGACTGGAAATGTTAATTTCAAGAATTTGTTTGTATTTTTTTTTATTAGTGCTTCGCGATACACTATACCTTAGGGGTCAAAAATTAAGGTTAGGTTTAGAATTTTATTACATGCAATTGCATGCGTGCATGCATATTATTATATGCAAAAATTTTGTTTCTTCAAGCTACAATTTTTTTATATAACATATTTGAAAAACAGGGAATATTTGTATAGATTAAGCACAACTATAAAACTATTTTATAAATAAGCGCATTTCGAGGCTAAAAAATAATTTTATTAATTTATTTATATATCCTTAATAAAACAAGTTTATACAACTATTTTATAAGATAATAATTAAAAGTTATTTGCCTAAGTATACAACTCTTTCACAATATGTTTACAATCCTTATATATATATTTTTTAAATGTTGTATAATTCTTTTATAAAAATTTTAAAGAACTGAAAATTATTATTTGTTCTATAAAACATGTTGTAAAAACTATTATAAAACAATTTTACATGATTATTTCAAAGTTATAAAATAGTTCGCTTCTTTTAAAGTTCTATTTTGCTAGTTGGGTTCCCTCACATACAAATTCATTTAAAGCTATTAATATCATGTGCTTATATCAAATTTTATTGATGATAGTACATTATGAGATTCTACTAAGCGACACAATATAGTAAATGAATTAAATAGCTGCCGTCATATAAGAAACACCCTTTCTGAATGATGCTAAACTACAGAATTGTGACTTGTGAGTGTAACCCTCTGTACTGAATTCAATTCAATTCAATTAACAATAACTACATTGAATGATGTTTTCCATTTACGTTGCGTCGATTGTATTAGCGACTTGATTCGACGTGTATTTGTAGATTGCCAATTCGCTTGAATGGCAATTGGAGATTGAAACAGTAAGTGAAACCTGCTATTAATTTTAGAGATGATAATTCGAGTATAACCCAGAGAATAATGTGAACTGTTAATTAGAGAATGATACGAACTGTTACTCTTGATTTTGCACAAAGCTTAATTGCTTTTATATCTCATTTACAATTGGATTAAATTGTGTTAATGGATCTTGTTTATCTAAAACAAGCAAAAAGAATGCGTCTTGCCTTTTGTGGATATAATTTTATACATTTCTATTATATACTAGTGATGTTCTGTACTACTCTATATTTTAATCATATATACAGGATTATATACTTAAAACACCCAAGGCAAACAAAGGGGAACTAAAAAAGATAGCGATAATCTGCAAAAACGAACTTCTAGGAATTGTTAACGGCTTCAGTTTTATATGCAGACACCACTGCGGCACTCCAGATGTCGACGTCGTGATGTTCTATTTTTTTTGTCCGTAGAAACTCTACAGGTGCTATATATAGCAAGGTTGTTGATTTCTATATTTTTGTTGCAGAATTAAAACTTATTTAGACAACAGAGAGCAATTTTCTTATTATAATGGTTTCGAATCGACTTATTGTATTGTATCTCAGGTATTCCTCAGGGTTCTGTACTAGGACCTCTTTTCTTTTTACTATGTATTAATGATTTGAATGGTGTGACTTGTTCTTCTAGACATTTTTGCGCTGATGATTTAAAGTTATTTTCCGTTATAAATAGTTTAGAGGATTGATCTTGAACGTATAAATTCTTGGTGTTTAAAAATAGTTTGTATCTTTTTAAAGTAAACTATCGCTGTATGAATTTGAAGTAGCATTGATAATAATCTATCCCGTTTTAATTCTTATTTAGATCTTGGAGTAGTGTTTGATGGAAAATTGACATTTAATGACAATATTAGTGAAAAGACGAAAAAGGCATTGAGGTTATATGGTTTTATTATTCGCAATTGTAAGGCATTTTCAGATATTGGAGCTATTAAAGCAATATAACATAAAATAATAATATAATTAGCTTATGTTCGCTCTAGGCTTGAATATGTTGCTCTAATATGGTATTCTTATTATAATATTCGAAAGTGCAGATCCAAAGAGTTCAAAAAATGTTTTTAAAATATTTGACTTGCAAAGTTAATGGGATTTATCCTGAAATAGGACTGAATTAAGACATTTTAGTAAGAAGATTTAGTGTTGAAACTTTAGATTCTCGTAGACTTTGTATGTCACTTATATTTTTATACAGGCTGTCTCAAAATAGAAGGCCGTACCATTAACCACATATTCTTTGGACAAAAATAATGCGACTTTCCTTATGCCAATTTTTATTTGGACGTCTCTGTTTCAATATACAGAGTGTTAAAGTTATGTTTTATAAAACTATTTTTGTTAATAATCTCATTGTTTTCTAAGATACACACTTGAAATTTTGCACGTATTTTTATCTTATTCCGGCATACTTATCATGTAATTTTGGTGAAAAAAACCGTAGGGTGAATGGAGGTAACTGAGGGATGCAGTATCCTTTATCCCCTCCAGTTATTTATAAGTACGCCTATGCAATTATTTCTTGAAACATCAAACGTAGAATTTTCTTCTGATCATTTTACCTTTTTTGTATTTTTTTGTTTAAATACCTCGTTTTGGAGAAAAGCGGCAATTTGTAGTGCCCATAAATCTATCATTCACTACCATTTTCAAGTGAAACTGAAATTCTGTGGATATACCTGTTATTACAATACTTACTGAATGAATATTTGCTAATTAAATTAAAAAAAGAATATTTTTCAAAATATAAGGTTTTCGCTACTTAAAAGAGCACGTACATGTATTAATGAGGAGGGTGGGCAAGTAGAGCGTTTGTTAAATTAGTAGTAATTAAAAAATTACTTTATTTAATGTTATTTAAGTAAAAAGTTATTATGTTGATCGTTCATTATTTCTATTACTAAACAAGACTATTATTTTTTGGTTGATAAGAGAACTGTATTACAGATTTTAATGTCATATTATTTTTTCAATTCATAAGTATTCTTCATTTTATAAATACAATTTAAAATTATCCATTCTGTTTTAATTAGCAATTATTCATTTACTAAGTTGCCAAGGTATTGTAATAATAGGTATATCCACAAAATTTCAGTTTCGCTTGAAAATGATAGTGAATGATAATAATAATAATAATAATAATAATAATAATAATATTTATTGATTCTTTATGCCAATAGTTACAGTTGGATAGAATAAGTCAATTACACAGAGATAAAATATTATATGTATAACCATAATCAATAGATATATACATACACACATGTATAACATACCTACAAACCATACTTTTTAGTACATGTCATATGAAAAATATATAGAAGAGATAGGCATACGACAGGCTACATAACAACATATAATAAAAATATAGATCAAAATTACAATTTAAAAGATATATCATAACGTTAAGGCAAACAAACATCATACAGAGTCACGATATTCATCTAGAGAATAAAAACTATTCTCATATAAAAACTCTTTTAACTTTTTTTTAAATGCATATTTTGAATTATTTTCCTTGATGTCCATGGGCAATATATTGTACAAATGACTACCAGCAAAAATGGGTGATTTTTTATATAACGTAAGGTTGTGTTTTTCGATACATAAATTATGACGATTACGAGTTAAGTGTGTATGATTATCAGAGTGGATTTTTAGTTTGTTTCTTATGCCATGTATGTAACAGAGTAATTTATATAAGTAAATGCATACCAAAGGTAATATTTTGTTCTTCCTAAACGTCTCACGGCAAGAATCTAATGGTTTCATGTCAAATATTGTTCGTATTATGCGTTTTTGAAGTACGAACACCCTTTGTACGTCTGAACATTGACCCCATACGATGATGTTGTAGGAGGCTTTAGAGTAAAACAGGGCATAATAAATATTAATCAGAGAGCTTTGGTCTAGATTATTTTTTAAAACACTCACGGCAAAACAGGATTGTCTTAATTTACAACACAGTTTTTCAATGTGCTTTATCCAATTAATATTTTCATCTAAGGTGACTCCCAAGAAGTTAGTTTCTGAATAAATGTTTAAATGATGCCCATTGATGGAAATTTTGTTATTGTTATTACATATTTGTTTAGATTTAGTTTTAAAATACATACATACTGTCTTATCGTAGTTTATGATGAGTCTATTTTTGTAACACCAATCGTGAAATTCTTGTAATACGAAATTGACCCTGTATAATAGATCTTCCAGAGTACTTGCTGATAAAATAATAGATGTGTCATCAGCATACATAAAGATTTTTCCATAAGTTATGTAGTTTGGTAGTTCATTCACATAGAGAAGAAAAATAAGAGGACCCAGCACACTGCCCTGTGGTGTCCCGAGAGAGACAATGTGTTCGTCTGACATGGATTCAGCAATTTTTACGAGCATGCGCCTGTCTGTCAGATATGAAATGATCCATTTATTTATATTTCCACGTATGCCGAGTTTTTCTAGTTTTTCAGCTATGAATAAAATATCTAATGTGTCAAATGCGCTGGAGAGATCGAAAAATACCCCCATAACATAATCATTTGAATCTATGCTATTATTGACAAATTGCACCAGTTCAGTTGCTGCAGTTTCTGTAGAATATTTACTTCGGAATCCATGTTGACTGCTAGTGATTAGATTGAGTTTATCTAAAAAGTTTACAATTCGATTTGCAATAAGTTTTTCAATTACTTTGGAAAACACACTGAGCAACGATATAGGTCTATAATTTTTTATGTTGTCGGATTCCCCTTTCTTGAAAACCGGTATAATTAACGCCGTTTTTAATTGTTTTGGAAATTCTCCTAATTCTATGGATTTGTTAATTATTAATGCAAAGCACAATGCAAATTCGTCAATACATTCCTTTATTAGACTTATTGGTACTTCGTCAAATCCAGTTGATCTCTTGTTTGACAGTCCCTGTATAATATTTTTTACTTCATCATAAGTTACCGGATTAAAAAACATAGATTTTCCATTTATTGCTGCACTAGTACACTTATTTGATAGAGAGGGAAAATGTTTGTCTAATTTGTGTTTAACATCTGTTGAAAAATGATTTGCGAATATATCTGCCAGCTCTTTGGTATCACTAATTTTACTATCATTATGATTCAAAACAATATTATATTTGGTTTTTTTCCTATCGAGAGTTTTATTGACTATATCCCATAATGTTTTTGTTTTGTTCTGAGACTGATCGATTATATCTTTGTTAAACAATTGTTTTTCTTTAATTATGTTTTTTTTGTACAGTTTTTTGTTAATTTTGTATTGATTATTCAGGTTCTCGTCAAAAGTTATTTTTCTAAGTGAGTTCATTTGTTTCAGTAGTTGTGACTGACGTTGCAATGCAGCAGAAAATTTAAATTTATTTTTTTGTGTTTTGTGATAAGACGTTTTGTTAATTTTTCGTTTTGGGAAAGCTGCTTCAAAACTATATTGAAATTCAGCCCAGAACAGGTCAAAAAATACATCTATATCAGTTATATTAGGGTTATCTAACAATACTGAAAGTGTACCGGTAAAAATATATTTAAAGTGTGCTATTGAAGATTTATTTATGCTTCTCGAGAGGGTATCTTTCGTCTCCCCCAGGTACATGTCGGCATCATCGTCATTTTCATCGAGACAGGTAAGTAGTTGTGCTGTGTGATCTGATATTTCTGGATCAATTATTTCGTAACTTATATTTTGTATGTTTGTGATTAAATAATCAACTGCGGTTTGAGACATCCAGCGTGAGTTATTATCAATTCGCGTTGGAACATTAATAATAGATTCTAAACCAAAGCTCTCCAACACGTCATGTAATATAGAATTTTCTGTACTTAATTTTAATTTATCGATATTTAAATCACCGCATATGCAGATCGATTTATACTTTTTTGTTGCAAATTCTAGTAGTATAGTTAATTGTCTAATGAATACATGAAAGCATCCCTCCACTGGTGATCTGTATAAAACTATTATACATGTTGTTTTGTTGTAACTTATTGCTGAGCATTCAAATGACATTTCTACTGAAAGATTATTAAGAATTTGAATAGGTTTACATTTTATACTACAGTCATTATTATAGTTCTTAGCAAAAATAGCTGTACCCCCATGTATGCGAGCTTGTCTACAATAACTTGATATCATTTTGTAACCATGTAAATTTATTAAGGATAGGTTGTCTGGATCAGTTAACCAGTGCTCACTAATGCATATAAAGAGAGGATTTATTTCATTTAGAAAGTTTTCTAAAATATTTAATTTATTTGTTAAGCACTGTACATTGATGTGTAATAGTTGCCACTTTGTTAGTTCACTGCGCTCGTACCTGCCGTTGCCGGGATGGTCGCTGTCGAGGCTTGCTGGTGAAAATTTTGTTGCCTAGGGAAGGTAAATCGTCTCACTGCGGCTCCTTCAGGCCAGATATTTGGCATATACACTTCACGGTGGTGTTGAATAGGAAAATCTACTTTAAATGAAGTTGTTGTTTCGCTTTGTCTTAAAAGTTCACATCCAAATGCTATCTGTGGAGCCGTCAATTTTAGACAAGCTAATATATCATTTGGAGTTGTGCCCGCATCACAACGATAAACATGCAGATAGCCTTTTTTTGGTACTGTTTTAATATTATTAGAACTGTTTGATCCAATTATAGGTTTGTTATGACTTCGTTGTTTATATCCAGGTCCGTTTAATTTATTTGTATACATACTTTTTTCTGCTTTTTTTATTCCTTCACTCACTTGAGCAGCTGTGATTTTTTGTGGCTGGGGAATTCCATTACCTTGTGCGCCTGTATTTAAGTTTTTCTTTGTATTGCTTTCAAGACAATTGTTTTGCCTTTTTTTGACACTGCTCGTATTGTCCTTATCAATAGGTGGCGTATCGGGGACACGTATTTGATATGCAGTTTTTACTTCCGAATAGCTGTCATGAGATGGCCCTATAGTTTCGCTTCTGTATTTACTTTTTAATAAACTTATGATTTCTTCTAATTCTGATGTTCTTTTCTCCATATGATAATTTAATTGTTTTAATAAATGAGACTCACGTTTATTATATTCTAGATCTGTGGCCAACTGCCTACACTTGCTCCTTACACATTCATTATGTGTGGTATCATGGCTGACATTATACTCCTTACTTTTATGGGTTTTAGGTATTTCCACAACACTAGCACTTTTACACATATGTTTCTTTAATACATCACTATATTTAGTGTTTTCAGGCACCTTCTTGTAAACAATTAGTTCAATAAGAATAGGTTTTGTCAATTTATTTAGCTCCTGTATGAGCAACGACACCTCATCGGCTGCCATGATACGAATTAATTGATAGATTTATGGTCACTACAAATTGCCGTTTTTCTTCAAAACGGAGCATTTAAACATAAAATTACAAGAGATAAAATGATCAGAAGAAAATTTTACGTTTGATATTTCAAGAAAAAGCTGCATAGGCGTACTTAGAAATAATTGGAGGGGTAAAGGGTACTGCATCCCTCAGTTACCTCCATTCACCCTTCGGTTTTTTTCACCAAAATTACATGATAAGTATGCCGGAATAAGATAAAAGTACGTGGAAAATTTCAAGTGTGTATCTTACAAAACAATGGGATTATTAACAAATATAGTTTTTTAAAATGTAACTTTAACCCTGTATATTGAAACAGGGACGCCAAAATAAAAAATGGCATAAGGAAAGTCGCATTATTTTTGTCCAAAGAATATGTGTATAATGGTATGGCGTTTTATTTTGGGACACCCTGTATAAGTTACTGCTATTAACTTTTCCGTACCTAAGATAAATTTAAGAAAAACTAGCAGCGCCAAATACTAACATTTTATGTAAATCGCCGATTTATGTCTGTGTAACTCGTTTTTCGTTTAGACGAAAAATTCAGGAGATACTCTTGTATTGCTCAGAAATGTTTAACTTTTGCATTGCTTATTAAAATATTGCAATTTCTCGCAGCTTCTAATTTGAAACGTCAATTCTTTAGTGGATTTACTATAAAGGTGTCTAGTGAAAACTTTTGATTTAATAAAAAGAACTCACTTCTTTATCTTGTGGCAAGATATTTAAAAATAAAAAATTATAAAACAAAACGGCTACTATAAGCTATAACTTTTAGAATGCTCAGTACAGGAACCTCGCATACAGTATTGTATATAGAGTGGCTTAAATTTGCAAAAAAATACCCATTTTTATGCTTTTCAATTTTCTTAAAAGAAACGTGATATTTTGTGAAGTTCCTAAAATACAAGCACAAAACTGAAGAAGTGTATTTTCTTTTTCCTTTTATAACTTTTTTTATTTGTAAAAGAAATGTTAAGAAATTTGGTACCCTTCTATTGTTTGGTACCAACTTTCTAAGGGAGACTTAAAAGTATATACGCCAACTATATGCCCAAGTTTCCATAGCGGTAAAATTAAATTCCGCTTTTTTGTAATTTCTGTACTGGATGTCGTAAAAGTAAACTGTATGTAAATTTTGATGCTCAATGATTTCATTATTATTTATAACAATAAGTGGTTTTAATCATTTTACTCATCAATGTCTATTTTAAATCAATAAAACATTGTAGAATCGCAAAATATAGCAAATGATGTGCAAACTAGTTGCTCTTTTTCATGAATTTCATGTTTGAATTGCTACGTCATGTATTAGAAAAGTCAACTCAATATTTTGTTGGCGCTAAGTTACAAAAATGAAATTGAAAGAAAATCGTTCTAATAGTAGTCCTGTGAACCATTGTCCCCTATGTATATCACTCAGTATACTTTCATTACATTTTCTTTTCGCTACGGCTTTATAATCATCTACTTTTGTAAAAGTTAGTCGTCCTTCTTTTACAATCGTCACACATTCAAGCCGTAAAGAACTTCTACTAGATTGGTAAGAGCACGAAGTCTGTTGATAAAATATTACCGATACTCGTTTTATAAATTGGTGGTTCGCAGAATTTGCTAGAAATTGATGTAACAAGATAAAGTGAATTTTTCAAGAAGCATATGTTGAGCTCGTAAAGAACTATTTCCTGGTTGCCTTCACAAATATTTTCTGCAAATGATTTTTCAGCGAACATTTCCGATATAAAATGATAAACTGCAGGAGATTATTTTTGAAATACGAAACTGATTATTACAAGAGAAAAGTGTGCAATATATGCACCTTTTAAGATTATGAAACTAAATTAATGAATAGTTGAGAACTCAACACATAACTTTTGTTAAATACATAGTCAAAAAGGAATTCACACAACACTTAAAGGAAGGAAGAATATTAAGTATATCACTTATTTTCCATATTAAACACCTTTACATTTATGGTTTTTGTTTTTTACTACTACCATGTTATACATCATACAAATACATAAATCGTCAGATTTTTTTACTTATGTTAAGGAAGAGGATACAATTCTAATACTACAATAATAGTTTTAATAAATTATATTTCAGTATTAGATTTCAATTTAAATTAGTTTTTCATTAAAAAAGGTAAGTTGCTATTTATTTCCACGAATTATCTTTTATTACAAATGTTTTTAGAAATTTAGCCAGCAAGAGTTTAAATTCAGGATTTAACATTTTTTTTTTTTTTGATTATTTGTGTGTTCCACGCAAAAGTGGAAAATGAAGTTTTTAACAGCAAGAGACATGCCTATGGTTCCCCATGGAAATTCATATTTACACATTTCTATGATATTGAATAATCGAATATTTTCATAAATTAACAACGATTTCCAACTATTACAAACGAATTACAATTACGAGTGTGATATCTAACAAAGTTAAAGTAAAAGTACAATACAGCTTCTATGAGCTATTATTTGTGACATAATTCTAGTTTCTCTTTAGTTTAATTGAGTTAATTCTTTTTCTTTACCCCCCCCCCAAAATGTTTGTACTTAGTCATAGTTAACCCTATATACAGGGTGTCCGGAATATGAGTGTCGTAATTTAAGCGCTTATATGCCTGACTAAATGCAATAAAAAAACTCTCATGAAAAAAGTTTCTAAAACGAATAGTGTGTCTACAAATACATTTCGAAAAATAAAAATGCAACTGCAATAATATGCAAAACTATGTTACAAAATTACAAACTAAGATACAATTAAGGTTAAGTGAAAGCGCCTGTAACGTAATTTGTTCATAATTTGATTTTTGGATTAGTATCAATGAAGTAAACAATTGAAGTTGCCGAGAAATTCGTTAAAACTGGAACGTACTGTAACGTAAACTAAAAGTAATATTAGTCATATTGGTGCGTACAGTTATAGTCTGTTTAGAAATGAAAGAGAGTAATAAAAGCTTATTATGTGTGCAAATCGTAAATAAATATAGTACTGGTGCTTATATTCAATATTGTTATATTATGTATTATCGATATAGATGAGGTGTAGGTACTTTTAAAAAAACTTTGTGTGACCGGGTTCTACTAACTTGTAGCAGGTAGCTAAAATTTAATCCCCGACAATCCGTCTTTGTCTCTGCCGCTTCAATTTCTCGGTCCATTTCTCTTATAAGTAAACAATATAAAAACAGCATTTCAAAATATGAGGCTACTTTAAGCATCATAATCGGGTTAAGAGGGTTTTTAATAATTCAAATAAAATTATTCAATGTTATTATCAAAATATTTACTTAAATTTAATGAATAGACTTTTATTCCACACAAAAATATATGTATTTTGAAAATTCAAATTATGGTGAGTAAATGTAGTGTTGTATAAATGTACAATAAAGAAAATAAAAAAGTAGGTATATTGAAATTCATCCTCTGGATATTCTGATGAATTATCTTCGTCTCCTAGATTGATAGCGATAGGTTACAAGTAACGTCAATTAAATTATCGAGTTCCCACATCTCCTCTTTTTTTTTGTACATGATGTATACATCTTTGCCAGTTATCTACAGTTACTCGTTCCAAGGAATTTTTTAACAAAATTTTCACGTCACTTAATTTAAACGTCGTATTATTTCGCGCTAAATCTCCTTTTACCTGTGCCCAGACTAATTCGATAGGGTTAAGTTCACAGTGATAAGATGGTAACCGTAGTACCGTTATTTGGCAATTTGTTGCCATTTCATCGATAATATATTTTTTCTGATCTTTATTAAGATTGACAAGTGTCAAAAGTTCCTTTTTCACCATATTTGTTTAAAAAAAAATGTTTTTCCGGATAACCATTGAATTATATCGGCTTTCCTCCAAGCAGTCGTAGGCGTCCGCTTGGTCTGCTGTGAATGGTAACTGGCATTATCCATGACAATTACAGACCCCGGAGGAATAAGATCCAACATTTGTGTAAAATACTCTTCGAAAACATCTGCGTTCATGTCCTCGTGATTGTCACCTGTACTTTTAGATTCAAATAAAAGTAAACCGTCATCTACAAACCACTGGCACTACCTATATGTGTCACTATTAATCTTTGCCCTTTACCTGAAGGTGCCTTGAACCCTGTTGAAAGTCCATCCAAAAATGCTTGTCGAAAACTTTTTACATTTGTATCTTGCCATACTTTTGTTACAGTATATCTCTCGTTGACCCAAGTTTCGTCTAGATAATAAATATTGCTCCCTTCGTCACGGAATTTTCTAATTGATCTTAAGTATGATCTTCGCCAACAAATAATTTCATCTTTATCGATAAGAACTGACTTCCTCTTCTGCTTTTCCCAGTAAAAATTCAACTCTCGTAAGACGGCCCATAATTTGTTTCTAATGATTTTTGGCAAATCGTTGCCCTCTGAAAGTTCTCTTAAAATTTTGTATAGCGTTGGTATTTCTTTTTTAAAATAAAATGAGTGTACTTTTCTGCGAATGACATTTTTGAGGAAATCATCTATAACGACTTTTAACCTCCCGGTAGATGATTTTGGGGAATTTACAGTATCTTGTTCATTGTTTGTTTCCTTTAAAAGTCTGTAGATAGTCGATTTTCCAATCCCTGTTATTTTGGAACACTTTTCCACGATGTCGTCAACACTGTTGGTAGGATTTTGGTGTTTCAATGCATTAAATATATTTAATATAATAATCTTCTCATTCTGAGACAGCGCACATCTTTTCACGCGTTTAGCAGGTACGTAATCTGATAAGCTCGACATTTTACCCAAACAATATTATATCCACTGTGTACATAAACAAAAATGGGACAATTTATAGTAACTATAACCAGCTGCATTGGATATTAATTTAAGGCGTATCTAGGCAAAACTCTCTGCCTTACCGTTGGTCAGGGAAAAAAAATGTTAAGTCAAATATGTTTTGTTCAATACAACTTCTCATGCGACAAAATTAAGGCACTCACATTCCGGACACCCTGTGTATCTGACAGAAGTATGGCAAAATACTCAATTAAACTAAAGAAAAACTCTAGAAGCTACTTGTTTGTTTTTTTGGCGATTTTTAAATAGGCTCATTTTTTCAGGTTCAGTTATATTTTTCAAGCACGTAATGTAAAGCAGATTCTTAAATCTTTGTTGTAAACAACATCACTGTCACTGTAACAACAACTTTTTGTCACAATGATCGAGTTTTTTTAAAAAATTGTCGACTAGAAGTTACCTTGTACTTCTTACCGTTATTTCCTAAAATATACAATTTTCATAAAGTATCTAACCAGTCATAACATTTAAAGAGCATTTCACATTTCTTAATATAACTAGATGCTACTCGGACATCCAGTATATAAAAGAGTAATTAAAAGGAAATATAATACAAAAGATTATTTTGAAAAGCGTATTAAATGTGGGTATTTTAAAATTTTTCGATAAAATGGTGAATGCGCCAAGAGTAACTTGTATATTTTGCATATATGGTAATTTATTTTAGGTACTCTTATTATTTTACTATAATTTTCTTATCTATTGAAGAATAAATTAACTCCATTATGAGACTGTTATGCAGAACACAAAGTATTTTTCCAAGTATTTGTAAAATTGCATATTTGATTCACAGTCAGTCATTTGTATAATTAATAATTTATCTTTAAAAATCATTGAGTTTTCTTGTATCAATTTCAGGCAACACGTGTGTGAAAAAAAAATTACATATGGGTATACTGTGCTACCTATACGTTCTAAATAATTACATCAGTATTTCATTTTTCAGATAATGTCTGCCACCATCAATTACTGATAAGAATAGTAGACGTAGGGGTATAGGGTTCGGAATAAATGATGTTTAAAAAAAATGTTTGATGGTAATTTGTATATACAGGCTGTATCACATAAGAGGGCCACTCCCATGTATCTCGCTTAATATGCGAGAAACGTCAAAAATCTTTAATTGTTTTTTGTTGCATTTTTGGAAGCCTTTATGCTCGTAAAAACAAATTTGAGATCCATGGCCAACTTTATGAGTAATAACAAAAAACCTGTAAAGTGCCCAAACTTTAAGGCTGTCTGACTTTTTTATTTTAAGAGATAGAGAAAACTTATTGATAATAAATTTTTATTGCAAAATTGATACCTTGTGGCTATGGTCACAAAAAATTGCCTGTTTTTTCGTCTTTCATGCAATTTACTACATGTTGCCCGTATCCTTCGTGTTTATTACATTTTTTTCAATTTTAGTTAAAAAAATGTACCTAAATATTTTCGTGTTGCTCAAGATAATGTAGAACCTGTTTTAAAGACGCCAATTGCAAAAAAATAATAAACAGAATGTACATTTTTTTATGCAAAATACAGATTTTCTTATAATATTATTTTATTACATTGTCTGTGTCAAAATAATTTTAAAGACTCAATTGCTTCTAATATGAAAACCAATAAAATAATATTATAAGAAAATCTGTATTTTGCATAAAAAACTACATTCTGTTTATTATTTTTCTGCAGTTGGCGTCTTTAAAACAGGTTCTACATAATCTTGAGCAACACGAAAATATTTAGGTACATTTTTTAACTAAAATTGAAAAAAATGTAATAAATACAAAAAATAAGGACAAAATGTAGTATATTGCATGAAAGACGAAAAAACAGGCAATTTTTTGTGGCCATAGCCTCCTTCAATAAAAATAATTTTTATCCGCCTAGAGGGCGCAGCGAACCAAATACAATATTTCAAAAATCTGTTTATATCAAGTGGAAGGTATCAATTTTACAACAAAAATTTATTACTAATAAGTTTTTTCTATCTCTTAAAATAAAAAAGTTAGACAGCCTTAAAGTTTGGGCACTTTACAGGTTTTTTTGTTATCACTCATAAAGTTGACCATGGATCTCAAATTTGTTTTTACAAGCATAAAGGCCTCCAAAAATGCAACAAAAAACAATTAAAGATTTTTGACGTGTCTCGCATATTAAGCGAGATACATGGGAGTGGCCCTCTTATGTGATACACCCTGTATATATAAATCTACCTAAAGGCATCGCTTTGTGATGAGAAAGTTATTTAAAAATTTTGAGGAATTCTTCTACATAGTAACATAAAACAATCTAAGTATTTATTTATGAAAAAGTTTAAAGCTCTAAAGTTTTTAAATAATTACCGTAAGACAACAGCAAAAGGCACAGTGGAGTATCCCATACTTACTACGTCGCTTGGGCTGTGTTTAATTCGTCCGTGCCCGTAGACAAAGAGTAATGTGTGTATTTAAAATAAATCCAAGTTTTTTTTTCCTATTCAACGTATTTGTTTACATATGGGGTAAGATATTGTAACGTACGTATCGTTACTTGTATGTTTTAAGATTATAAAGATTTGAGTTGAAGTGAAAGAAACTGAAATAAAGAATCCGCTAGTTAGCAATTTGAGTTAAATATAGTGCAAGACCAACCTCAATGCAATATTAAAAATACTATGTAATAAAAAATATTTTCAACATGGGGTAAACGATTTAAAGAATATTTCTTCGGAAATAAAAACATGAAAATAGTAACAATCTATCAGGTCTGTCTACGACAGACACGTATGTCAGCTTACGACGCTTTGAAAGAAAAAAAAATATTTACAGAATGTAGATTATTATTTTGGAGAGATTTTACGAATGTTGTATCATTTTCTGTTTTTTTTTACTTGTTTAAATTAAAACCTGCCATTGCAAAGATTTTTGTACTTGCTGTGAACCTCTCTTTCGTTTTCCTTTTTGTTTAAAGCGAGGTACCTATTTGATCCGGCGGTCTGACCAGGTCGATTACTTACATCCGGAAAAACCACAAAGGATAACCAAAATATACAAGCAAATGCATATACAGTAGTATAACAGTTGTGGAAAGTGGTTAAAAAAGTATTCAGAATAATATTTTGGAAAACGTTTTTGGTATTACGCTGCCACACGATAATATGCACTTGTCACACTCCCACAAATCAGCACCTTATTCGTCATCTAGACATTTGAATACGACATGTTTGTAAATACATGAACAATTAAATTTGCGAAAAGCAAGTACTGAAAAATTATTTCAAACTAATCAGAGTACCGTAATTGTATACAATATTTTTTGATATCTGCAGACGCCATCTACAGATCACTAATGCAAGATGCACTTCACGGCGATAAATTTTTAAACTTCTTGTGATGTTGGGGAATTACATTTTCTTAATACTAATAATAGCAACAATATTAACAATAATCGCCGAGGTTTGCATAAAATAATTAGTAATATTTTAAACTATAATATCTCAGGATACAGTGTTCTGTAAAAATTAGACCCTTGTTCTTTGAGGTTTGAAGAGTAGCAACAACTAGCAATGCAGTATACTAGGTTATCTTATTTTAGAACATTAAGTGACTAATTTTAAACGTTTTATAGTAATTGATAACAGTATTTTTGTCGGATGTGTTAGTGGATAATTATGACGAATCTGCAAGGAGTGAAAAAGTAGGTTTGGTAGTGTGCAACGAAAGAGCGAAGAACGAATACAAAATACTGCAGCTAACCGGATTAACTGTTATCCATCAGGTACCTAGGCATTATTATTATTAATAAAAATATTTATTTTCGTCGTTTCTACACTTGACAATGCTGCAAAAAACGACCGCACGATAGTTGACATATCTAGCCATCTAGGACGATGATTGATTGTCATAGGCGCCGATTTTGCGTAGGGAAAGAGGGTTTTGCCCCATTTTATAAACATTGAACTAGAATTCCGAAATAATTTTTTTTATTGTCTTTTAGACCTCCCTGAGAACGTGGTTACAATATTTGTACTTCACCTAGGAGAATAGTTAACCCTGTATTCTCCACAATGGCGCTCTACTAATCTACTATATTATCATAATCAAACTGCTTTATCATTCGTCACTATTATGAATTGTGAACTTCAACGTGTTTCATCAAATATTAAAACTTATTTTACAGTACGTATTGATATCATTAATTACAGAACCAAAGAATCTTTCTCCGTTTTCAAGTTACATCAATATTGTTTTTTAAGACAAACAGTTTATCTATTCGTTTAAACATTTTTGTAGCACAAGTTAGCCACTATAATGAAAACCCTGCCGGAAGTGAATAAAAAAATAATGAAAATAAACTCTACTGAATACAAAACGACGGTCGCGGCCAACTTTGTTGGAATAATTAACCGCATTTGGTACACTATTGGTCGGCGTGGAAATACCCAACCCATTTGTAAATATTCACTAAACAAATCAAGACTGACAGTAGTCGGCAATTTTTCAAGGGATATCGTAGTGGGAAACAAATGCGTTGCTGTTACCTTTTCCAGGGACTAGTATCGATTGCCAGCACGTACATGGAGCGTATAGGTTTAAAGTGAAAGTGTGAAGAATTGCTAGTTGTAAATCAACTTCCCCTCGCTGAGCTGTCTAGGGAAGCCGCAAGCAAATTTAGGATCAGGCCACACGTCGAATATTAAGTGGATAAATATGTCAGTTTGGTTACTAATATCAGATGTCGTAAATGGCTACAGCTACACCTTTTTCGAAAAACTAAAAATCCACATTGAGAACTTTTATGGACCTCTATTTATTAAATACAAGGAAAAATTAAAAAAAAACTATTTTTAAAAAATTCTTTGTAGCTGAGAGTAGTAAGGATTGGAGAGATGAGCGCGAGCCGGAGCAGGAGCCGGAGGAGGAGCAAGGTCACTGAACTGAAATATGACGAAATATGATGAAATATGATGAAATAAGTTAGTTTATACAGGGTGTATAGAAATATATGAGCTGCCACAAAACGATCATCAGTTATTAGACAGTGAGAGACCAATTTTCGGCGAGGAGTAAATTTATGTTTCAGAGAAAATGGTGTCCATTTTGAACAATATCTTTAGTTTTAACTTTATTTTATTATTTTTATTTTATAGTTTTATTACTAACTCAAATTTTAAAGACAAAATATATTATTGACTTTATGATTTTGGCTAAAAAACACTATTAAAACCTTTTTCTAATTAATGCAATTTTTCTTAAAACCTTAGTTTAATAATATAATAATGATAAAATTCTATACGGGATGTTATCGTTCATTTTAAAATTGATCAATGGATAAAAAGGTTTGGTATAATTTTAGGGGTGACTCGTTCTCAATGAACACCTTGTAGTGTTGCAATTTATTTGAACTCATAGTCCAAAAAGACCAATAATATACTTAAATTATATACCAAATTTGGTTATTCCAAGTTAAAGTAATTGAGAGATATTATTTTTTTCGAAATATTTTGCCCCAATTTAAAGACCTGCAACTCCGCCTCTTTGCAAATTTATTTATAGGTATGTTTAATTAAATTGCAATATTTTGATATCCCCTACATGCACGTGATCTGTATCAGTTCTTATGTGGAACACCATGTATATAAAAAAATATACAGGGTGAGTCAGAAAGAATGGATCAACACTAAGCTGGAGATACTAAACACCAAAATATTATGTAATACAGGATGTTCAAGGTTTAAATTTTATTCTGAAATTTCTCAATAATTGCACGAATAATAAATCACACGTATGCAGATATTTAATGACATGAAAATTTAATACAAACCTACTAAAAAAATAAAAAAAAATAAATTGAAACTTTTAAATGCAAATAACTTAGAAACCGATAAAGTCAGGTGGCCTAAACAAGAGTAAATTTTTTATGTAAAATTGGACGTTCTTTTAGATTTTTAAGCATAGCTCAACAGATAAAAAAATGTTATAATTTACCTAAATAATACGGTGAAACTAACGCCCTCTACGAGCAACGTCAAAATAAGCTTCAAATTCGTAATTCTCACACCAAAAAACCCAACAATACCAATTTTCAGTCATGCTATCGAAACTTTCTCAATTATAGAGAAATTTTAGAAAACAATTTAAACCTTGAACACCCTGTATTTCTTAAACCAGCGACATTCATATAAGACATGATGAACTCAAACATAATATTTTGATGTCTAGTATCTCCAGCTTAGAGTTGACCCATTCTTTCTGACTCACCCTGTATATTCCTCGATATCTCACAAACAGTAAAAAATAACCCCTTACATGGTTCAGCAAAAAGTGGAGAATCAAAAAATGTAATAATATACAGTGTTTCGTAAGAAAAAACAAAGTTCATAATATCCCTGTAGTGCAATATTCGATTGAATTTTGTTTTTCTTCATAAAAAAAATTAAATCCTTGTGAAAAGTTAGTGCAAATGCATTCTTCAATTTTGCGATATCTGCTAAAATAACAGCCCTTTCTTAAAACTATTTATAAAATCGAAATTTGTATCCTCTAAACCATAAATTATCCGAATTTGACTCATTTGCCCAAACGTTTTCGAGTTCGAGCCTATTTTCGGTAAATAATTTGGTTTAATTGAATCACCCCGTATCCATTTAACCGTAAATATTTTAGTATAAGAAATTAAACAGAAACGGCATCTACTACACTCTGTTGCTGTATAGCAAATTAGTTATAAAACACCCCGTTTGGCAAATTATGTAACATATCTACTTTCTCCAAATATTCTAATGGAAAAGGTGTAGGTATGCATGTATATATACTTTATTCAAGGTACTGAGACTGTAGCTGTGTGCTATTAATTGATAGTCATACATTAGTCAGTATTATAATCAATCAAGAAGGCTAATCAATGGAGACAAAACAACAGTTTAGTTATTCGTCATATAAACAAAATTAGTAGTAACATACGTATTCATTGCAATTTAAATAAATATTAGAGACAATAAAGAAGCAACTCTGTCCCAGGTTAAGATATTACCTAGCAGGAATCCTCAGTATCCTCAACCCAATCTGTATAGCACAAACAATAACGATTCGTCTTGATATCTATTATTAATCAAGTAGTCTAAATTTTCATGTTGAAATCCATTAAGAGGCGTCTCGGCTATAAAAGAGGCTGCTCTTCGTGAAATGGAACATTTACAGCGCGATTTTTCTAGGGGAAATCCATTCGTTAAAGGTGTTTGCTCCTTGTGACGTTTACGTTATCGAGTTTCTAGAGAATGCTTTACCTGAGGATATTAAAGTCCTGCCATAAACTATCTCCGAGTTTGCTTTGGCAGTTTCAATTCGGGGTTACAATAGCGCGCTATGTGAGCACAAAGGATATCCAAGTCTTGAAACTTTGCTGCGCACTATGTCAGTTGCGTGGTAACCCTACGACTACGTTGCGAGGGCGGTTATTTATCCAGATACGATAAAAACCGTGCAGAACTTCTACGATATATTCGCAATTACTGTATTTTCCAGACAGCTCCATAAAAAACGGGCCTCATGAAAATTAATTATGAAAATACAGTTTCTGGCTAAAAAATAGAATCATCTGTACAAAATATAATTTTGTGCAGTATAAAAACTATTTATGAAATTAATAAATTCAGTAATTTGAACTCTAATCATTGCAGAAATATACTGAAATAGATTAGTGCTTGCACAGCTTAAAAACAGTGTGATTCAGAACTTATCTAAAAACAAATGGCAATAGATGCGTCATGAAAAATAGTTTCCGAGTAAAAAATTATTGAGGTTGTAGTATTTTCAAGCTTTACATCTCTGGGCTGCTGTTGTTGTTGTGGTTAATAGCGACGCGAATTGCCCACAGCACTCAGGTCTGAAGACCCATTGTACATGTCGTTGATTATAGAGTCCAAAACAGACGCGGTTGTGCGCTATAGCGAGCAGTGCAAAATCCCTCCAATGTCTTCAGGAGATTGGAAAGGCGCCCCAAGATGTTTATGTCTCTTTACCATTAAACAGTTACAAAGGGTGTGAATCGAATTCTCATCTACATAATCGCAAGTCTGCACTTCGCGACATTACTTGAGCCAATCCTATGTAGGTGCTTCTTCAGATGTTCGTGACCTGTTAGGAGACCCGTGGAAATCCTGATGTTGCTTCTGTTAAGCATAATGAAGTTTCGGTTTGCGTCAGCCCATGGTCCCCCTATAAGTTATCTGGCCTGACACAGACCGGTCGGTTGGATCTTCAGTTGATTGCTTTTTGGTCCAGTTATCAATGGACTTTGCGAGATGGCATTGTGGTAACCCCAAAACTGGTCCAGGCCCCACAAATTGACTGCTCGAGCCTTATCTGGTCAACACGTCAGCCCTCTCATTGCCTATCACACCGCTGTGATAGGCAATGAGAGAAATCCAAGTCAGCTTAACACAATTATCCCTTATCTCCAAGAGAGAAAGGGCTCTGACAAATTCCACGATCATACGAGAGGTGATCCTGAAAGACAGAAGTGCTCGTAACGCTGCCTGGCTGTCTGTGCATACTTGAATATGCTGATTTACATATCTCCTCCTGATATTCTCTTGAACACAGGCAGAGATAGCAAATATTTCTGCCTGAAAGACGGTGGTGTGTTTCCTCAAGAAGTGAACTAAATTCACTCTTGGTCGTACTCCATAGATCCCCGCTACTGAGCCGTGGTCTGTTTTGAACCCATCCGTGAACCAGACGAGCCCTTTTGAGACCTGAGCATCAGGATTAAAGAACCAGACTTCTCGGAAAATCTACCTTAAAATTTCCTTGAAAAGCATAAATAGAGGATATCTGGTCGCTGGGTGCAGTAGTTTATCATCCAGAGTTGTTTAGTTTTACTATTCTTGTAAAATAAGAGTATACAGGCTGTTCCGCATAACAACCGATACAGAGTGCACCTGACATACCTATATTGCACACAGGCGGAGTTACAAGCCTTGAAAGTGTTTTAGTCTATCTATTCTTCTGGAAAAGTGTTATCTAAATATTGCTACACAATCCTGGCCTTGTGGGGTGGAGCTCCGTCGGGTTGAAACCATAGATTGCTCCTTAACTGGAAAGGCATATTCTACAGAAATGCAGGATGTTCTTGTCGGAAATTTGGGTAACTCACGCTGGTCAGTGTATGTTCATAAAAATAAGGCCCAATTAAATGTATGGTGCTGCCCGATGATGCCGCACCATATATTTACTCCAAAATGGCCTTGGTTTTAGAACTGGATTTACAATGTGGGGATTCTCAATGAACTAGTAGTGCTAGTTGCACCTGTTTGGCATACTATTATTGACAAACCGACTTTCGTCCGTCCAAAGAATGTACCGAAAAAAGTTCTAGTCTACAATTTTCTACATTTACTACAATTTGAGCTATAAAATTAATTCTGTTTTCAATGTGACGCTACAATAAAAAAATAACCAATCTAATGTTGCATTAAATTTTAAGAACTGTACCTTGACCAGCTGTACTTTTAATAAATAAATAGTTGTTTTGTTGTGTTGCCCTCCAACATTGACAAATGTCAATACGTTGCTTGGTAACAGCCAAGCAATATTTAGACTTATAGATATCTAAAGGTAATCACGTTTGTCAAACAAAAGAATGGGTATTATAATTCAAAAGAGGCCAAGGTTTTAACTAAAAAGGGATTCAGTAATATGGAAATCCATTGAAATTACCACGAGTTGAAATGTTGAAAAAATTATGCTTTACCAGATCAATTTCCAGGTAAATATGTGCCAAATGTGAGTGAGTGCAATTGTAGTTCAACGCAAGGGAAGTTTGAAAGCGGATCTTAGAAGAGATGGAGTTCCAGGGCGTTCACGGCGTGTCCAAGCATTAATACCATGGGATTGGACGGGGAAGACCTTTACCATGGCCGCCACGATCTCCTGATTTTAAATCATTTGGACTTCTTTTTGCAGGGATATTTGAAAAATGATGTGTATCGCACAGAAGTTTGCTGTATCAAATAGGTGTTATAAGATGTTATTTATTTCTATCTAATTTTTTGTCCTGTCGCCGATTGCATGCTGTGCCGCCTTATCAGGTTTTATAGTGGATCAGTCTCCAATGACGTGCAGAAGAGTACTTTAAAATCGTTTCCGAACTGCCCTTTTTGATTTTTCCCTGTGCATTAAAACATTTTTTTTACCTACCTAAGTTGTAAATCACGGTATATGTATTTGGATAGACAGAAAGAGAGAGAAATTGAAAAATAATAATTCAAAACTGAAAGTAATCCACACTGTATATTCTGTGGTTTGCTCTCAAAAGAGCTAGAGAAGAGCAAAGTTCAATTCTCTCCATTACTCATCATCTCCACTTCCCCTTAAGTCTACTTTCCGTGATCAAAAGCGAGATGCCTCATTGCTTTCATTCAACATTTCATCCTGTTCATAGACTTAAAAGCAAGACAAAATCAATAAAAGAGTACTTCATATTTGTTAAATGTAATACTCGACATTTTTTAAATATATTGAAAACTGCAGTTCAATTTTATTATATGTTTAGCATTTCAGTTAGATTTTATGTGTATCGAGCTATAAGTTCAGTGTAATATTGGCTATATATTACACAGTTGATATGCTACAGAATAAGGTATACAGGGTGAGTCATAAATAATGGTGCATAGTTTAAAGGCAGATTGTTTGTGTCAAATTATAGTGATTTTTATATATTTTTAGGTATTAATAATATTATGTGAAACTAACTACTCAGTGGACAAAAGCCCCAACCTGCGTTGAATTACACCCACAATATCTACCCATATATTCCTTATTATTAGCTTTTGTAACATTTTTTTACTGTTTTAGAAAGGTATTTTAAGCTAATATAAATCAAATCTCCTACAATTCCTATCAATGAAGTCATATGTATGTTCTCTGATACCAAACATCTAGGTATGCTAACGAACAATTCCACAGACAAAGCTCTATTTAATAATTATCTAAAGAAAATAATCTAATTTACTCACTCTATAAAAATCTAACTTCACTTTTTTGGCAGTGGGAACACGACAAATTCAACCACAATAGATGAGATCTGACCTATTTCTGCATTTTTAGGATTGCTTCTTCAGGTGGTCTCCTTTAAGTTGAATCAAATATCTGACTATAAAAATTATTATAAAAATTAAAATTATTTAAAGTTAAATATCGACAATGACAAAAAAGTGACATCCTGTCAATGAATTAAATAAGACAATACCTACTTGAAAAATGTTCACCTTTTATGTAAAAGTTTTTATATATTTTTAGGTATTAATAATATTATGTGAAACTAACTACTCAGTGGACAAAAGCCCCAACCTGCGTTGAATTACACCCACAATATCTACCCATATATTCCTTATTATTAGCTTTTGTAACATTTTTTTACTGTTTTAGAAAGGTATTTTAAGCTAATATAAATCAAATCTAATACAATTCCTATCAAAGAGTGAGTAAATTAGATTATTTTCTTTAGATAATTATTAAATAGAGCTTTGTCTGTGGAATTGTTCATTAGCATACCTAGATGTTTGGTATCAGAGAACATACATATGACTTCATTGATAGGAATTGTAGGAGATTTGATTTATATTAGCTTAAAATACCTTTCTAAAACAGTAAAAAAATTATAGTGATTCCACCAAACATGTCTTGTTCGATTGTAGCTCCTTTTCACTGTTCGGGGTGTTAATGTTGAAAACATGTTTTCATTTCTTGCTATATTTTAAGTATGAATGGATTGATTGTTTTGAAAATTTGTAGTCTTATTAGGAATAACAACAACTGCCACAATCATTTTGTTACGACCCTGTCTTATGAAATTTTCATAAAATAGCACTAGTAATTTATGTTAAACGAGCAATACAATTTTTTAAAGTTTTAATATTTTTGTATTATTACAGAAGTTTTTCATTCATGCATTCAGGCAAAATAAGATATATAAAAAGAAATCCAAATATTGTGTATTTTAAAATTGTGTACGTATATTTAAAATCCTAGCTAAGCGCTTTCGGCTTCAAACAGCCATCATCAGAGCTAATCTACAATTTAACAAAGGTAAAGAGTGAAACTATATAAAAAAATTCAAAGGATTACTTACGTCCAAGTCTAGATACCCTAACATTATAATAATCGATTTCTTAACAAAGTTCAACATTAGTTTTAGATTACATAAAACAAATAAATTGTATATAACAAACGATAGAGATAAACAATGTTGAACTGTGGTTGACCACGTGGAGTAAATCGAAATGAGGTTAAGTGAAATTTATAATTTGACAATTTAAGTTAGAATGATTACCAACTGTGAAAATTAAAAATTATTAAGCTAATACCAATACATAATTAACTGACTATTACCTAATGGGATTCCCAAAGATACTTAAATAGTGGTTTATAATTGCAATTTAAATTAACCTGAGTGTTGACACAATTAATATGTTTTTTTTAATTTCCCTTAAAATCTCTAAGTCTTCTAATAAATTAATTTTATGAAAATCTGAATTATTAATATTGTGAAGTCTTTTACTGTTAACTGTTGGTGAAAAGGAATGATTAATAAAATTAATATGATGTCCAAAAGCTGATTTATCAGGTCTCTTTAAATGTTCATTAATGCGCACACTCAAAGGTCTAACAGTTTTACCAACGTAGGTAACTGGACAATCATCTCAACCTAAAAAGTAAATACCACTTTTTGAGATTTTATCCTGACTGTCCTTTACATTAAAAAATTTTGTACGAATTGAAGAATTTACTTAAAATTGGGGATACTTTTAGTTAAACTTTTGAAAATATTATCTGAGATGAAACCTAAATAAGGCAAAGATCTAAAGTTAAAGTTATTATCAATATTAGAAACATGTGATCGAAAAGCTAAATTTCTATGTTTATGAAATAAAATCTTATTAATCACAATAAACAATATTTGGATTTCTTTTTATAACTCACCGAAGTGTGTACTCAAGATGCTTTGGTTTTTCATCTAATTTTTCATCTAATTGACAATAAGATATAGTAGTTCCTCATATTACCACCATGAACCTATTCTGATCGTAGACTGAAAGGATACAACTATGTTGGGACAACATTATATCGGTAAAAAAAAACTCAAAATGACCGAAAATCGGAATTATAAAGTTTTACAAGTAACCCGACGATAAATAAAGTCTTTTTCTATCCACCTATATGTAGATCTATCAGACTACACACCAATCTGTGAAGTTCAGGAGAAATATTTAACTTTCAGGTGACCGTTATAGAATACCTCAACAATTTATCAAATTATTGACATTCAAATGACCTTGAAAAATCACCTAATGTGGCTATGCGATCCTAAACTTATGTACATGGACTAATCTGGTCACTTGCCAAGTTATAGTGTTTTTTAGGGTTAGGGGAAAATTTGTTGCTCACACTAGATTAATTTTTTTTTTGTAACTTTAGATAACGCAATAGTGACAGCTTTCATTTTCAACACAACACAATACAATAAATTATTTAATCTCTGAATTATAATTGACCATATTTATTATTTCCCTTATCTTTGAATTGCCTGTAGAAGAATAATCATCAAACACAATTATGAGCTATGAAAGCAAGAAAAGTGTATATTTTACTTAGGCTAATTTCAAAAAGCATTAGTTATCCAAATGAAATACGAATAAACGGAGAGTTGATAGCGGATTAGGTAGAGAAAGATAAATACACACAATGGTTCTAGTATGGAGATGAATATTACACATAAATTCTCGCAAGATGCATATTTAATGGAAATTTACTTGTTTCATACAATGCTAAATTTATCCAGATCCAGTACCTAGTGTTGAAATAATGCCACAAAGTCTACTAGGGTTTTATTAACATGAAAATAATTTAATGGTAATTGCAGAATAACAACACCTATAAGAGATATACCTGAAACTGGAAATGTTGCTCATACACATTTGAATCAGTCAGTGTGTTTCTATACCTCTAAGGCAATTTTATAAATAAATGATGCCGAATTTAGGTAATGCTATAATTACATAAAAGCTTGGTATATATGTTTGCTACTTTCTAATTGCACTATTCGTAACGTAAAAGTATTTAGACATGTTTTAATATCATTTAATGACATTATAATATAGTCCTAATTATAAATTTTCTGGAAAATAATGAGTGCTCATTTGACGTAGAATATATATATATATATATATATATATATATATATATATATATATATATATATATATATATATATATATATATATATATGTAATCTTATATATATATATATATATATAGTGACAACTTGAGTGGTTAAAGGTTTGGTGGAAGAATTTGTTCTCTTCACTGCATAAGGTGCAGGTCTTTCTTTCAAACCAAATGCTCTTATCCTTATTTAAAATTTGGTTGCATTACGAATCCAGTGGGAGATACAGACATACATGAAACATTGTCAGTTTGCGAGATTCTATAAGTATCAATAAGTATCAGTGTAGGTCTCTAGCCAGGGTCACTGCAATCAATGTTGTTCTCTAAGCTGACCCAATCTAGTGTTGCGTGATGTAGATATCGATTCTGTTCTAACTGAATATATCGTAGAATACAAGAGAGAGCGTTTATTTATAATTCACTGGAGATTAGTTTATGATGTAGACGTAGAAATTGAGTACCTAAATGTCAATAATTAAAATAATAATTCACAATCTGCATAGCTTAAACCTTCTTATAACATAAACTTACTTAATACTAAATATAAAATAATAAAAATGTGGGGTTAAGATAACAATAAATGCGTGTTATACAAAAGCTTTTTAAAAATTATTATTTTATTTGAGGAAAATTTAAATAGTAACAATGAATAAACAATATATCAAGAATTTTATTATTGTGCTTACATTTGCTCAACATGTTCTATTTTTCAACATTTCGGTACCTAAAAGCATTAAAATCATCATAAATTTTCATAATTACCTTTGTATTGACTATTCAATATTAGAAATTTGTGATATTTTATAGTAATACGCCACAATGAATTTCAGTGTTGTGTTAAAATGGCTGCCGATGTTAAAATAATTTGGTTGTAAAAAACTGTAAATGACAAGAAAACTAATTCAGCAATTTCTATAAAACAGTGGAAATTGTGATTCTATAAGGACTTTATCATAACAGAACCATATCGTAATGGTAATGTCATATATTATTATGACATTTAAAATCATGGATTTTTGATATTTCCAGAACAGTTCAATAAAACGGGTGATATAATAATAATAATAATAATAATAATAATAATAATAATAATAATAATAATAATAATAATAATAATAATAATAATAATAATAATAATAATAATAATAATAATAATAATAATAATAATAATAATAATAATAATAATAATAATAATAATAATAATAATAATAATAATAATAATAATAATAATAATAATAATAATAATAATAATAATAATAATAATAATAATAATAATAATAATAATAATAATAATAATAATAATAATAATAATAATAATAATAATAATAATAATAATAATAATAATAATAATAATAATAATAATAATAATAATAATAATAATAATAATAATAATAATAATAATAATAATAATAATAATAATAATAATAATAATAATAATAATAATAATAATAATAATAATAATAATAATAATAATAATAATAATAATAATAATAATAATAATAATAATAATAATAATAATAATAATAATAATAATAATAATAATAATAATAATAATAATAATAATAATAATAATAATAATAATAATAATAATAATAATAATAATAATAATAATAATAATAATAATAATAATAATAATAATAATAATAATAATAATAATAATAATAATAATAATAATAATAATAATAATAATAATAATAATAATAATAATAATAATAATAATAATAATAATAATAATAATAATAATAATAATAATAATAATAATAATAATAATAATAATAATAATAATAATAATAATAATAATAATAATAATAATAATAATAATAATAATAATAATAATAATAATAATAATAATAATAATAATAATAATAATAATAATAATAATAATAATAATAATAATAATAATAATAATAATAATAATAATAATAATAATAATAATAATAATAATAATAATAATAATAATAATAATAATAATAATAATAATAATAATAATAATAATAATAATAATAATAATAATAATAATAATAATAATAATAATAATAATAATAATAATAATAATAATAATAATAATAATAATAATAATAATAATAATAATAATAATAATAATAATAGTTTAGTTTAGTTTAATAATAATAATAGTTTAGTTTAGTTTAGTTTAGTTTATTGACCACTTTATATTTAGTACAAACATTTGAAGTCACAAGAATAATAAAATACAAGACATAAAATACAAACAAAAAAAAAAAAAAACATACAGAACGTGGTAATGACCTTTTCTAATTTAATATGACATGAATTCATCAACGCTATAAAAACAATGCTCTAAAAGAAACGATTTAACAGCAAGACGAAACTTTGTAAGCGGCATGGCTGCAATCAAGATATCTCTATGAATAGAGGTGAACTTGTTAAATAACTTTAGATTTATTTTATTGCACTGTGTTATGGATATTCTAGAGAACGGAGCTACCAGATCACCCGCATGTCTAGTTCCATAATTGTGCATGTTAGCATAGGTGGTAAAATCACCTATGTTTTCATGTATGTATAAAAGTGTCTGCAAAATAAAGAGACACGGGACAGGGAGCACTTTATGTTTTTTATATAAAGGCCTGCAGGGTTTATCAGGCAATGCTCCGTCAATTATCCTGATAGCAGCCTTCTGGAGTGTAAAAACTTTATTAGCTGTTGAAGATTGTCCCCATAATAGAATACCATACATGATGTGACTCTGAACAATGGAGAAGTAAACAGTACGTAGGACCTCTCTGGGTAAGTACAATCTCATTTGGCGTAACGCGAATATTTGAGAAGATATTTTTGAACACAATTTTTGAATGTGAGCACTCCAGTTTAGGCCAGTGTCAAGAGTCACACCAAGCAGTGTAACCGGATCTGATCGAGGCGTCCACTTGTCAGAGCTGATGACTAAGCTCTTCGTTTTAGATTGATTTAGTTTTAATTTATTGGCAGAGAACCATTCATCAGCACTAACCAGCCCCACATCCCTCGAACAGTCACTTTGCCTATTTAAAAGTGTGGTGTCATCGGCGTACATAACACAAGCAGTAGAGATAGAATGTGGTAAATCGTTAATATAGAGGAGGAACAAGACCGGTCCCAATATTGACCCCTGAGGAACGCCGTTCTCTATAGGTAGAATGGAGGACTCTATTTTATGTAAGCAAACTAGTTGTTTTCTATTTGTTAAATATGATTTAAAGAGCTTAAGTTCATTACCTCTCACACCATAGTACTCCAGTTTTTGTAGTAGAATATCAGTTTGTACACAATCAAAAGCCTTAGTGAGGTCACACACCGTAATATCAGTATTTGTGCCCTCATCAAGACCTCCAATAACGGTTTCTAGAACTTTCAGAAGTGCCCTGAGTGTGGATCTGCCCTTCCTAAATCCAAACTGAGCCTCAGAAAATATAGAGTACTTTTCACAGTACCCTACAAGCTTGTCTCTAATTAGCATCTCAAATATTTTGTTAATAATAGGGAGTATTGCAATGGGGCGGAAATTATCTAAACATTCTGTGTCGCCCTTTTTATGTATAGGTGTAATTTTGGATATTTTAAAGAGATCCGGCCAGTTTCCGTCCTCTATACATTTATTAAACAAAATAGTCAGTGGATCAACCAACGACTCGATCGATGCCCTAATCATAAAAATATTTAAACCGTAGTAGTCAATAACACTTGAATTTTTCATTCTTAATATAGACTCTCTCACGTCAGATTGAACAATGCTCGTCATAAAAAATGAAGATGACGGCTTAGGCGATTTTTGTAATAATATGAACGGATCTAAACTAATGTTGTTTATTGAATGAACAATAGTTGCACAAATATTGACAAAATGGGTATTAAAATCATCTGACGTAAGCTGAGTAGAAACCGGAACCTTACTAGGTCTTCTTTCATTATTTACTAGTTTCCAGACAGCCTTATTTTTGTCAGCTGCAGACATTATTTCTCGCGTATAAGCAAGACGTTTTTCTTGTTTCAAGGAATGTTTATAATTACTACGATAATGAACATAAGTGTCCCAATCAGCATGAAGACCAGTAATGTTGTAACGGTGCCGTAGGTGAAACATTTCACTACGCATATCCCGAAGTCGCCGGTTGAACCACTTAAACCTAAATTTAGGAGGGTGATCGGGGATCCTCACATATGGAAAGCATTCGTCAACCTGTGAGACCAACAAGTCAATCAGTGTAGATGCAAGAAAGTTTGAATCTAACATGCCTTCAAAATCGGGCCAGTTTTTGGACTCATTTCTCAGCTTGTTTGAGAATTTAATAATTTTTTTTTCGGTAACGTTTCTACTCATTTTCCAATCATTAACAAAGTGAGTGGATGATTGAAATTTAAGTAAGAAAATATAGACAGCTTTATGGTCAGATATATGAGGATCACATACACCTGTCGATATAGTATCCGTAGATAAATTTGTTACAATATTGTCAAGACAAGAACTACTATATGCGGTAACTCTGGTGGGTTCATCAATACAGTGTCGTAAATCAAACATGGAAAATATATTAGAAATATCATTGATAGCAGATACACAACTTCCAAGATTCAAGTTTATATCCCCAGCAATTATAATACTCTTGAAATCATTATATAAAAAATTTAACAAATCAATTAGGTTTTGCTTAAAAATATTGATATTTCCAGATGATGAAGATCGGTACACCGATACTACGACACAATTCTGATTGATAATCTGAACTCCACAGAACTCCGCATGAACAGGAGTACAATATCGACTAAGATCTAAAGTCTTAAGTTGTAAATTGCAAGAGCCAAATATAGCAACTCCCCCATGTTCAGTACTTCTATTTCTGCAAAAGGAAGACAACAAATTGTAGTGTCCTAAATTGATTGATAATAATTTATCGTAATCTAGCCAATGTTCTGATATACATATGATATCAAACGGATTTAATTTTAGAAATACGAGAATATCATTTATTTTATTTGCCAGGCCCTGAACATTAAGGGAGCATATAGATAAACTATTTTTTATTTCTAAGCGGTTAGCCTGATGCAGTGGGTTCTTGCATTCTTCGGGATAGAAAAAACCGGTTTATAGTTACCCCCTGAGGCCATATGCTACTGTTTAATAACAACTGTGCATTCTCAGCTGACACTGACACTTTGAATGAAGAGTACTTCTGCGGGTTGCGGACCGATAGCTTCATCACATCAACATCAGGCACAAATTGACACAGATATTGCTTTAGACATGTTGCATCTGTATTTGATTCCAAATTAGTAACATGGAAATGCCTCATTGGACTAACCACCGTAGCTTTGATGGGACATGCCTCAGTGTTGGACAAGCTACCAGTGAGAATTGTCCTAGACTTTGTACCTGGTCGTCCAGCAGGCTTCTTATGCTTATTAGAAGAACCATTTTCTATTGAAGTAGCGGTTTCACAAACACGATGTGCATTGGCACTATGAACCGCAGCCGACACTTGGGATGCGGTGATGATATTTTTCAAAGATGATGGACCCGCTTTATTCGCGGTAGTTTTAGCTCTGACGCTATTATCTTTGCTTTTGCTCACCAATGGAGGTTGTTCCTCTGGAACTTTCTTAGTAGGACGATCCTCCACAGGCGTAATCATAGAGTCCACGTTAGTCATGGACGTTAATAAAGCTATTTGGCCTTTTAGGGCCTCTATCGCAATGCTTTGATTTTGAATTACTAATTCCATTTGTTTTATGGAAAAATCTTTTTGCTTGACAATTTCTCGGAGATGACTAACTATGGGAACCTCAGTATCCGATACATTGTTTGTTTCGGGGGCCGATGTAACAGCAGGTACCACCTGAGACATTGCAGAAATATCCTCCAGACAGCAGTTGACTTTATCGCTATCTATAAAAGTAATATATTTACATTTCCTTTGAAGCTCCTTTAGGCAACTCTTATGAGAGACTGTACCGCATCTTATACAGGTTATCCCATTTGGGGCCGGATTTTTACACCGCTTACACACTTTTAATGCATCCTGATTACTATTTCCTTCCGCCATGTCAATCAAGTAAAACAATTCACCAACACTGCAGCGAATAGAAGGCGACCCTTGGTGAAATAACCTACAGCCGAAGGAGGATCGGAGCAAAAAGTTAGTGTTTATCGTATTTTTATAAATACGTTTACTGCGATCCTAGGCTTCTAAGTCACTTCAAGTGTTACGAACACTTACACAACTACACAAAAGTGTCACAATACACTATTATGAAAATAGAGAATTAAAAAGGCTTAAAACCACGACAATTTAAAACACAATCGGAGAGCTATCGCAAAGGCAGTTATACGATAGCGCCAACGGTCGTCTAATCAAAATAAATCAATAAAATCAAATAATAATAATAATAATAATAATAATAATAATAATAATAATAATAATAATAATAATAATAATAATAATAATAATAATAATAATAATAATAATAATAATAATAATAATAATAATAATAATAATAATAATAATAATAATAATAATAATAATAATAATAATAATAATAATAATAATAATAATAATAATAATAATAATAATAATAATAATAATAATAATAATAATAATAATAATAATAATAATAATAATAATAATAATAATAATAATAATAATAATAATAATAATAATAATAATAATAATAATAATAATAATAATAATAATAATAATAATAATAATAATAATAATAATAATAATAATAATAATAATAATAATAATAATAATAATAATAATAATAATAATAATAATAATAATAATAATAATAATAATAATAATAATAATAATAATAATAATAATAATAATAATAATAATAATAATAATAATAATAATAATAATAATAATAATAATAATAATAATAATAATAATAATAATAATAATAATAATAATAATAATAATAATAATAATAATAATAATAATAATAATAATAATAATAATAATAATAATAATAATAATAATAATAATAATAATAATAATAATAATAATAATAATAATAATAATAATAATAATAATAATAATAATAATAATAATAATAATAATAATAATAATAATAATAATAATAATAATAATAATAATAATAATAATAATAATAATAATAATAATAATAATAATAATAGTAATAATAATAATAATAATAATAATAATAATAATAATAATAATAATAATAATAATAATAATAATAATAATAATAATAATAATAATAGTAATAATAATAATAATAATAATAATAATAATAATAATAATAATAATAATAATAATAATAATAATAATAATAATAATAATAATATAAAGAAAATATGTCAAAGAAAATGGCAAGACAAATGGGATCAAACACAGACAGCATACAAATTAGTTTCTCCAAATGTTAGCAGTTTTTCATGGAAACCAGCAATAAAGTTATCTAGAAAAGAACAAGTAATCTTAACACGTTTGAGATTAGGACATACTTACCTAACATCCATTCATTTCTTATTAGGGCAGAACACTCCACAATGTCCAAGATGCAAAGTACTGCTTACAGTAAAACACATTCTTACAGAATGTTCAACTTATGAACAATCTAGAAATACTGCGGGGATGGATAATACCATGCAAAATATCTTTACAAATAACAAATTATCTATCGTTAAGTTATTTAATTTCCTTAAATTAAGTAGGTTATATAAACAAATTTAAAAACACATACCCATGAGCGGCTAATGATCCCAGCAATCGATGCCGCAAAAAAAAAAAAAAAAAAAAAAAAATAATAATAATAATAATAATAATAATAATAATAATAATAATAATAATAATAATAATAATAATAATAATAATAATAATAATAATAATAATAATAATAATAATAATAATAATAATAATAATAATAATAATAATAATAATAATAATAATAATAATAATAATAATAATAATAATAATAATAATAATAATAATAATAATAATAATAATAATAATAATAATAATAATAATAATAATAATAATAATAATAATAATAATAATAATAATAATAATAATAATAATAATAATAATAATAATAATAATAATAATAATAATAATAATAATAATAATAATAATAATAATAATAATAATAATAATAATAATAATAATAATAATAATAATAATAATAATAATAATAATAATAATAATAATAATAATAATAATAATAATAATAATAATAATAATAATAATAATAATAATAATAATAATAATAATAATAATAATAATAATAATAATAATAATAATAATAATAATAATAATAATAATAATAATAATAATAATAATAATAATAATAATAATAATAATAATAATAATAATAATAATAATAATAATAATAATAATAATAGGCATTTGATATGACATCACATGAGCTAATAATCCACTTGCTCCAATGCCTTGCGGTGGCCGACCCCATAGTGAGGTGTATTGAACAACTCATGCCGCTCTGGAGGACCCGCTTTACCATAACATCGGCTAATGCAAGGGTCCAGACAGAGCCGGTTTTGTTCAGGAGGGGAGTGTTCCAGGGAGATTCTCTGAGTCCCCTCTTGTTTTGCATCTCACTGCTGCCATTATCCGTTGCACTTCGTCGTACCCGGGGTTACAACTGCGGTACCCGAGGAGACCGGAGGCATAAGGTCACCCATTTGTTCTATATGGATGACCTTAAACTCTATGCCTCCGGAGAGAGGGATTTAAATCAGTCCCTCAGAGTGGTACAGGAGTACACGCAGGCGGTTGGGATGGAGTTCGGGCTGGACAAATGTGCACTGGTTCATCTCAAGAGAGGACGATGCGGTGCATACGGAGAGGACACCCAGCTCATAGACGGAAGCATCTTCCACCATCTAGATGCCGGAGAGTCGTACACCTATTTGGGTGTCCCACAGCGGGGCACTCATGAGGTGGCAACGGTGGCCTCCGACAAATCTGGTCTTCGGAGCTGTCGGGTAAAAACAAGGTGAGTGCCACAAATATGCTTGCCGTTCCGATCCTTCTCTACTCCTTTGGAGTAGTGAAATGGACACAAGAAGAGCTGAGGCAACTCGATGTAGGGACCCGCAAAATGATGCATCTCCATCAGAGTTTGCATCCAAGATCGTCCGTTTCGCGGTTATACTTCCCAAGAAATCGGGGAGGCCGTGGACTCTTGAGTTTGGAGTGTCTCCAGGGCAGAGTGGTTTTGGAGGAAGCCTGTAAAATCATCAGGAGCTCGGATCCCCTTCTCTGCATGGTCCAAGACCATGAAGCAGCAGGGATAGGAGCATTTGTATATAAGGCAGCGAGAAGAGCAGCCAATGAACTTGGTCTCGTGTTCGATACTGAGCGGGAAAATCCAGACTCTGTCACCGAGTGGGACCCTGCTCAGTTAAAAGCCCAAATTAAAGCTGCAGAGACGCGTCACCTTCTGCAGCTACATAAGGATAAGCCAATGCATGGTCTCTTCTACCGTCATCTAGAGGGGCTTGGCTTATCTGAAAAGCTGACCTTCGCTTTTTTGAGGTCAGCGGGGCTGAACTCTGAGACCGAGGGGTTCATAATGGCTTGCCAAGATGGTGTAATTAATACTCTCGTCTATCGTAGTCGTGTCTTGGGTATCGAGGTTCCTGATACCAGATGCAGGGCCTGCCGCCAGGCGCCGGAGACGCTTATGCATCTCCTGTCGGCCTGTCCGGTATATGCGGCCACAGCGTATATCCAAAGACACGATTTAGCCTTACGGGTGTTGTATTATCATTTACGACACTCGTATGAGATAGACGAGACGCCAGTGCTGCCTTATGCTCCGGGGGATATAGAATCCGTTGTGGGGAATGAGAAGTGCCGAATTTATTGGAACTATTCATTCCCCACCCTCAGGCAAATTCAAGCCAATAAGCCTGATGTAGTCCTCCTCGACCACCAACTTAGGACGATGTTTGTGATTGAGTTCTCGGCTCCCGCAGAGAACAACATCGTCCTAAAAGAGGAGGAGAAACGGAGGAAGTATCGAGATCTTCTCTCCGAGCTCCGCAGGCTGTATCCAGACCACTCTGTTAAGATTGTGGTGCTCATTATAGGCGTCCTGGGTGGAATGAGACATACGTTGCTTTCTGACTTAAAGATCATACCGGCTTGCCGAAATTCGGCAGAGATCTTAGCCGGCAGAATGCAGAAGGCAATCGTCCTTGGTTCGCTACGTCTACTCAGAACGCACGATTTACGGGCGCAATGATTACTGACTCCACGGAGTGGAGAGTGGTCATTGCTTGACTCTTCAGAACATCTCCGAATGTGTCGGAGCTTCGGAAGGTGTTACTGAAAAAAAAAAAAAAAAACAAAAAAAAAAAAATAATAATAATAATAATAATAATAATAATAATAATAATAATAATAATAATAATAATAATAATAATAATAATATCTCTACCCCTCATTCTAATCACAGGGATTAGCCCAGAAGTCGGAGACTTGTGCGGGAGAGGGGACGGCATATTATTATTAAGCAGGCCGCATTTGCGCCCAGGAACGACTTACGTTGGTAGGCCCTAACCACTATTCAGTGCAGGAATGAGGGAAACCTGGAAAACCTCATTAATTAGGGGGGTAGTCAAATATCAACCGGTATCAATCTCTCACATTGACCCAAGCTAACATTATTCCACCCTACCATACCCGCAGAGAGGGTGCCAATCCTCTCCACGAATATAGCTTATATACAGTCTACCGGCAGCTGGGCTCGAACCAACTCCGATCTAGTCACCTCGATTCAAGTACTGACGCCTTAAACCGCGCGACCACTGACCGACCCAAAAATGTAGGAATTCTTTCAATTTCGAGATAAAAGTCGTAATCTTGGTTTTGATAACATTACTTCACTTTTTTATAAATGCGATACTTCTTTTGATTTCTTCCACTGGCATAAACCTGACGTGTTTATTTTTATACAATAACTATGAAAGCTAAAGCAAGAGCTATAACTAGACATCTACAGTGTATAATACAGCTAATTACTATTAGAAGTAACATTTTCTCCAATTATCTTCTAATATAATAATAGCTTTATAGGTTGATAATCCATCTAAGAAACAATTACAAAATTTTCTTTAGCGCTGTCGGATATACTAGAAAGCATTACTAAAAAATTATTATAAAATACTTTAGTTTTATTAGCTAAAATGTTTTATAAGCTTGTCACACAAATGTTTATAAAATAGTTATACAGGGTGTTCGGAAATGATGAGCAAAAAATTGAGGGGATAATTCTAGACCGAAAATAAATGCTACCTCTTTCTATAACATTTTTTCCAAAACTGATTAACGGAGTTACAGGGTGTCAAAGTTAAAATTTTATTTTCGATATTTGTAAATAACTTCTTAAGAAATCCAAATATTTACATAAAATTTGTAAATCGGGGGGTTTTGCGGACGAGAAATTCATACAACATATGTTTCTAATTTTGACGTCACTAGTAGAGGCACATCATGTTTCTTTTGAATGACAGAACGTATTTGCTGCTTTGTGTATCCATCTGACTATTGAAACAATCGATCTCCTAGCTTTTATATCTAAAAAAAGGTATGCCTTATTGAAGTTGTTAGGAGTAACTGTTTTCGAAATAATCTTATTTGAAATATTCAGCGCACCGATTGAAAACTGTTATCGTTTCAGTTAAAGTGCCCTTTCTACTGAAAGTACAGCAAAATGTTACTTGAAAAAGTTGTTTAGAACGGTAAATTATGGAGATGTGCAAAATTTTAAAAAAATCGGCCTGTTTTGATAAAATCTTTGTGCTTTGTTGAAAAATGGTTTCATCCACAGTATACTAAGCAATCAGTAGGGAAACTCAGCTTTCCCGCGTCTTCCATATAATTTCTGTGTGTCAGTTAGGTTTTTTGAATTTTTGACATTATTACATGGTTATCCACTCGTTATTGTTATTGTATTTATATTCCTGCTTTGTATGTCGCGTTGAATGTTTAGTTATTTGTGTTTTTATATTAGTGATTATTTATTAGTGGAACTATACCCAGTAAATAATAAATAAACTATGGGAGGAAATAAATGTGTTGTAAAAAACTAACGCATAATGCAGCTTTGGGCGTAAATGGCCTGTAAACAGTTTTATATATGGGAGACCAAGTTAGACGTGATAGCTTAATTGAGAAAATCCTAAAGAAGAATTAAAACATGAAAGGGGGCAAAGGATTTAACTCGAAATAGGAAAGAGACTGCTTTCATACATGAATTAAAGAAACCACTCCATACACCTAATTGAGCAACAGGGGTTTTTGATTATGTTACCTATATATATATATATATATTTTGTAAACCTCAAAATAAATTGTACCTAATATTCACGTTTTAATTTCATTTAGTACTTTCCTAAAAAAAAATGAGTAAAAATATAAAAATTACACTACAAAATATTTCAGTTAGTCACAACAATAAAACATACCTAATTGTTGTATAACCTGAAAAGTATATAACTGTTTCATTGGTTGGATTTCCACTATTTACTTATAAGTCAGTAAACGTTTGACAACACGAATTCCAATATAGCAGATAGGACGCATTTAAACGCAACACTCAAGTATTTACAGTGCGATAAAGAAAAATCAATGTCAACTTATACTGTCAACCACATATTTTATATATAATTGAAAAAGCAGCCCTTGGAATGCGTGGAAGGGTGTGAGAAGCATCAAGCAATACCATTTTGTTGTCGCTATCGCAATGATCCGAGTGGTGAGTTCGGGATTATTCTATAAATCCTACGTTTCCCTGAATGAGAAACCCAGGGGTTATCGCGTAACCCCTTTGTGCGCGGATTACTGAATGTAAAAATATGTTAAATATTTACGCAGATGTAATAGAAAGCACAATTTGTACGGATACGAAGGGACAAATTGCTTTTTTTAGATTTTAGATTATCCCACTGCTCTGGCGTTTGGTTTGGAAGCCGAAATAATTCAGCACGCGCCATTTAAAAAAAATATACGTGTATGACAGTGCAAAAAGTGTAAAATTTAATACTTACTGAAATTTTATATGTACAGGGTGGGCAAATTTAGATGTTTTTAAAGGAAATAGAAAAAAATGACCCGCTCGCCACGATTTTTATATTAAGAGATCGAAACTTTCTTCTTTTTTTTGATACAGACTCTGAATCCGTAAAAAAATTAAAAAATCGTAATTTGTTTTCAAGAAAAAAACATTGAAATATAAATTTTTGTAGTTTTAGGGCATGTGATATATCGTTTGAAAGCTCTTTTGATATTTATTGAATCCGTAAAAAATATAAAAATTATTATTTATTTTCACGAAAAAGAACATTGAAAGTTTTTGCAATTTGGTATTTTTACATTTGAAATTGTTTCAACTTAATTTGTAGCATATGTTAACTACTGAAAAGAATTTCGTACATCAAAACTCCAAAAGGTTTCTACGTCATTTATTAATAATAAACGAAACGTAAGGAAGGTTGGGGTTCTTGTCATAATTTTTTATCTTTTTTCTTGGTATCATTTTATCGGAAATGTGTTACTGTTGAAACTATTTTCAGTTGTACCAAATTTCTTCTTCGGCTTACAATCAAAGTGTAACTTTTACATTTATCAATTTTTCATTATGGTTTATTCGTTAGCTTCTGTATGGAAAACAAAATGAATGTGCTAGAGAAACTGCTCGAATTTTCAATGACTTGCATCCTGATCACCAAACAAGTCATACGTATGTAGATTGTTAAGAAATTTCGAGAAACTGAGTCCGTAGCAAATCTTAAGACAAACAATCCTCCTAACGAATTAATGAAAGTAGGAATTTTGAGCGAACTGACAATGAATCCACACCAATCCATGCGACCGTTAGAGAGTACTACAGGGATCTCTAGTCGAACGTTCATCGGATTTTGCAAGAACATAAATGACAACCGTACAAAATACATCTTGTGCATTGTTTGCACAAGGATGATCCGGATCGACGAATAGAATTTTGTGATATCATGTCTAGCAGAATTACAGAAAATCAAAATTTACTTTACAATATCTGCTTCAGTGATGAGTGTACGTTTTTTCTCAATGGTACAGTGAACAGGCATAATATTCGTTACTGGTCGGGTGAAAACCCTCATTGTGTTAGGGAATCGTACACTCAATATCCAGAAAAACTGAACATCTGGGCAGGAATATTGGGTAATCACATAGTTGGTTCATTTTTTTTTATTTGGTTGGCACCTTGACAAGCCAGTTATTTATGTTTGTTGCAAAATCATATTGATCCCATTACCACATAAATTCTGCAGAATGAAGATCAGCTGGATTAAAATCTTGTGACGTTCCAACAAGCGGAGTCCCACCTCATTTTGAGCGACAAGTTCGAGATTATTTGCATCAAAATTTTCCAGGACGATGGATAGGTAGACGTGGGGCTATAAAATGACCAGCTCGGTCTCCCGATTTGAGTCCAAACGGCTTTTTTCTCTGAAGACATCTCAAATCAGTGGTTTTTGCGTAATGTAAACGAATGTCGGGATTTAACTCCAGAAGTTTTTGCAAATGTAAAAAGATGTTTCGTAGACAGGCTCTATATTTGCCAAGAACAACTGGGTGCGCAATTTGAGCATCTATTACAAACAATTTAAATGTAAAAATTCAAAATTCCTAGATTCAATTTTTTATTTATTTTTTTTTTTTTGAAAACGAATAATATTTTTTAATTTTTTTTACAAATTCATAGTCAGTATCAAAAGAGCTTTCAGACGATGTATCACACGCCCAAAAATACAAAATTTCAATCATTTATATTTCAATGTTTTCTTCTTGAAAACGAATGATTTTTTAATTTTTTTTACGGAATCAGAGTCAGTTTCAAGAGCTTTCAAACGATGTATCATACGCTCTATAGTGCCATCGTAAATTTCGAAATTGATATTTCGATCTACAAATTGGTGACAACTACAAAATAAGTAATGATGTACGTCGACGTCCCCCTCAAATCAAAAATCGACTTGTTTTTGGAATTTTTTGTAAACATCATATTAAACGAAATATTTAGGTGGAAAGTTTTATGATTGACACCCTGTATGTCTGTAACTTGGTTGTTTGTAAATTGATTAATAATTTATTTGTAATATTATTCAGGGTGATATATTTTTTTTTGACAAATAATGATCTATGATACCCACACCTCCGCTACTTGCAAGTTTCTAAAGCTGGTAATTTTTTCTTTCATACCTACTATCAAACTAAATATGAACACCGAATTTGGTTAAATTATCTCAAGCGGTTTAGTAATTAAAAACTAAAACTGATTTTTATTTTCAATTTTAGAGAATAGAGAATACGCCCCTGGATTTTTTCACTCTATTTAATAAACACCCTGTATATCATATCCTTAAAATGTGGCATCAAAGTGGATCATTTGCGTATGATGAAGAATAATAATCTAAGACTTGTTTTACCAAGTTTAAAGTCTATATGTATAAAAAAACTTTGTTTAGTCAATTTTTATTTCTTCTCCTGAAGTTTTATAGGTGAAAATTAATTTACCTTCAGTATAACTTCAGGATCCAATTTTAGTTTAGAATAAAAAGGTAATGTAGGTATATAGGTAGGGTTGTTTTTCCTGTTTTGCCTGTAATAAAATTTCAATACTTGATTATATCTATAGGTTGGAAACACCTGATGCCTGGATATATTCATTTTGTTCGATTTAATATGCAAAACAGCTTTTCTATATTGGATATTCAGACAAGCTACTTGAAGCGAAAATTTACGGTAAAGAGGAATACCTAAAGCTTTGCAGATGGAGCAATGCGATAATTTTAAATAAAAGCTAATATAAATAATTTCTATTATTAACGCAATAATAATTTAGTTTAAAATGTTATATTTATAAATAAAACAACTTTTTAAATAGGTTTATCTTCAACAAGGTAACCTTTCCAAGTTTTCAATTATGGTCAGAAATCTTATCCAATCATAATTTTTACTGAATATTTTAGTTCAAGTTGAATTGTTTTAAATCATAACCCATTTTGTTTGTTTTAAAATGTTTTATATTGCTCTGCCTAGAAAACACAATATTTGGACAAAAACAACGTAAATGTTAAAACATTTCAGTTCATTTAATCTGCTGCAGTTAAATAAATAATATTCTGCTTCACATATTGAAACAATTATGTACCTACACAGTTATATTATCCTGTATTATTGGATTTGGATTTTATCCTAGAAATGTTTGTTATGTATATCCATATAATTTAAAAGCCAGATAAGCTTTAACCTAGAATGTTTAAAATAATAAAAATAATGTATTCATTGATCAGTTCAATATAATATTTCAGAAGAAACTAAAGTAATTTTAAATACAAATAATATAAAAAAAATGTGAAATATACAGGGTGATTTCCCTAATTAATGAGGTTTTCCAGGTTTCCCTCATTCCTGCACTGAATAGTGGTTAGGGCCTACCAACGTAAGTCGTTCCTGGGCGCAAATGCGGCCTGCTTAATAATAATATGCCGCCCCCTCTCCCGCACAAGTCTCCGACTTCTGGGCTAATCCCTGTCATTAGAATGAGGGGTAGAGATATTATTATTATTATTATTATTTATTCAAAAGTTACCTAAAAAAATTTAGGAATAGATGCGATTTAACAAAATCGTTTTTAAACATTTCTTTTTAAAAAGATTTCATTTTAAGAATTTTGAGAAAACATGTAGCAAACAATTTTATTTCAAAGGCGAGTTAAACAGAACTAAAGAATTACAGCTTATCTATTATCTATATATAATATATAAAAATGAATGTTTGTCTGTATGTCCTTTATAGAATCGTAAACTATACATTTGATCATGTGATGATCTTTAACAAAGTTGCTGTGCATGAGCCCACGGAGGTTTTTAAGTTGGTATGACCAATTTTCGACAGATGCCGCCACTCTCATTCCAATGAATTTCATATTTTTTTTTTCGAAATGAACAAAATCAATAAAATGACTCAAAATGAATTGAATATTTGTGTAATGTCTATCCTTCAAATTTATTTACCAGTTACTAATATTTATAAGTTCGTATTAAATTCATTGTCTCTGCACTTTTGGTCTTCATTATTTTCATTATCGTGAAAAATGGAGTCAATATCTTTTAAAAAATGTTTGCGAAAGCGTTGTAGTTTCTGAGAAAAAAATTACTGAAGTATTGTGTTTTCAACCTTTACAACGCTGGGCTACTGTAGCTCCGTGATATTGTCAAGAACGGAAATTAAATAGAAAATTAGTTATTTGAAAATAATTCTAATTGGTAAATATATTTTAAAAATAAAATCATTTCAAAATTCCAAAGCAGTCCAGTTCCAACCTAGTTTAAAGTCATTGCATAAACCATATTTTATTTTAATTTCGTAATTATATTCTATACTGTGGATAAAAACGTACAGTCGGCAGGTTACGACATTCTCAGGTGCGTTGAACACGATGACGTTTTTACTGCAAAGCACCGATTGGCGGTGGTCCATCAGGCCATTGCTGACTTTACAAAAATCATGAACCAAGGGTTGGAACTTGAATGTGGAGGCGACGGAAGTCAGTCGGTGGTAGTGTAGTGTGTGAAGAAGTTCCCCCTTTTTTTTGGAATAGCGGTATCTCCCCTGCAAACAATGGGAGTTGGAAATAGGTAAGACATATTATTAACTGATATTTGTACAACCTCCAGCTGGTGGCAATATTTTCTCGCCGTTATACTTCTTGTTACTGAATAAATTATTTTGTTACTGTTTTTTTGGTGTGATTAATCTACATCTGTAGCTACCCCCTTGTGCGTAGAGATAGTACGTAACAATATGCGTAGTGTACTTTAGTATTAAGTGTTTTGCGATAGTGTTTACATTAGATTGTCAAGTGTCAAAAATATCTTACGTGTATGGCAACTCAGAATTGATAGATATAGTTTTAATATACGGTGAAGTAAAACATGTGCCAAATGCAACTATTTCCACCGCAGTAGTGCAATGACTAACAACTTGTACCTCCAAAACGTACAAGAACCAGAAAAATTTGTGTTAGTTCGTAGAAATTGGGTAAGACGAGCCAAAATGTGTTTACAAGTGGGTGGACAAAATTTTGAACCATCGTAACATCAGGTATGTCTAATTATTTTATTAACTAAAGCCACAAATTAATTTCTTTAATCAAAAGCAGTTGAATTTGCTGATATAAAGTAGGTGATACAAAATTTTATTTCTTTCTTTCCTTGGAAAATTCTTTCAATTTTTGTCCGTCTATTATTTTTTATTACAGTTTGCCGGTGGACCAGTTTCCAGTACCGTGCAGAACTTAAATCATTTTTGCACTGCCTTTTTTGATTTCATTAACGAAATTGTATTTGTAAGAAATTCCTGTATATAAAACGTTCTGAATCACTGTATAATATTTTTAAAGTTACTTCTAGATGAATTTCAAGTCGGAAAGGGTACTAAAACTACTAGTCTTTACGGAACAACATTTTTTCGAAATCTCAAAAACAACCAAAAAACGTAAAACGTAAATTAAAAAACAACCTTTAATTATTATTCAATTCGAGTCTGGTTACAAAATATGTTCAAAATTGTAACAATAGTTTCGTTCACACAAATTATTTTTCGAGTCATAATAAGATATAAGAACTCTAAATTCTCTTTTTCCTCGAATTATTTTTGTGTTGTTGTCTGTGTTCATACAAGCCTTGCACTAATACAGAAATCTGGTGTATTTTGCGCCTAATAGCTTTCGTTCACAACATTTTTCGAAAAATTAAATTTAGATTTATACAGTAATATTACAATCATTTTCCTCACCTTGTATAAAGGAAATAAGTCTTTTAACTACTATTACATTAACCATTTCGTATTTTATAGTCCAAGCCAAAATCAATTTTATCGTAAATTGTTATTATTTGTTCAATATTCGTAAGATACACTTCCTATATTTGTACATATAAGGGCAGTTAGTAGTCCTGGGAGAACAATGTATTTGATTCGCAAAAAAGAGACATTTAACATCTACTCTATATGGGATGATTCACAACTAATCTAAAAAATTTGGGAATAGATGCGTCATAAAAAATGAAGTCAATATCGTAACAAAATTTTATCCTTATCCTTATAATAGTAATCCTGATAGTTTCCGAGAAAATAATGTTTGAAGTTGCAGTATTTTTAACCTTTACATCGCTGGACTACTGTAACTCGTTTCTAACCAGACGATTTCGAATATTGATATCTGATTGCTTATAGTTGGTATTAACGTTTTTGTGATGTAAGTATTTACATTAGATTTTCAAGTGTAAAAAACAGCTTACGTGTATAGGAACTCGGAGTTGATGGATATAGTTTTAATTTAAGGTGAAGTGAAAATGCTTTAGCAGAACTATTTCCCGGTAAACATGTGCCAAATGCAGCTACTTTTACAGCGGTGTGCAGTGAGTGCAAATGTGGCGCAACGGGAGCATGTCAATGGAAATTTTAAACCGAATCGTGAAAGAGATGGAGGTCTAAGGCGTCCACGGCACATCCTTACCATGTACAGCATTTCCAAGAATTAATACCAAGGAGGACCGCCACGATCTCCTGACTTAAAAAAGAAGTGTAATGCACCGAAGTGAACACTATTGATAATTTACGTAAGCGTAAAAAAATCAGGTATGGTAAATTAGAAATTACAAAATTAGAATTCTTCATTAAAATCGACAACAAAGGATGACAACTCCTTATAATTTTCTCTCCGTACAACACTTTTGATTTAACAGAACATAAATCGTAACGAATTTCCCGCTTACGAATAAACTAAACTGTAGGAGTACGAGAAACTTATCCGCTTTAGGGGAAGTGGAAGTGCGACGCTGAAAGTTGAGCTAATACAAACTTAGATGCCTAAAACAAACAGTTAACAACCTCTGGCAAATACTGCTGCCGTCAGATCAATCCATCAAGCTGGAAACAATTGAAACTGTTACCGATACTTCAATTAAAACATTTTGCTGACTATATATTGTCGAAGTACTTAATATTCATAGACAGTTTATCGATAGTGAATGTTTTGGATTCATGCTGAATGTCACTTTTCAATGATTGCTAAATCCGTTTCTGATCTAATTACTCACAATCTTCTGAAGGTACTAAAATATAAAAGATGTGCTTAGATTTTTCTTCATGTTATTTTTTAAATAAAACCTTATGCTTATAAATGGAAATTATAGGTATAATCTATAAGCGTAAAGATATAGAATAATAATAATAATAATAATAATAATAATAATAATAATAATAATAATAATAATAATAATAATAATAATAATAATAATAATAACAATAATAATAATAATAATAATAATAATAATAATAATAATAATAATAATAATAATAATATCTCTACCCCTCATTCTAATCACAGGGATTAGCCCAGAAGTCGGAGACTTGTGCGGGAGAGGGGGCGGCATATTATTATTAAGCAGGCCGCATTTGCGCCCAGGAACGACTTACGTTGGTAGGCTCTAACCACTATTCAGTGCAGGAATGAGGGAAACCTGGAAAACCTCATTAAGCAGGGGGGTAGTCAAATATCAACCGGTATCAATCTCTCACATTGACCCAAGCCAACATTCTTCCATCCTACCATACCCGCAGAGAGGGCGCCAAACCTCTTCACGAATATAGCTTATATACGGTCTACCGGCAGCTGGGCTCGAACCAACTCCGATCTAGTCACCTCGATTCAAGTACTGACGCCTTAAACCGCACGACCACTGACCGATACATAATAAGATTATAATCACCACAAATTTAGGCCAATGCATTGACTAAATTATATGTATATCATAGTTAACATCAAACTGAATGAAAGGAAAGATTGAAGGATTAAAGGGACGTTAGCAATAGAAAACTGCCTACTAATTAGCTTAGCATTCGCAGTGCAAATTTATCACACGTTTTATAAAAGGCTAAGAATGTGGTGAAATTTGCAGTACCACTACTGTTTTGCTTCCTGTAACTGATCAGTTGTACCACATTTGTGGTACTTCGGTTTGGAGTTATCTAATTGTCAACTAATATTTCGGCTTCCTAATTATAACATTAATAATGCTGTTCATAATATTAATACAGATTTGGACAATATTTCTATAATATCCCATATGAACTGGTACTGAATGAGTCAGTAACTGAGTTGCTTGTTTTTGGAAAGAATAGCAAACATATTATGAATAACTCTGATTCGAATTAATAATAACGTTATAGTTGCTGTATAAGTTTAGGATTTTATATTGATACTAATATCACTACTATGTTTTCTGAACATGTTAAGCATATTATAAACAAATTGTTTGCTAAATTAAAGTGTCTATTGGTAGGAAAATAATTTAACATTAATAAAAACTCCTATTTGTTATTTGAATAAAGTATTATTTTCATAATTTGTGATTTTTTACTTTCTCCTTTACCATTTCCCACAGAGCCACACCCCAGCGGCCCCGGGAAAGTCTAATGCCAGAATTGAATTCGGCATCCCAGAAAACCCCCGAGTATCGATTTTAGAGTGATTTTCATGAACGCTGCCATTTCCCTCCCAATCACCCCCACACAACCCCACAGAGGGACCCCCGAGCGTCCCCGGGGAAATCTAATGCTAGAATTGAATTCGGCATCCCCGAAAACCTCCGAGTAACAAGTTTGGAGCGCTTCCCATGGACTATGCAATTTCCCCCCCCCAGAATGATCTCCCGAATACCCCCGCAGAGCCGCCCCCGAGCGCCCCCTGGTAATTCCACTGCTAGAATTGAATTCGGCATCCCCGGAAAGCCCCGAGTAACAAGTTTTGAGCGATTTTCATGCACGCTGCCATTTCTCCCCCAATTCACCCCCCGCGCACCCCCACAGAGCCACCCCCGTGCATCCTCGGCTAATTGTAATCCCGAGAAACGATTTTTGCTAAATGTCTAAACCAGACGATATAGACTTTTTTCCTGGGATCTTCCTGAACACAATGCAGAAAACCGCATCTCGATATCTGCTGTGCCTAAAAATTTCCGCTGTTTTTCCTAACTTCCCTGGACTAATAAACAAAATCATATCATTAGCTTCGACACATATATTTTTGAGCATTTATTATCTGTGCTGCTTCATTTATTACTCGACTGCGAAATATAAACTAGATGTATATTATTTATTTTACACTTTCTGTTGGTGGAACGTACTCTAATTTCATTATGTGAAAACAGTTTTTCATTTATTATTGTACATTACTTTGATGATCGGTTTTCCATTAAGCATTAAAGGTTTATAGTATGATTTATTGCAAATTACGCTTTTAATACAAGCCCAGTTTCGTTTAGATTTATTTTCAAATGTAATATTTACGATGCAAAGTAATAGGTTAATTGGGTTACGTAAATAATGTTAACAGTAATATTAATGCATCTTGGACATTTTATTATTGCTTCATACAATAATTGTTTTAGTAGTTATACAGATTGAAGGAAATTTTCAGTATTTATATTTTTTAATCATATATTACCTTTTTAAAAAATGTATCATACATGCTTTTACCCGAGGATGAACCTTCGACTTTCAGAGGGCATTCTACTTATAATTTATAGATGAACTGTATAGACAAAGTAATGCCAGATAAGTCTATATGAAAAATAGATATTCTTGGAAACTTACCAGTTACAATGGCTTCATGGAATCACAAATGATGTACCTGCAAAGACAAATAATTATTAATTTCTAATATCACAATGTCAATTATAGAAATCATTAAAATTTGCATTAAAATATTCTGCGAATGTTTAAAAAGCATGTTTCAATAAATATTTTTTAATTTTGGTTTTAAACAAATTAGAGTGTAGAGTTCTTATATTTGGAGGAAATTTATTAAAAACTTAATTCCCATAAAATTAGACCTAATTAGATAAATTTATAGTAAGTTTATTTCTACAAAATTAATTATTTGTCAACGACTGTGTCTCAGGCATCATATTAAGTAAAGTATATAAATTAGAATTAGATATAGATACACTGGTATCATCTGCAAACAGAGTACATAAAATATCGGTTCCAAAAATATTAGGAAAGTCGTTTATGTAAATAAGAAACAATAAAGGACCCAGAACCAAACCTTGTGGTACTCCAAGCTTTATTTCTAATATAAAGGATTTAGAGGAATTATAAGTAACATATTGAAATCTGTTAATTAAGTAAGTAGACAGTAACCAAATACTTTCGGTAGAGAATCCATAGTAATATAATTTATTTAATAAAATTTGATGAGGGACACAATCAAACGCTCTACTCAAGTCCAAAAACTTACATTAAAAATTTGTCCTCCTCGAATCTACTATTTATATACGAAATTAAACTATTAATTGTTGATAAATTGTCTCGGAAACCAAACTGTTGAGAGCTAAATAATTGAAAGTTAGTAATTGGACGGATAACTGACATTACTTTTTTTATTAATTGGTACAACTTTAGATATTCTTAAACAATTTGGAAACATATTATTTGTTATACAATTATTAATTAATTGAGTCAACGGCAATAAAATAGGTTTCATGACAATTCTTAGAATATTTGTACTAACATCATAAACATTCATACACTTTTTATTTTTAAGACTCAAAATTGGGGTAACTGATTTAAATTAAAGAAGTTGGCATTATTTTGATTGGATAGAATCAAATTTTCCAAATTCAGTTCATATATTCATCTGGAACTCTATGCCTCGAAATTAGGCATCGTTAAATATTAAAATATGTACCCCACTCTACATTCATAAAATGTCCTCATCTATTTTAACAATCCTTTCACCAACTAAATATAAAGTTCTCTTATTATAACTCTACTTCACAGGTTCGAACATTACTATCAAACTTGCAGCGTGAAGACACTCTATAATGACACCCTTAATGTATGTCATATATTACAGTCACATGTAAGGACTCTATATTACGGAGAGGCGTAAGGATTAATACTCGTAATTATCCTTGGTCTCCGGACTATATCCTCTGCGAGGGTTTCGTTAAATTAATGGGGAGTAGAAAATTGTTTACTTTGTCGATTATTGAGTTGTCAGTCTTAACTGAATTAAAAATCCTCTATGCCGCTGTTACAGTGTCGTCATATATAAACCAACCATACAACTTACATGTACAGGGTGGTATTATAAATATTTTTTCACTCATACAACTGAATATCGAATGTTTAGTATAATGAACACCCTGCCCCGACCGGCATTGAATTACTCCTGCAGTATCTGTGTGAACAGCCAAGGCCCTTGTCGGTCACACCACCAGACATAGACCGATTTCGGTCTTGTTAGCCATCATCAGTATGCCATAGGTGAGACGACCGACAATTGAACTGGCTGTTCCTTCATATGTATGTTCACATATAAACTGAGTACAGGTGAGATATAACTGGTCTGCTTACTTCTTGCTCGGCTTTTAGTCAGATATATTAGCCCTTAAAATTGCGGCACTCATATTCCAGACACCTTGTATATACAGGATGTTTATTAATTGAATGCCGATACTTAAGGGTGTGAATCCTTCGGTCATTTTAAGAAGAAAACTTAATATCAACATATGTTCTAAACCTCTTAATTTTTGAGCTACAGGGTGTTACAATTTTAAGAAAAAAATTACTTTTTTATTATAATTTTCTTATCACTTCAGATATTTTTATGAAATTCTGTACACACCTATTAATCATTAAGGAGCATTGTTTGATATAAAACATGTTTAAAAATTTTTGTGAATGGTATCCGTACGAGGTTTGAACGAGAAAAAAATGGTACGCCACTGCCTTTTCTAAAAACTAAAATTATTTTTAAAATCTCCATTTATTTTACAGCAAATTCGGTTCCTAGACTTACTCTCGTACGACACACCATTTTCAAGTAAAAAAATTAAAACCAAAAAACGTTTTTTCCTCAAGTTCATTGAGACTGCTTTTGATATTTTGTTGCCATTTTGTAGACACCCACCATGCGTGGAAACACTTTTTGTGGGGAAAAATTAATTTTCTACTTTCACAAATGACGTTTACGTAGGCATGATATTGAATATTTGAATATAAAAAACGATAAGCTCATTAAATGTCCCCTTAAAGCAAATGAAATAAAAATTAGTAGGCTGCATAAAGTGTCATAATTTTTGACGCTTCTTTTCGCAATAAAGTTGACATTGATTTTTCATTATTAAAAAATTATTATTAAAGTAGGAGGTAAAATTTCATAAAAAATGGTAAATTTTACAATCGATGAATTAGCCGACATGCATTTTACTTATGAGATTGCATACAAAGCCAGGAGGATACACCAAGAGCGGTATCCAAATCGCAAACTACCCGATCCGAGAACATTTTCTGGGATTCATAGACGTCATCACGAAACCGGAAATTTAAAAGCAGACCACAGTGCTAAAGGAGTCCTTGAAACAGTAAGAACACCGGAACTTGAAGAAGGAATTTTACATGAAATTGAGAGAAGGAATTTTACATGAAATTGAGGAAAACCCCGAAACTAGCGCGAGGAAAATCGCGGCAACATTTAATGTTTCACACGTACTTGTTTGGAAAATTCTTATCGAAAATTTGTTATATCCATATCACATTCAAAGAGTCCAGGCATTACTCCCTAGAAATTTCCCATTGCGCATTAATTTCTATGAGTGGCTTCTTCAAAAGCTGCTGGAATATCCGTTATTTGATAAGTACATTCCTTTTACCAATGAAGCTAGTTTCTCTCTAAACTCAATACGAAATTTCCATAATAACCATTTGTGGGCGGATAAAAACCGTTTTGCAATTGTTGAATTAAATCATCAAGAACAGTTTTCATCAAATATTTAGGCTGGTATTATTGACGATTATTTGATAGGCTCATTTTTTCTCCCAAGAAGATTAGATGGACAATCGTATTTACAATTTCTTGAAGAAGATCTGCCGCCAATGCTTGAAGACCTTTCTCTTTTATTAAGAAACCAGATGTGGCTAATGCACGATGGTGCGTCTCCATATTTTAGCTTTCGGGTGCGTGAATTTTGAAATCACAACTATCGCGATCGGTGGATAGTCCGCGGAGGAACGCAGTCATGGTCGCCCAGATCTCCCGACCTTAATAGTTTAGACTACTTTTTCTGGGGTCATCTGAAAAGCTTAGTGTACGCAGAGCCGATTCAAGCCGAAGAAGAGTTACGAAATCGTATAATAGTATGCTGCCAAACCATAAGAGACACCCCAGGGATTTTTGAAAATATACGTCAGTCTATGCGAAGAAGAGTAGATGATTGCATACGTGTGGGTGGAGAACACTTTCAACAAATACTGTACATACATAATTTGGGTTCTTTATTTTGTTTGTATTTTCTTGTCTTGTCGTTTCTTTAGGTTTAAGACTTTGAATTTATTGTTTTAGTAAATAAATCGCGATTCTTAAAATAAAATTTAAAAAAATCAGAGGCGTAGCGTTTTTTTCTATCCAAACATTTAATATTATGCCTACGTGGAGGTCACTGGTTAAAGTAGAAAATTAATTTTTGTCCTAAAAAAAGAGTTTCCACGCATGGTGGGTGTCTACAAAATGGCAACAAAATATCAAAAGCAGTCTCAATAAACTTGGGGAAAAACTTTTTTGGGTTTTAATTGTTTTACGTGAAAATGGTGCTTCGTATAAGAGTAAGTCTAGGGACCGAATTTGCTGTAAAATAAATTGAAATTTTAAAAATAATTTTAGTTTTTAGAAAAAGCAGTGGCGTACCGTTTTTTTCTTCAAAAATGTTTAGTTCAAACCTCGTACGAACGTCATTGGCAAAGATTTACACATACACATAAAACATTTTTTACATTAAACAATGCTCCTTAATGATTAATAGGTGTGTACAAAATTTCATAAAAATATCTGGAGTGATCAGAAAATTATAATAAAAAAGTAAATTTTTTCTTAAAACTGTAACACCCTGTAGCTCAAAAATTAAGAGGTTTAGGACATAATATGTTGATATTAAGTTTTCTTCTTAAAATCTTGCCTTGCTAATCGTTTGCAGTTTGTTCAATATCGTGGCTTCAAGTCTGTCCATTGGACTTCCGCAGGTGTTCCGCAAGGTGCGATCCTGAGCCCACTTCTTTTTAAAATTTTCATAAATAATATCACATGAACATTCGCTAATCACTTTACGTAGATGATCACTACTGTCTACGCGGTGTAGCAAAGCTACATCTAGCGGCCATTCTCCACTCCATCAATTTACAGCCACATCTGGTGTCCCACAAGGTTCAGTTCTGGGGCCACTAATTTTTATTTTATTTATAAATAATCTGGTTACTGATCTCCAATGCCATAGCTTGATATACGCTGATGATTTGAAATTATACAACATAATTGATTTTATTAGCGATTGTCAAGGATTGCAGTCAGATTTGAATAAAGTCTCTACGTGGTGTTTTAACAACGGCTTATCCATAAATGTTGGAAAATGTAATATTGTTACTTATACGCATAAGCATGAGATTAAATCGTTATTAAATAGTGGACTAGACAATTGTTTTAGTGACCTGTGTTGTGTTGGATTATTAGGTGAATTACATCACTGAGTACCTACTTGGCATGCTTAACATATGTTTATTGGCTAAGTTAGTAGTTGATTAATTAAATATTTGAGATTATGAATGATAGTGTATTACTGACGAGGCCGGCCTATTATTGTTTTGTATATATTGGCCGTTAGCTGCGTGTGACACGGTATTTTGAGGTATGGGGTATCCTAGGGCTGTTAGCTGCGGTGATACAGTCCGTCCGTTAGCTGCGGTGAAGCGGTCTGGTTCTGGTTTAAGACCTAGTCTTGCTATGAACTATCTCTGCAGAGGTGGTCTGGCCAATGTACATTGTTGTATTGTTGATATCCAGCTGCAGTCTGAGGGAGAATATATTTACTAGTTGATCTAAGAAGTACACGTTGATGTTTAGAGAATGTCAAGGTATGCTTGGGTACTCATGTGTTTCTCTCTTATTTGTTGAAAGGTTCTGAGCTTGTTGCAAGAGCTGCATGCCAGTGGGCGATTCCGACGGCAATTCTATCCTGACCTAAGCTCAGTAAGTGTTTTAGTTATTGTTTATACATAGTTCTATAGTACTAGTTGCAAGGCAACAAATCACAATGAGTTACGTTCAATGGTTCACGCCCTGTATAACTAGAAACGCCCCTGATGAATTATATGAAGTAGTAATTATATAAACGAAACCTAACACTTGATATTTTTCATTGTTCAACTAGAGATGTCAAACGTGCTTTTATTTGTTAGGTCAATTTGACTCATATTTAATTTTTTGTGTGTGTTGTTTTTTCGTTTTTCCCGACTCTGTAACTGGGATTCTGTCCTGTTGAGTTTGTGTGTAAATAAATAAATAAATATCTCATTAAATAATATTAAAAAAGCAACACAGCAAAAACATATGAGCTAAAAAATTTATATTTATTATTTGAATGAATCGGAATATTATATTAATACAATGTTTAAATATTAGTATAAAAATTTATTTGAATTTATTCAAATATTTATAATGACAGATGGAAATTGTAAATCATTCAATTTATGTGTATCGTGTACTAATCTAAATGTTTAACGTTTTAGATGACGTATGAATTCTGGGTACATAACAGATAATATAAACTGTTTCATATGATGTTAGGAATGTTTTTCTAAATATATATAAATGTAGTACTAGGTTAAATATACGAATTACTGATTTATGTCGGACAAAAGTAGTGTATGAAAAGAAATTGTTAATATTGCGTACCACAAGTAAAATTCTAAATGTGCTCTTAATACTCTTCTCATTCATGTTTTTTAATGACGTTAACCAGCATTGGTCTCCAATTTAGCTTTATTAGGTATACAGGGTGAACCTTAAATAAGTACAAATATTTTAACTGCTGGTGTAGTTCGTCATATAAATCAGTCTAGTGAAAGCCATTTTTAAAAATTTCTAATATTTACGGAAATATTAATTTAAAAAAAATACCCACATTTTGAGGACCGCTGGCAGATCTCTCATAACCAACCTAATGAACCATATGATTTGTTGCGAGGTTGCCATATTTCCTCTAATATAAATATTAACATTACGGATATATGCTGAATAACAATATTTTGGAACGTGCCAACGGTTTCAAAGACCTAGGTGTTCAATTTGACAGTAAATTAGGTTTTATCCCACATATCAACAGTATTACTGTTTCTGCTTTTAAGTCATTGGGTTTCATCCTTGGAAACTCCAGGGATTTTCGTAACTCCTGTACTTTGCAAAGTTTGTATAATACATGTATTTGTCAGAAGTAAATTGGAATACGCAAGTGCAGTGTGATCTCCATACTACAGCTCTCACATAACTTCCTTAGATAACATCCAGAGAAAGTTGCCTTTAACGTAATAGTAAAGTAATACGGTTAAATTCTATTTTAAAGATACTTGTTTGAAGCATAAGTACAGTAAAGTTGGGTATGTAATATGATACGCAGTATTATTAACATAAATTTTAACTGCTTAACTGACCTTACTATAAACGATTAAAAATGAATTTCCGCAAGTTAAATACATACTACCATAAAGTATTTAGGAAGATATTACGTGATATTACTATGTTCAATGTTTAAAAATTATACATAAACGCGCACACAAGCTTACCTGTTTGTTAAAAAATTAACTATTTAATCAGTAATACACATTTTACAAGTTAAATGTCATTGTACACTGTTAGAAAGATACACAATACACAATTTCCTTAAGTTATTTTATGAACAATAACGAAAAACTATGATTTTCACACAGCATATTTAATTTAATTTTCGCCACATAACCCCAAAAGAGTCAGTATTAACCATAAAGTGAAACAAATTTTAAAAATAAAGGTGCACACAATATTAAATAACAAAATAGCAGTTTGATGTATGCGCTTAATATCAGGAAAAGCAAAGACATTTGTGTAACACTGGCAACACTGTGAATCACACGTTCAATCTGCAGTGCTATGACTCATAAATGTATGAAAGTCAGGTGTCCTCAACAAGTTTTCTACAGAATTTCTGATTTTCTTGTAAAAAAAAATTATTAATTATGTGTTCTACAGAGTGAACTATACTGCTGGTTAAAATATTTGTACTTATTTAAGGTTCACCCTGTATCTACCGACAGAATTTGAATGTAGCTAAGATGTAACATAAAATGTGTGCTTTTAAATTATATTTTAAACAGCGACTAGAAACGAAATGGTCTCAGTCGGTTTTAAATTATGGAAATAGGTTTTTTAAAATTAGTTAACAAATATATAAATTAACCATAGCACAGATAAGTCTTTTAAATTTAAAAAAAAATTGTCATTACTTTTGTTAAAGTTCGCTTTAGCTACATGTAATAAGTCGAATAAATTTGGTTACTAATGAATATTTAAACCCTTACGAAACTAAAGAAGTTCTACTTCTTTTAATTTTTTAATAGAACATAATTCACTTGAGTGCAAAAGTTCAAGCTGGAACCGTTTTTTGGATGATCAATTTACATATTTGTGGATTTTTTCCACGAAAATATTATTAAAATAAATTTGCCTTCCTGCTTATAATCCTGAAGAATATTAAATGTATTAGTACAAGAAATTATAAAGCTTAAAGGCACAAAAATATGAAATTATTTACTTGAGCTATTAAGAAAATTTTCCTTTGAATATGTCTGAATAATCTATTTCTTCAGATCTTTCTTTCATCGTATGTCCTCGTGTACTGAATTGTTTAACTTTTATAATACCTGTTTCTCTCTGAAGTAAAATTCTTTGTAAAACGATAAATTTAAACTCTTAATTTTATAGACTCTTGGAAGGGCTATAATTAATAATGAAGTCGAAGGAAAGAGGTTCATGTTTTCTGTACAAGCTAACTATGGTGCATTTGCTAATTTAAAGGTAACAATAGATTATTTTCTAATAAAAGATGACTGGCATATTTTGTCGCCAATACAGTTATTCGAACTATGAATTTAGTCCTTTCTCTCAATCATAAAAGTCACCAAGACAATAGTTTGAAATAGGGATTCATCTGAAAAATGAAGAAAATATCTTAGTGTTCATCAGACCATCTGATCACCATCTTTAGCACCATCAAAAAAAGATAATAATCAATATTATAAAGTTATCAACGACGGAAAAGAAGACTTAGGGAGTATAGAAACCAAGGATATTGTTCAAATAATTTAGAATTATATAAAGCACAGCTCCCACCTAAAATACGGAGAAACAGCCAATAGCAACGATTTTGTTCGAAGGGTATCTGGAAGTAACTCGGTTCATTAAGACATAATTGTCCTGAATTAAAGTTAAATCATAAATTCAATTAATTGTCCACAATTATTAGTTTTGTCAACTACTTTATTTATCTCTATAAATATCTCAGTTGTGTGAGCATGACACCATGAATTATAAAGCTAAAGATAGGTAATTGGTAATATTGGTAGTTCCTTATCTAGATGTTGGCTACAACTGAAAGTAATAATTAAATAATAGATTAACAGAACTCCTTCTAGGTGTTAGAATTCGTTGGTTTGACGTCATTTAGGAATATTATAATAATAAATAAATGATAAAATTTGCAGTTGCTTCTACTTACTACACTACGTATAATCTAGATCGTTGAATATTTCAAATCTATCGATCAGAGCCTGAGAGGCCATCATAGATAGTTGAAATTGAACTCTAGACCTTTTCCATGATGTAGCTATTTTAAGCTACGAAACAATGGCTTCAGGTCAAACTGTCCCCCATTTACCAATTTGATTTCGAAGCAATGTCAGTACTGTGTCCGGTATCTTACCATTCAACATAACATTAATCATGCATTTATCGAATAATCCCGTGAGATGTTGGCATTACACCTTCGAATTGTTCTATTCGAAGCGAAACAATTAACTATATTAGCATGAATTGCTTGATTATCTAAAATTATACAGGATGTTCATAATGTTAATTCGGGAAGTTGTAATTTGGATCAACTTTGCGTGAAGGTGCACATACTGAATGAAAAAAGTGTTACAGTTGGTTGATATACTGGGTGTTTAGTAAAGAATGGGTCATACTGTAATACATTTTAATTATTGTATTCATATAATATGAATACTTGAATACAAGTATTGATGAACACTTTTTTTGTTTAATTTTCAAAAAGTGTGCAGTGAAATTACCTACTTTTTCGGTATGAAATATTTTTTTATTTACGCTAGGGTTATATGTTAATATGTTTACATTTCAATGGCAGGAATACTCAATTAAACAAAAATGGTAACAAAAAATGCCACAATTAAAGCCAGGTGGCTTTATGTACGCTTATGCCCTCTTATGCCCTTTAGGATCACTTCTTGTGTAATCCTAGAATGTGTCAAGGCTCTTTCTCCCTTGGGAAGGGAAAATCATGTTAATCTAACCTGGGTTCTGGATCATAGTAATATGACTCGTAATATAAGGCCTGACACATTGGCCACACAAGTCTCAAGTAGTCAATTTGTGGTGGTGGTATTGAGGCCACCGTAATGCTATCTCGTAAGGTCCATTGATGAATGAATCAAAGAGCAATCAAAGGAAGATTGGTTGGGTGATTCCGGTTTTCGTCAGGCCCGACTTCTTATAAAGAGCTTGTGGACTGATGTGAACTGATTTTTTTTAATATTTAATAGAAACAGCATTAGGATGGCCACGGGTCTTCTGACAGGCCACAGACATCTCAACAAGTATCTACATAGGATTGACTTAAGTATTGACGCATTGTTGCGAGGTGTAGGCTTTGCGACAGCGCACACGAGGATGCCACTCTATGGCATCTATGTCTGTTTAATGAGACACAAGTATATTGGGGTGGCTCTTCTTTCTCCTTAAAACATTAGAGAGATTCCAACAGAGTTAGTGCTAGTTTTTGCACGTAGTACGCGCCTATTCTGAACTCAATGGGTCTTCAGACCTGAGTATTGCGGGTACTCATCACCGCTTCTAAACAACATCAATAACAACATAAGTTAGTTGATTGAATAGCCTAAATTTTGTAATAATTCTTTATTTATTCTTTGCACAACATGAAACTTTAGACACCTGGTTGTTCCTATTTCAGAAATATTTTGTATAAATATTAAAATATAAACGACAAAATCACTACTAGAGTCTTCAAGTCTTATCGCTACTACGTTTTTGTTATAAATAGGTTACCTAATCTCAATTATACAGGGTGATTCAGGTTTAATCTTGATAACTTCAGGAATCGGTAGAACAGGTTAAAATAATATTCATTTGTGATATAAACTTATTTCCTAAAACGCATCGTTTCCGAGATAGAAGGCGTTGAAGTAGGAATTTTTTTCTCGTTTTTTCCTCATAACTTTTGAACTACTTATCCGATTTAAGTGAAATTCGGAACACAAACACTCCTTATGATCTTACATAAGCTTCTTAAGTTTGAACTACCTACCCCTTTCAGCAGTGTATTTTGTACACTGTTACTTTATTTCAAAACTACAAAAAAAAATTATTTCAATAAAACATCTACACACCACATTAACCTGATTAATTTCGAAACTTTTTCGTCTTCTGTTTTTTTTTTCGACGTTTGGTCTTGTTTCTGAGATATTAAAAGAAATTGGTGACAGTGTAGCGCACCAGCCGCGTAAATTTCATTTAACATTATAGCAACCCATGAAAACAAAACTCAGTGATTTGTGTAAACTGACGTTTTGGGCGCCACGATAGCCGAGGTGGCTGAGAGACGACTGCTTGTGGAACCAGTATGGATCGGCTATGTCGGTGTGGGTTCGAATTCCACTGTTGTACGAATGTTTGTGCTCGTCGAGAGATGCACAATAAGTCTATAGGTGCGGTGCTTCCAGAGACACTGTCGGACGGCTCTCAAAAAAAAAAAACAAAAAAACTAAAAACTGACGTTTGTGAAAATCATTGTCAAAAGTATTATTTAAAGAGTGTTCTTAGTGTTAAGAAAAAATGCCAATAACCTCAAACATAAATTTAGTAACATTTAAATTTTTGTAGATGGGTTTTAGATTCAACAGAAATTAATCCACAATTTCTGCATAAGGTTTTATGGGCCGACGAATCTAATTTCACAAAAGCTGGAATTGTGAATTACCACAACATTCACGTTTGGAGTGAAGTCAATCCTCGATGTGTCAGACAATCTTCATTTCACCAACAGTTTAGTGTAAATGTGTGTAGGTGTTTTAAGTAATAACCTCTGTGGGCTGCATATTTTGCCTCCTCATTTAAATGGGGATTTATTTTATAAGTTTCTGCAAAACTCTCCCCCCGACCAGTTGGATGGTGCCCATGCACATTACGGAAGGCAAGTACGGTAGTGGTTGGATGAGAATTATCCTCGTTGATGGATTGGACGGCAACCCAACAACCACCTAAATATGTGGATTCCTTGCGAAGAACCAGTGGCTTGGCCTCCGCGCTCGCCAGATCTGAATCCTCTGGATTATTTCGTTTGGGGCCATCTAAACGCAATGGTGTATGATACGTCAGTACATACCCGTGAGGAATTGATCCAAAGGATAAGACATGCTTGTGATGACATAAAAAACAATCCTGTTCAAATAGCAACTGCGGTTAATACACTAGTTCGTCGATGCCAAAAATTTATTGAGGCTGGAGGAATGCACTTTGAACAATTATTGTAATTTTTTTAGTAGTTGATAAGTTTGTTGTACATATTGTAATAAGTAGTTGTTACTAAATTTATGTTTGAGGTTATTGGCATTTTTTCTTAACACTAAGAACACTCTTTAAATAATACTTTTGACAATGATTTTCACAAACGTCAGTTTTTTGTTTTTTTGTTTTTTTTTTGAGAGCCGTACGACAGTGTCTCCGGAAGCACCGCAACCTATAGACTTATTGTGCATCTCTCGACGAGCACAAACATTCGTACTACAGTGGGATTCGAACCCACACCGACATAGCCGATCCATACTGGTTCCACAAGCAGTCGTCTCCCAGCCACCTCGGCTATCGCGGCGCCCAAAACGTCAGTTTACACAAATCACTGAGTTTTGTTTTCATGGGTTGCTATAACGTTAAATGAAATTTACGCGGCTGGTGCGCTACACTGTCACCAATTTCTTTGAATATCTCAGAAACAAGACCAAACGTCGAAAAAAACAGGAGACAAAAAAGTTTCGAAATTAATCAGGTCAAAGTGGTGTGTAGATGTTTTATTGAAATTATTTTTTTTTGTAGTTTTGAAATAAAGTAAGAGGGGGGTAGCATACAAAATACACTTCTAAGACGGGTAGGTAGTTCAAACTTAAGAAGCTTATATAAGATTATAAGGAGTGTTTGTGTTCCGAAACTTACCAAAATTTGACAAAATAATATTAGTGTTTTTATCCAGTTTTGTTTTTGTTTAATCAGCTAATAGATCTGTCTATCATGTCTAAAATATATAATTCTTTAGAAAATTGAATAATACTCCTTTTAAGAAAATGAATAAATACACACTTGTCTTGATTACCTATTTCATAATCAATAAAGTAATATTGTAGCCATTCTACTAGTATAAGCCACACAGTACCACACAGTAGTAACACACTCTGTTAGATAAACATGTTCTTAAAGTACCACGAAAAAAGTTACGGCTTCATAGATCCTATAATTAAGCTTGGGAATATTTTTGGTGTAATTCCATATTACGATTTTAAAATTCGATCATTATCTCACGAAATACTTTCCAAGATATATGGACTACTATTAGTAGTTTACATAATAACTGCACTAATAGCACCCTATTCTATCTTGGTAAGCGAACATACAGTTATGACTCCACATTTAACAACTTTACAATTTTTTATATTTGTAAATACTATACTATTTATTCTGACGACAGTCTTGGGATCCTCATTTTGGAACATGAGATCGTGGGAGAGACTGCTCAACATATTTTCTCTTTCAGAATATTGTGTCGAATGGAGTAGAGAATTTTACTTGAATACTTCATTTTTGTTCTTAGTTGTAGGTGCTCCTGGAATAGTTTTGGCTGGATATATGTTATATTCCATGGGAGGGCTATATGCCATACCTATATTGGTATATTATCTTACCAGATACATTACGACTTGTACAATATGCTATATAGTCAATTTAATCAGAAACCGATATAAGACTATCAACAATACTTTTAGTGATATAAGTCGTTGTACCGTAATCAGAACCAGCACTGTTAAACAATTGCAAGATATTACTAGAGTCTACATAGAAACCGACAAAGCTGTGGAAATGTTTAATATATTGTTTGGTTGGCCTCTATTACTAATATTTTCTGAATGTATGCAAGGTATGTTACTTTCTCTGGCTATAATGACCGAACATGGATTTAGACTTCCTGTGGAAATAGTAATATCTGAAGAATTATATATTTTAAATATACTGTGTGCATTTGTGTCGATGGTAAGTAATTTACCAAGAAAAAAATCGGGTGTCTAAAATGCGTCATGCGTCTTAAGAGACTGATTTGCATGTTATAGTAATACATTGAGAAAAAATTTCACTAGTGGTAGGTAAAAATACACTTGCCTCAGCAAAAAACTTGTATAAAATAGAGGACTGGTAAAAATTCAGTTGTAGCTACTTAAGTTTTTCTAAAATCAGTCACTAGTCACAAGTGAACAAGTCATCTCACTCTGGCTACCTGACAAAATGGTTGAAAATACACTGAATAGTTAATAGAAAATAATAAAAAAAATCGAAACAAACAAACTCCTGCACTTACACTGGTATGGAGCATAGAGACGGTGATAACCATTCTTGAATGAATTGATGGATGATGTACAGGGTGTTAAAACAAGAGTGTAACATATTTAAGGAGGTAATAGTATGAACGAAAATAAGCAGGAAAGTCTCAATAAACATGGGTCCGCAAAATTACGGTTGCGGAGATATGAAATGTTTTATGTTTTTTAGCCCCTTCTTTAATTATGCAAAAACTATGTGTATTTTCTTATAATAGTTGGTTGATGTTTAGTGAAATAAACAGTACGTATTTGACAGTTGTTCTCAGTGCACAAGTTTTCTTTCGCTATGGCTGGTTACTTTAGCGCAGAATTAACAGACATGCATTTCATGTATGGTCGTGCTAATGGAAACGCCACCGAAGCGCGACGTCATTATATTGACGCTTATCCAAATCGCCGGATTCCTTCACAACGCGTGTTTGGAAGAATTCACCAAGGATTGCGTGATACTGGTTCCTTGAGCAAACAGTGCCATATATCCGGAAGACCAAGGTCGGTATCCACTCCTAGAGCAGAAGAAGAAATTCTAGCACTGGTAGAGCAGAATCCAGGTACGAGTGTGCGGATAATATCAGCCGAGGTAGGAATTAGTGGTCCTCTTGTTTGGAGAATCCTTCACGAGCAACTGCTTTATCCATACTATGTGCAACGAGTACAGGCCTTAAATCCAATAAATGATCATCAAGCACGTTTGGTTTTTTGCAGCTGGTTTCTACGTCATGATGCTGAAGACCCTCGTTTTCTTGCAAACATTCTTTTTACTGATAAGGCCGGGTTCACAAGAAATGGAGTGTTTAATTTTCACAATACGCATATTTGGGCCGACGAAAATCCTCATGCTCTAATAGAATCTGGACATCAGGCACGTTTTTCATTAAACATTTGGATGGGTATTGTAGGTGACAGGTTTCTAGGTCCTGTTGTTTGATCAAACCGATTAACAGGCGTTGCTTGCCTCAACTTTCTGCAGAACACACTGTATGAGTTTTTGGAAGACATTCCTTTGAATCAGAGGCAACAAATGTGGTTCCAGCATGATGGTGCTCCAGCTCATTTTTCCATGGTCCTTAGAGAGCATTTACACCAAACTTTTCCACATAGATGGGTAGGAAGGGCCGGACCTGTTTTATGGCCTCCAAGATCGCCTGATCTGAACCCTCTAGATTTCTTTGTTTGGAGATATTTGAAGACTTTAGTGTATGGTACTCCTGTAAATAGCCGGGAAGAGCTGCAGCTACGGATTAATCAAAAGTGTCAAGAAATCCAAACCGAGGAGGTTGTTTTGAAAGAGTTCGATTATCTAAAAGTTTTTATATATTTTTAGGTATTAATAATATTGTGTGAAACTAACTACTCAGTGGACAAAAGCCCCAACCTGCGTTGAATTACACCCACAATATCTACCCATATATTCCTTATTATTAGCTTTTGTAACATTTTTTTACTGTTTTAGAAAGGTATTTTAAGCTAATATAAATCAAATCTACAATTCCTATCAATGAAGTCATATGTATGTTCTCTGATACCAAACATCTAGGTATGCTAATGAACAATTCCACAGACAAAGCTCTATTCAATAATTATCTAAAGAAAATAATCTAATTTACTCACTCTATAAAAATCTAACTTCACTTTTTTGGCAGTGGGAACACGACAAATTCAACCACAATAGATGAGATCTGACCTATTTCTGCATTTTTAGGATTGCTTCTTCAGGTGGTCTCCTTTAAGTTGAATCAAATATCTAACTATAAAAATTATTATAATTGTTCATTAGCATACCTAGATGTTTGGTATCAGAGAACATACATATGACTTCATTGATAGGAATTGTAGATTTGATTTATATTAGCTTAAAATACCTTTCTAAAACAGTAAAAAAATGTTACAAAAGCTAATAATAAGGAATATATGGGTAGATATTGTGGGTGTAATTCAACGCAGGTTGGGGCTTTTGTCCACTGAGTAGTTAGTTTCACACAATATTATTAATACCTAAAAATATATAAAAACTTTTAGATAAAAGGTGAACATTTTTCAAGTAGGTATTGTCATATTTAATTCATTGACAGGATGTCACTTTTTTGTCATTGTCGATATTTAACTTCTAATAATTTTAATTTTTATAATAATTTTTATAGTTAGATATTTGATTCAACTTAAAGGAGACCACCTGAAGAAGCAATCCTAAAAATGCAGAAATAGGTCAGATCTCATCTATTGTGGTTGAATTTGTCGTGTTCCCACTGCCAAAAAAGTGAAGTTAGATTTTTATAGAGTGAGTAAATTAGATTATTTTCTTTAGATAATTATTGAATAGAGCTTTGTCTGTGGAATTGTTCATTAGCATACCTAGATGTTTGGTATCAGAGAACATACATATGACTTCATTGATAGGAATTGTAGATTTGATTTATATTAGCTTAAAATACCTTTCTAAAACAGTAAAAAAAAGTTCGATTATCGTTGAGACGAAGATGTCGTGCCTGCTTGGAAATGGACGGAGGGCACTTTGAACATCTTCTGTAACTTTGCTTTTGTTTGTTAAAAGCTTCCTCTGTCGGTTTATTCCTAATAAAATAAGATGTTTGAAAAACGAATAGTGGTCCATATCTCCACAACCGTTACTTTGCGGACCCATGTTTATTAAGACTTTTCTGGTTATTTTGGTCCATACTATTACCTCCTGAAATATTTTACACTCTTTTTTTAACACCCTGTATAAACAATAGAGTGAGGAATTATTAGCAAACGAATGAAAACATAGTGTTTTCAAAACATTTAATTAAGCGCTAGAGATGAATCCCACTGAATCAATAATAATATTGGCTATTCCATAGTTATTAAAATTACACATAAACTGTACCGCTTCTAGGTACACACCATAACCTCACAAAATTAAATGACGCCGCCAAATTGAAATGATGTACGATATCCTTCGATACATTTCGCCTCTATTCGTGACGCATTCGGCGGTAAGAAGTGAATAAGTTCATATATTCCAGCAACATAATTACTTGTGGTGTAATGCTGTGACAATAATTTATGCTTCAGTAATCATATTAACCAACTCCAGTTAAAATAATTACAAGTAAACTAATGACTTAGTGTATTTTAAAATTTGATAAAATACTTTACTGGCCTCTGGTGGGCAATATTTAAACACTTACATTAGATAAACAAAAGTACTTGGAGGGTTCTCCTCAGTGTGATAGATAGTAAGAAATTTGATGTCAGAGTCCATTGTTTCCAAGTGATAGCTTTTCAAAGTTCAATTTTTAAATTTAACTTGTAAAAGTCCCACTTTTTAATTGAACTTTTTTAAATAACTAGTTTAATTTAATTGCTATCAGCTCCCTTTCGCACATGCACTATGTTGATTCATCTCTATTGTATGACGCATTTTAGAAAGACCCTGTGTGTACGAAGACAATAAAATGTTAATGTATCTTTTAATATAATCTTAACCTAGGTTTGCAAATGCTTTGTTTTCGAAATACAGGCATAATTCTTAAATTAATTAATAAATTAATAAATTATCCTAACCGAGAAGGTGTTAATTATTGCTATCGACATGTTATTGGTAATGTTTATAAAGTCAGTTTACTGTTAACAATTCCTTGTAAATTTGGACATTTGCGTTTTAATAGACATGTAGGTACATCGAAGTCAAGATAGAAAATGTTTAACGTTTAGTGTTTTTTAAAAATTATTTAGCATTTTTTTTAAAACTCGAATACCTTGAAAGCCGCTTGCTAAACGACGAATGTGCAAGGTGTTTTTCAGTCTAAAATAAATGAGATTCCTAAAAATAAAGTAAAAACCAAAAGAAAAACCAGTGGCGTAGATTCTCTGGTCAATAGGTACTCCCCTATATCTACGCTCCTGGAGGATCTGAAATGCAGTATACTATAACAAATTATAACCTACGTAACATAAATATATTGACCCAAATTTAAACGATATCCAATAAAAATTTAGAAATGATCAATAAAAAAACATTTTTTTAATTTTTTTTAACCTTTTGTGGGCCTAGGTTTATATTATATTTTTTTCGTATTTTGGGATGTAGAATCTGCTCTTGAAATCTCTGAAATACATTGTACAGTACTTATGGTTTACGACATTACATAATTGAATACAATAGCTCTTTTCCAACACGGTATCTGACTAGTTTGAAACCTGTCCGAAGCCGTCAGTCAGTTTAATATTAGATACTCCGCTGCTGTAAGTCGGTGAACGATTTGGCTACCCACTAGGGACAGGTTTCCAACCAGTCAGGTGCCGTGTTGGAAAAGAGCTAATATTATATAGCAGTTTTGGAAGAATATTGTCAATCGACTAATGATGTTAACCTTATGAATACCTAAATAATTTACTACGTAAAATACTAATTGAAACCGAAATGAACGATATTGTATTGCGTGAGTTTTTATTTAAAATGTTACAATACAGAATTCAGAAGTAATTTCATATTAGTTAATTTGTAACAAGTAATAACTTAAAAGAACCAATTTCTTTAGCAAGCTCGAGGTTATACTTTTTTATATTTCCATATTTATAGAAACATTAATACATAGTGGGAGGGAATTAAATATTTGAAAACTAATTAAAGAGCGGTATAGACGGAGATAAACGAAAACATATAATTTTTATATAAATGGAGATATTAAAAATCATTTATTAAAAGTCGAATTATAAATTGTGAGCGGACATGAGTCACTCTCTAAATTATCGACATTTGGGTGTAGATACACAAATAACTAAACTGCTGGCCACTCGAACTTACACATAGAGATTTTTAGGCAAAATTTAAAGTTCAATATTTTCAATAGGAATGCACATTTCTGAACGCGGCTTGCAAATTTTAAGAGCTAGTTTTTTTCTGATTAAACTGCATGACGTATATTTAGGACCATAGGTTTATTATATAGGGGGTGATCAACGAAGTCATGCAAAAAATCAAAAAGTTTGTATGAGTGAAATTTCCGCAAACTTTTTTTGTGGTCGTTGCAATATGGTTCGTTACTAAGGTAACATCAATATCTCTAGACGTTTTTGTCAGTTTTTGGATTAAGGCCCTTAGGCCTTGTACACACTACTCAACACAAAACTTGGGTAGCAAAATTTTTAAAATGCTATAACTTGACATTGGATTGACGGTTCTTGGTGATTTTTGCAGATTTGGAATCCTTATTTCACGTAGAGACATTTTATTTGAGTGTTGAAATTTACACATTATACCGGGTCGATAATAAACAAAAACGTAGCGACAAGAACAAGTTTATTACATTATATTCTACAATATACAAGATTGATTAACAACGGCCAAGAGTCAATTCTTAAAAAAAGTATAATTCTAAACATAATTTAACATTAATAATGGTAGAGCATCCACAAGATTATTTATAAAATCTTGTGGAATATTCTCCCATTCTTCACGAATGGCCTCACTAAGCGTTTCTAAGTTTTCAGGGGGTACATCACGCGATCTTACTTTAAGTTTTAAATAAGACCAAACGTGTTCGATGACATTAAGATCCGGAGACTTTGCAGGCCAGTCCATCCTATTGATGTGCTGTGCCTGCAAAAACTCTGTGATTCTTTGCGCTCTGTGAGGTCGAGCGTTGTCATCCACCAATAGAAATTCTGGGCCGTAATTTCGAGCAAAAGGAACAACAATAGGTTCCAAAATTTCCTCCTGATAAACAGTAGCGTTAACAGTTTGGTTGGTAATGAATAGCTCGGTTTTACCATTTCTTATGATACCTCCCCACACTGTAACACCTCCGCCCCTAAATACCTCTTGACGGGCCATATTTTCCTCGAAATATCGCTGATTCTCTCCAAACTAACATTCGGCCATCGGAATGAAACAAATTAATTCGTCTGTAAATAAACAATGGCTCCACTCTGCATTGCCCCAATTCGCATGCCGATTTGCCCATGTCCGCCTATTCGCTCTATGGTGTTGTAATAACCGCACACATTTTGCTCTGCAGCGGGTTCTATAATTTAAAATGTTTGGTATTGTGTTATGTTTTTGAAAAACAAATTCTCACCTCAAGTTGTTTTTATTTAATGTTCTTCTCACTGTTCTGTCAGAAACTCTCACTCCAGTTTGCTGTCTTAAAGAGTTATTTAATTTTCTAGAGTTCTTTGTTCTATTAAGCAAAGTTTCTCTCATTAAAATTCTTTTGGTTTTTTGGTTTATTTTTTTTGTATGTCCACCTCCATGCCCATAATTATGATCATCGGTAGTTTCGACGCGATGGTTCAAATTATAAATTGTTTTTCGGCTGATATTGTAAATGTGCGCAATTTGCTCTTTTGACATTCCTTCGTTGAAAAGTCGAATGGAATTTTCCCTTTCTGCCGTGGTTAAACGCCTCATATTAATTAAAATTTACAAAATTTTTAATTCCATAGCAACAAATTTGTTTTTCCAATGCCTCTACTTTGAAATGGACGCGTCGCGTAGAAATTACACCCGATCATAATTATGGGCATGGGGGTGGACAAAGAACTCTGTAAAACTGAATGATTCTTTGAGATAACAAACTGGGGTGTGAGTTTCGGACAGAACAGTGAGAAGAACATTAAATAAAAACAACTTGAGGTGAGAATTTATTTTTACAAAAACTTAAATAATGCCAAACTTTAGAGCGCGTCGTACCCTACGTTTTTGTTTATTATTGACCCGGTATAATGTGTAAATTTGAACCTTCAAATAAAGTACTTAGACCATAGAAAATCTACGTGAAATAAGGATTCCAAATCTGCAAAAATCATCAAGAACCGTCAATCCAATATCAAGTTATAGCATTTTAAATATTTTGCTACCCAAATTTTATGTTGAGTAGTATGTACAAGGCTTAAGGGCCTTAATCCAAAAACTGACAAAAAGGTCTAGAGATATTGATGTTACCTTAGTAACGAAAAATTTTTTGCGGAAATTTCAATCATACAAACTTTTTGAATTTTTGCATGACTTCGTTGATCATCCCGTATATAATAAATCTATGGTCCTACGATAAATATACGTCATGCAGCTTAATTCGAAAAAACTAGCTCTTAAAATTTGCAAGCCGCGTTCAAAAATTTGGATTCCTGTTGAAAATATTGAACTTTAAATTTTGCCAAAAAATCTCTATGTGTAAGTTCGAGTGGCCAGTAGTTTATTTCTAATACTCTCACCCCGAGTATTACCTCTAATTTTCAGTTTTCAAAAATTCTTTTTAAGACTAGGAATTGAATGTAAGCCTAGGTAATATTTCAATACCACAAAAAAAAATATATATATATAATAATATGCACCCTACTTCACACAATCATAATATTATTATACAATGTTATTCATAAATGCTTTAATTTCCAGAGTGGGCCTACAGTGATCGTATTTTCTTGTGATGGAGCGGTCCAAGATGCGAAGAAATTATTAAAGAAATGTTACAAAATACACGACACTTTACCACTGTTAGCCAGAGAAAAAGAAGAACTGCAGAGGCTACAGGCTTTACTCGAAAAGGGACCCAAATTTACAGCAGCCCATTTTTTCGAATTAAAACCATCGACCTTACTTTCTCTGATTAATACCACCACAACTTATATGATAGTTGTATTACAGTTTAATTTTTTGTAAACTAATGGGTTTGTTTGACAGCAAAAGTAATATCTAAAAGGAATTTGTTTTAATATAAAAGTGCAACAAACTTTTCAATTTAAGCTCTTCGAAGACTGTTACTTTGAAGATGGTTAAATGAAGAATATTGAATTTCTGCCCCCCTCGATCATCAGACTTTACTCCTTTTGATTTTTATCTTTTGGTAATATCAAAAGTACGACATTTTGGAACAGTATACGACGTCGCGTAGCATTCTATCATAATAATGGCACTCCATCAAATTAGATTGGTGAGTGGAAAAAACGATCAAAAACTAATGTTGAACGTTGAAAGTAGATTTTATTACGAGTATCTCAGCAGTTAGAAATTCTTTTTAAAGAATGCCATTACTATTGCAGTAGAATGTGCAGCCTAGCCAAATTAATTGAAAATTTAGAATATAACTTTAAACAGTTGTTTATTACTTACGAATTTGAAATATTTGTTCTTTCTGTTTAACGTATAATTTCAATGATTCTGTCTGTTAATAAAGAAAAAAGTTTACTACTTTTCTCGAATTGGATTTGAACTAATGCCCCAACCAGCATTAAATTACATCTGAAAAACCTATAATAAATAGTCAAAATCATCCATCAATGTCCCGCTAGACATATACCGGTTTCGAGCTTATTAGCTCTTATCAGTGTGCCATATATGAGGTAGCTGACGAATAGTCCAGGCTGTTTATAGCAAAGCTACATCTAGTGGTCATAAGCTACTCCATGCTGGATGTGACAAATGGCAAAGCAATGAAGCGTCCTACAATTCCATAGGCATTATTGAAAGTTCCCGACCTCTATCGCGTTTTGGCGATTACGATGTTTTGCGAAACGGAATTCCAAGAAACAACTACTCTGACTAATGCTCTGGCCAGTATTGAATTACGCTTGAAAAACCTATAGCAAACATCACAATCACCAACGGAAGCAATATAAACTGTCAATTTTTTAATCATCCGTATACAAGATATAATTGCAATAAAAACTTTGAACTATATTGTTCATATAAATAACAAAGAGTAAAGGCTCTAAAATGGACCCCTGTGGTACGCTCGATGTAACTAGCACAAACATATAACCACAACCACCACATATTATTACACTATATGGTTAATATACAGATTTGGAAAGTGAGGATCTTGATGGTGAATTGTGTTTTGCCGCTTGCGTGTATTTGTGTCATGCTTCCACCACAGCGTGTTCGCATCAAGCAGTGTTGCCAGGTGGGAAAAATTCAGTGCATAATTTATAATAATTTCAAAGAAGCATGAGGTTTGGAGAAATAAGCATGAGATGGCTTAATTTATAAAAAAACACTTCTTGACACAGCTTAATTTTTAATTACTTTTGTAATGCCATTTTTATTTCATTAAAAAGCATTATGTTCTGCTATTTTATCATAATATTACATTGTAAGTAGGTACTTACAGGTACTTACTTAAAAGTTATTAACCACGTAACCTTTCTAATTTATTTTATTGTTAGGCCGGGCGAACGTTGAGGCGCAGTTGACGTGACGCAGGGTCACTCACGGGTCGTAAAATCTTTTGTTTCCAGAAAATGTAGGTACCCTTGCGGAATAGAGTTAAGAATCACTGCAATACAGCGTGAATACAGCACACACACTGCATATCCGTAGACTGTCATACCCGTTTATGTATTCATTACTAATTATTAAGAGAGCAGTCTACAATAAAGGACATTTCAAGTACCCAAATATTGTAGATACCTACCTCTATCTATTCAATTTTGCCCTCGATTTTGCCTTTATTTCTCGTTAGGTCTTTGTTTTGGTAGATTTAAAGAGTAATTTTAATAATTTTATTATTGATTTTTGTGTCTATTAAAAAGCATGAGATTTTGTAATCAAAATATGAGAGCATGAGATTTCCTCGGAATGCATGAGATCTCATGCAAAAGCATGAGACCTGACAACACTGGCATCAGTTGACCGCACAGTTAGATTTGCAATGGCAAATTGGCGTTGGCGATACGGAACCGATTACCGTAGTAGTGGGGAATGCTAGACCAATGCACGTCGCCGCTCCTCTTAAACTTCGTACCTACCCTGGGATGAAGCGGCAATTTCTACTTTCTCTGTAAAGATCCGCAATTTCCGAATCTGTATATGTTACACACAATATTGGACAATGTCCGAAAAAAGTATGCAAAACTAGTTCTGACCTCCAAAAGATTCCCATATCCGAAATTATACATTTAAACGGTTACTGCATATTACAAAATACAGAGAACTAGTTCTGGGCATTATAAATTGTTCAAAACTAGTTTTGTGCATTTTGAAATGACCAGAATTAGTTCTATTCATTTTCTGATAGTTGCATTAATTAAATGTAGGGTTATACCATTTTTGTCATTATATTTTCAGAACTCAAACCTAGTTTTGCATACTTTTTCGAGTATTGTGTGTATCATAACCTTCAGAAAATGAGGGAAACTAGTTTTGGTCATTTAAAAATGCACAAAACTAGTTTTTAACAATTTATAATGCCCTGAACTAGTTCTACTCTTTTACAATAGTCAAAAGTCGTTTAAACGTAAAATTTCGGGTATAGGAATTTTTCTGGGCTCAGAACTAGTTTTGCATACTTTTTTTGGACATTGTCCAAATTCGAGTATTGTGTGTAACATATATAATAAACCATAAAGGCCCTAAAATGGACCCTTGAGGCGCACCAGATGTAAATACACAGACTCAGACAAGTAACCACCATACTGAACAATTGGTATCGACTATCCAAGTAAGATTTGAACAATTTTGAATCAATATATTGTGATGTAACTGTAAAAAAAAACATACTAGACATCGACTTGAGTATTTACATCCAAATGTTGAGAGATGTATTGGGTGACAAATATGAATTTAGGTACAGAGGATTCATTTTTCATGAACCCATGCTCATAAAGGCTAATAATTGTACATGTGGATAGTAAATTCTGAGCAGTAATTTCGAAATAATTGTAATAGGTCTATAATTGTTGATTGTTTTGAAGATTTGCTGGCTCAACTTAATTACTTCAATTAAATAGCAGACGTAAGGCACGTGCTCGCCTTCCAAAATCTAGATCTTATATTTTATTAAGGTTTCTTATACAGTATGCGCCAAAAGTATGGACTAAATTCAACAAAAACGAAACAATTATTTTTTGGGAAAAATCCTCGAACAGGTCGATTTTTAATTTAAAAAATACATATTTTAGTGTAAAATGCGATTTTCAAATGTCATTTGTTTTCGAGTAATGACGTCATCGATTTTTTTTTAAATGGCAACACCATATTTTTTTCCTTGATTCTGAAAGATCGTTTAATTCTCTATCAGACAGTACTAAAATTTTGCCCTCTTACATAGGAAAGTTTTCGAGTAAATGACGATTGAATGTTAGAAAACGTAAATTTTATCCATAAAAAAGTAACAATTCTGAGGTATGTAAAATAAAATCAATTGATTAAATTTTATACTTAAATTAAATGTTCGAATTGCCATCCACCAACTTCATGACAATGCGCAAGTCTGTGAAGAAATTCTTCTTGCACATTATGAATGATTTCTGGGGTAACTCTGCGTATTTCGTCCCGAATGCGATTTTGAAGTTCTTCTAAATTACGTTGTTTATTAATGTACACTTTTGACTTCAAGTATCCCCATAAAAAATAGTCAAGAGGTGTAAGATCTGGCGATCTTGCAGGCCATTCTATCGGTCCGCGTCTGCCGATCCACCTCCCAGGAAAACAGTTGTCCAAAAAAACTCGTACAGGGCGCGCATAGTGCGGAGATGCACCGTCTTGCTGAAACCATATAGTATCGTCAGGAATGTCAAGGTCATTATCGTTAGGAAAAATTACTGCAAGGGCTGGAACAAGGTCATTTTCTAGAAACTCTAAATATCTTTGTCCTGTAAGAGTTCCTTCAAAGAAGAAAGGCCCTACTATTCTGTCGTCAACTATTCCAGCCCACACATTTAATTTCTGAGGGTGTTGGGTATGTGCCTCTGCCATCCAATGAGGATTTTCCCGACTCCAATATCTGCAAGTTTGACGGTTTACTGTACCATTCAGACAAAATGTGGCCTCTTCTGAAAAAAGTATTTGCCGGTGTAAATTTCTATTTCCTTGACATAAATCCATTAGAATTTCGCAAAAGTGTAAGCGACGATCGGGATCATCTTAATTGAGTTCCTGCACAAGTTGAATTTTGTAGGAATGATATTTTTCCTTCCTCAAGATACGTAGCACTGTGCTCTGACTAGTGTCATTGTTTAATGCAACCAATCGTGAAGAATTATGAGGATTATCCACCATACTTATCAAAATGTTCTGTTTCTGATTTTCATTAATGCTTGTACGTCCAGGTTTTGGAATATTTACAACATTGCCAATTTCTCTAAATTTAGACTCTACCTTATTGACTGTTGATTGGTTGATAGGGCGATCTGGATATTTTTCATTAAATAAATCGCAAACTTCTTGCTGAGTTCTAGTCATATTCCCGCATCCGATAAGAATTAAAATTTAAATTCTTTGAGTAACAGTTAAATAATATAATATCTGTATAATATCTCTACCCCTCATTCTAATCACAGGGATTAGCCCAGAAGTCGGAGACTTGTGCGGGAGAGAGGGCGGCGTATTATTATTAAGCAGGCCGCATTTGCGCCCAGTAACGACTTATGGTAGGCCCTAACCACTATTCAGTGCAGGAATAAGGGAAACCTGGAAAACCTCATTAATTAGGGGGGTAGTCAAATATCAACCGGTATCAATCTCTCACATTGACCCAAGTCAACATTCTTCCACCCTACCATACCCGCAGAGAGGGTGCCAATCCTCTCCTCGAATATAGCTTATATACGGTCTACCGACAGCTGGGCGCGAACCAACACCGATCTAGTCACCTCGATTCAAGTACTGACGCCTTAAACCGTGCGACCACTGACCGGCTGTGCCATAATATTTTAAATTGAATAATAATTTCTATGTCGCTTACAATACTTATTAGAAAGTTGGTGTAACAATGACACTTTGCAAAGATTTTCATCTACGTGATCCATAAAAGAACTATGGAATTCGAAAAACTAAACTTGACGTTTAACGTTTTTGCTTTATTTTAATTGATTTACGTTTTCTAACATTCAATCGTCATTTACTCGAAAACTTTCCTATGTAAGAGGGCAAAATTTTAGTACTGTCTGATAGAGAATTAAACGATCTTTCAGAATCAAGGAAAAAATATGGTGTCGCCATTTAAAAAAAAATCGATGACGTCATTACTCGAAAACAAATAACATTTGAAAATCGCATTTTACGCTAAAATATGTATTTTTTAAATTAAAAATCGACCTGTTCGAGGATTTATCCCAAAAAATAATTGTTTTGTTTTTATTGAATTTATTCCATACTTTTGGCGCATACTGTGTGCTATACAATTATGATGCAAGCAACTTTATTGCAATTTTTAATTAAGTAAAAAATTACTTCACTTAAACAATGTTGATCAAAGGACGAGCAGCTTAGGTAAGGTTATATTTTATAGGTAAGGTTATCAGATATGCCAAATAAATATTATTCTTGATTCAAAATAATGTGTCCTCAGAAACCATAGTACACCTCTAAGAAATGAGAAATTGGAGCTGCAAAAAAAATTATAAACTTTCTATTTAAATTTATGTATAAAAAGATGTGCTACAACATCATTGAAGCAAATATAACTTTTATGTAAAATTGTAAAGTACATTATTCTGTTTTATTTTTAAATGAATATCGAAAATTTTTTCTTTATAAGCTTTAAACTTTTTTCAATTAACAGCTTTTTTGTATTACAAAGAAATTAGTTTGGTTCCCAGTTTAAGAAAGAATATATTATTTTAGCCGGATACTTATTATCCTTATTTCATTTCAAATGAAGTTGATTTGCAGTATTTAATTGTGGAGTGAAAAGAATCGGAAAGGTAAACTTTCATTTGAAATAATAAGGAAGAGTTTCAAGTAAGCATTATTTAAATAGTGTGAAATAAAGTGCTATAATGTTGGGGAATATTTTAATCACTAAATTTGTCCAGTTGCTTAATACTTACCTATTTATTTTAAAATTAAATTTAATGGTGCTAATTGAAATAAAATTACAATAAAGAATGAACGATGAGGTAGATCATTTATTATCCAAGTGATTATCCATCCTTCTTGGATGCAGTGGCGATGTGCGCCTAAAAAATCTCAGAAAAAAGTATTTGTTTTTATTCAACTAATTTCTCCTAAGCTTAATTCTAAAAATTGTTACCTTGATGAAAATTTCCTCTGCCTAACTCCAGGGAGGAAAATCAAATATAGCCTCAAAGCTTATTCACCAAACAAAACTACAGCTAGAGAACCTAAAAAATCACAAAACCCAAGGTGTGCAGGCTTCTGAAACTCAATGAACCTAAAGCTCCATAAACCCATAATCGTACAAGTCCATAACCCCATAGCCAGGGTTCGAAAGCCTCAATAATCAAATGGCTTTTATAAAGTATAAAGTTTACATAGCAGCGATCAAAAACCACAGCCCTAGCCCTTCTGGCTTCTGAAATTCCATAAATCCAAAACCCATTGACATCCGTTACTTTATATTTAAAGTAGCTAAGTACTAGTGTAAACGGAACAAGCCTCTGGTTGGGGTTCTTCTAAACGTAGGCTCCCACGTTGGTCGCCGTGTAAACGGAACAACGGCTCTCTTTTATTCTTTTTAGGCGACAGGCTAGTTTTTCGAGAAATTCAGAGGACCGTTCGTTTAGCCCGTCCGGGGCTCTGTCCAGAGACACCGTGAAATAGGACGGCCTTTTTGTGACGGCGAAGTGTCGTAGCGTCGGTTGTGGTAAACAAGGGCGCCAGGAATTTTTTTTATGAGACGGTAAAAATTCCAAACCGGGCTGTTGATATCGCTGATGCGAGAAAACTACGTCTAGGCGACGAGGTGGATGCCTAGGTTGCGGCGCTGGCGGCGATCGGCTCGTAGGAATATGATGGCGCGGGTCGGCGTCCAAAATGGCGGACTACAATTCGGGTGGTGACGAGAAGCGATATTACCAGCAACGGCTGATAATTCGGAAATGTTGGCTCGAAGGAGCTTGATGCACTAATTTGCACTGGTAGAATTGCCAAAGGGCACACAAAACACAACACTGGTCTGAGACGACTGATCTTCACACTGTGGAGGTCTGAGACAACTGATCTTCACACTGTAGAGGTCTGAGACAACTGATCTGCACACTGCAGTGAATGCTAGAGATTCACTGTTGTTTTCGTGATCAGCATGATCTAACGATGTATTGTACTGTAAGAGGCGACAGGGGTACGAAAGTGGTATGCTTTTAAGGTGTAAGGTCATGGAACGTGATTTACTGATTTCATGCGTTTGAAGACGTAACATTTATGTAAATGTTAAAAAATGTGTGTGAATTCCTACAAACAAAACGACTGCTAAGGATTATGTAATGTTCTAAAAATGCATAGAAATTGAGTCGGTCCGTGGTCACACGGTTTAAGGTATCAATATTTGAATCGATGTGGTTAGACCGATGTGTGTTCGAGCTCCGCAGGCGGTAGACCGTATATCAGCTACATTCGTGGAGAGGATTGGCACCCTCTCTGCGGATATGGTAGGGTCGAAGAATGTTAGCTTGGGTCAATGTGAGAGATTGGTACCGGTCGACATTTGACTACCTAATTGATGAGGTTTTCCAAGTTTCCCTCATTCCTACACTGTATGGTGGTTAGGACCTACCAACGTAAGTTGTTCCTGGGCGCAAATACGGCCGGCGTAATAATAATATGCCGCCCCCTATTCCGCACAAGTCTCCGACTTCTAGGCTATTCCCCGCAATTAGAATGAGGAGTAGAGATATTATTATTATATTATTATTAATGAGAAAAAACAGTTCGAGATAGAGATTTCAACTTGGTAGTGTAATTCCTTAATAGTAATTATCAGTTGCGTCCTATAGATTTGAGTAGATTGTTTACCAATCTTTGCTTTACTTTTTTTGCTTTTATTTTTTCTTATAAAACATTATATAATAATATGTTGGTAGGAGACCACTAATTTGTTTAAAAGGGTATAAAGTTTTTAACTAACACTAATCCTTTATCTGAACACTATTTTGTTTATATTTTCCACAATATTAAAAATATATCCGACGCATCGGGGCGGCCTCACGTAGGGCATGCCGATGAGAGCTAACAAGCTCGAAATTGGTATATGTTTGATAACACCACTGATGACTGTGGCTGTTTGCTATAGGTTTTTCAGGTGTAATTTAGAGGTAATAATAACGATAAAAGGCGGTTGTCCTGCTGGAAGCACTTCCAGTACTTTTGAACAGAGCCTTAAGTCCTGCTAGAGGATCATGACCCCTTTCTATAAAATGAGCCCGCTAGAACGTTAAAAAAACAGAAGAAAAAATTTGTTCCGTCCAGTTTCAAAGAAAATTATGTTTTACAATCATTTAAATTTATTATATAATTATTATTAATCTATTTATTGCATAATGCATTTATTACTCAACAGAACAGGTGTTCCAGTTACAGGACAAAACAAAAATAAAAAAAAATCACTTAATACACAATACAAAAGTTAAAAGAAATATAAATACAATCAATAAAATAAATCTAAGTTTCCAAAATACTAAGGAATTCAGTTGCTACAGTTAACATACTATTAAGATTGCAGTGGTTAATATCACAAAGTAGAGATATAGCATTATAGTTATTCGCCATGACATAAACCGACGATTTGATAAGAATATTTGTTTTAGCATTCTGACAATAGAACATGCCATCAACACAAGATCCATGTCTAGGTACTCGTATATTAAATAAATTGAGTAGAGAAGACGAGTCAACATTGCAATGAAAAAGTTTAAACAGAAATGACAGACTATTAAGTATTCTTCTTATATGCAGAGACTGAACATTAAATCGATCTAACAGCACTCTGTGATCATATCCCCTAACTGGATAATAACCATCTATACGATAAAATAAAAATTTAAGGAAGCGACGTTGAACTTTTTCAAGATGGTCTGGTAATAAGGGTAACATACAAGACTACAATACTCTAATTTTGAACGCACCAATGAGTGGTAAAGAGATTTCAGTGCAGTGACGTTGTTAAATGACGTTGAATTTCTTATTATAAAGCCTAAAACCTTATTAGTTGCATTTATAATTCCATTAATATGATCAGTAAAGGACAATCTGTTATTATATATCACACCAAGATCCCTAACATTCTCACAACACTCCAATAGTACATCATCAATAGTGTAGGCAAATGTCAGCGGTTGCTTTTTGAGAGTAAAAGAGCAAACTTTACACTTATCTATATTGATAGGCAACTTATTTTCGGTGCACCATCTGCCTACATGATCCACCTGTTTCTGAAGTAACATACAATTCTCAACACTGGTTACATTAGAAAATAATTCGTCGGCAACAAATAGATGGTTACAATCCAGAGTGGTAGACAAATCATTAATAAATATAACGAACAGTAGTGGTCCCAAATTCGATCCTTGGGGTACTCCTGATGTTGCTATAAAATTATCAGATTTGAATCCATTATAAAAAACATATAGTTTACGCTGACATAAATAAGATCGAATGAGTAGGATAGTAAATAATGATCAAGCTCTTATAAAAATCATTTTTTTATAGAAATACTGATTTTATATTATCCATGAGCCACTTTCGAGATTCTCGGAGGTTAGGCAGAGCTGAACGTGATTAAACTAGTAGTTTTATCAAGTGACACAGTGTCATGTGTAATGCTAGAACCACAAACATTCAGAAAAGCAAATAATACAAATCAAATAATTTATCGAATTGTTATTGCATAACCAATTTTCTGGTATGTGTATTACCCTGCATATTAAAACTAATAACTAAATCCAGAGAACAAAAATAATTAAATTAGCAACAAAAGGGAATCATCCTAGCGTAATGCCCTACAAGATAATGCTTTTAGCGTTTTAACAATACAGAGTCCGAAAGTAACTATTTTCCCGGCATGATATAATAAAGAGGACGACAGAAAAAATTGCACGTTAAATTAAGTTTTCCGCTTAGCTGCACTAGACAAATGTCATTTGCTTAATTGAGATCAGGGCGATGTTCGCAAACCTACAGGCAGTTTATCTCTAAAATCATTAATTCTGTCTATCACAGTTCATTAAGCGCAATGTTACAAGTGGATAGTATTGAAAAATACACATAGGAAGAAACGACAAAATACTTCAAAGACGAAAGTAAATAGTGATACGTTTAGTTCATACACAGATCTTGAATCGAGTTTGATCGGTCAGTGGCCGCGCGGTTTAAGGTTAGATGTACTTGAATCGAGGTGACTAGATCGCTGTGGATTCGACCCCTGCAGACGGTAGACCGTATATAAGCTATATTCGTGGAGAGGATTGTCATCCTCTCTGCGGGTATGGTAGAGTAGAAGAACAATACAATAAAGTAAAAAATGTTATATTTTATTTTTATTATATAGCAAAATATTAAAAACGTACGATGAACTAGAAAATTAAAAGTTCTATTAAAAATTCTAACTTGTATTTTTTAATTTCATGAAATAAAGTTTCATATTTTTCTGCATAATATGCAGACAGCGCATAGAGAAAGGGACCTAAGGGTAAAATCCGGTTTTGTTCAGGAGAGCCATTTTATAGATTTAAATACGTGTATCTTTGGTGTACCATCACTGAGCGTGTTGGTATTGGTCTCATTTGAAAGCGACACATCTCATGACGTCAGGAACGTGTTGGACAACCTTGAAAAGGCGCGTAGGTCGTCCCTACCTCTTGTTTTGTGTAGTTGGTTTTTACGGTTTTCTACCTAGCGCGCTGTTTCCATGAGTTTGATATCAATTTTGCTCGCGTTTTTTCGAATCCAGGTTTATTTTCTGAAATTATTAATTGTGAATTATAATAAATACTCATTTATAATTCTTTTAAATTGTGAATATCACTCTGTTATTACGAAATTTTTTTCACATAACCTTATTATGTTATTCGCGAAAATAATTTAAAACTAATAACATTCTTCCTGACTGTTTTAAGATGAAATGGTGGACGAACTCGAAGAAGTAGATTTACTTTATCGCTTCCCTGATGACGAGGATGATGACGATCACTTCTCAGAATTATCGGATAGTGACTCTGAAGATGATACCGATAATATGTACCTTGATAAATCTGATCTTGATTTACGCGAAGAAAAGGTAGTTGCTCGACTGTATGGTTCAAAAATACCTCCATGTTGTTCAAATCAATGCAATGAAGTGATCCCTAAGAAGATGGCTGTGGATTTTCGTACGTCTATAATGAATTTAGATAAGGAATCCCAAGATTTAATTATTCTCGCACATCTGGCAGCTCACCGTGACGATGCAATGCTCAGGTCAAAAGTTGGTGATCGATCGCGAGCTATGAAGAAACGGTACAATCAGATATATTATTTTCGAAGTTTGCCGATATGCCGTAATATGTACTTCTTCCTGTATACAATGGGAATTAAACGCTACAAAAATCTAATCCAACATTACGACAAAAATGGTGTTTATCCACGCGAACATGGCATGACGAATAAAATTAATCGTACAGATGCTTTAACTACTTTGGAAAAAAAAGAAATTGTTTCATTTATCTGCCGTTTTGCTGAAACTGTTGCTATCACTTTACCTGGACGTCAACCAAATCATCGTGATTATCGTTTATTGAAACTTCCAACTACTGAAAGTAAGACTTCTGTTTACACTAGATACACCAACAGCGTCGAACCGGGTGGTAAAATCGTAAAACTTCGCACTTTCCAAACGCTGTGGAAGAAATATTGTCCCTACATCGTCACTATGAAGCCGGCATACGATTTGTGCGAATTGTGTCGAAATCTTGCAAAAGATGCTGTTAATACAGTAAACGTTACTGAAGTTGAAAAAGAAGCAGCATTGAAGGTGTATTCTGATCATTTGCAATCTGCCAGCATTCAGCGAGAGTACTATAACGACTTGAGAACATTAGTCAAGCCTGATCCAAATGCCATGTATCCAGGTATTTCAGAGGAGGATTATCTAGTAATATCTATGGATTATGCTCAAAATGTTAGCTTTCCGTCGGGTCCACAGCAAATAGGAACTGCATACTTCAAATCAGGTCGCAAAACAGCAATTTTCGGAATTACAAATGAACGTCAAAATGTTCAACACATCTTCTGTATTGACGAAAGCGATTCCATTGGAAAAGGTCCGAATTCAGTAATATCAATGCTTGATTACTACCTACGAGAAGTGCATTCAACTAAAAAATTAGTGATATTCGCTGATAACTGTGTTTCACAAAATAAAAACAATGCGATTATACGATATTTACAACACCTTGTCGATACTTCCAGATGTGAGTCAGTTGAATTGAACTTTTTGTTAAGCGGACATACAAAGTTTTCACCTGATCGTTTATTCGGAGTTTTCAAATCAAAATATGCCCAAACTAATGTCGACTGCTTCATGGATGTAGTTGATTGTGTTAAAAAATCATCTCGTAATGGATTTAATGTTCCTGTACCTATTCGACTTCCAAACTCAAGTGAGCCTGTTGTTGAGTGGAGAAAATGGGACGAATACTTCTCCACTAAATATAAAACTTTAATTGGAATATCGAAGTATCATCACTTTGTATTTATTGCTCAGTCACCAGTGCAATGTAAACTGTTTGCGAATTCAGCCAGCATAAATGAAAACATACATCTGAGTAACAATACCAATTTCGATAACAAACCAATTATAATTCCGTCACCAGGGTTATCGATGAAGCGTCAATGGTACTTCTATAAAGAGATCCGGGGTTTATGTTTTGACGATTCAAAAAAAGATTCGGTTGCTCCTCCTCCTTTGGTCTCTGGAAATGGAAACGAAGAGGAAGATTCGGTGGAAGTGGACAATCCTCAAGAAGTGGAGGCAGCAGACGTCAAGAAGAAATCGAAAAAAAATAAAGGACCGGTACCGTCAAGTTCTAAGGAACCAATTCGCAAGAACCGTCGATTAAAATGATTTTTCTATTTTTTTAAATTGTTCATAAGGAAAAAAATAAATAAATAAATGAAAATAAATAAATTTTACCTCCCTTTCTATTTGCGCTTAGAATCGTCGACTTCAATTTCATAAAACGCGCATATCTCTGGGAGGGAACACTTTTGGGGCATGGGATCGGTCTCATTCGATGCTCAGATGTTGTCCACATCAAAAAAAAAGAAAAAGTGAAAATTTATTTTTTTACCCTTAGGTCCCTTTCTCTATGCGCTGTCACTAGTGTAGTATAGTATTTTTTAATATATTTCTTAGGTATATTGTGTGAAACCGACTATTTTACGGACTAAAACCCCGACCAGCGTTGAATTACACCCTCAACATTTATATATGTTCTTTATTATTAGCTTTTGTAAAGTCCTTAATGCATTGTAAAGGTATGTTAAGCTAATATAATCCTATCAATCAAGTCATATGTATGCTCTCTGATATTAAACATATAAGTATGCTAATGAATAATTCCATAGACAAACCTGTATTTAATAAATATCTAAAATAAACAATTAATCTAGCTAAATTTACTAACCTGGTTTAATGAAAACATTCTATAAATACTTAAGTTCCCTTTTTAACAACGACAAGATATCTTGCTTGTGAAAGTACCGGATTCCAAAACACACATTGGGAGAACATTTGTTCTAATTGTGAAGAATTGTATAGGAAATATTTATATTTATGGTTATGTCATGCTTCACATAACAAATTACTTGTAAATTATAAAAAAGGAAAATGTTTGATTCAGCCTGTTTTGGAAATCTAGGAATAATGTTTTTTTTTGACTTGTAATCAATATTTGATTTCTTAAAATATGCAGGTAGCTTGATGTATTTTCCAATACCAATTTCTTTCTTTACTTTGAAGCATAGTTTCAATATCAAATACTTTGACCTTAGACTTGATGGAGAGTTACGTTTTGCAATATCGTGGAAATATGCCAAAAATACTTTTTCTTTTAAATATGAAGTGTTCTTCTGCGTGCTGCCTGCATCCGCTGAATTACATTGAACACAAGCATTGTTACAATAATCCGATAGACCTAGTGTAAAGAAATCGTGCGGAAAGGTACATTTTTCCACATGATTGTAAAAAACTGTTTTTTAGACTCGCATATTTTCAGTACTCGACTACAGCTCATCCTGGAATCTTGCCTACTCGTCAAAAACACCATATTCTGGACTAGTTACTAACAGTAACAAATTTGTATGAAAATTAGAAACCGCACACTATTACTACTAATACAGGGTGTTAAAAAAAAGTGTAAAATATTTCAGGAGGTAATAGTATGAATCAAAATAAGCAGACAAGTCTTAATAAACATGGGTGCGCAAAGTAACGGTTGTGGAGATATGGACCACTATTCGTTTTTCAAACATTTTATTTTATTAGGAATACACCGACAAAGGAAGCTTTTAACAAACAAAAAACAAAGTTACAGAAGATGTTCAAAGTGCCCTCCGTCCATTTCCAAGCAGGCACGACATCTTCGTCTCAACGATATTCGAACTCTTTCGAAAACACCCTGCTTGGTTTGAATTTCTTGACACTTTTGATTAATCCGTAGCTGCAGCTCTTCCAGGCTATTTACAGGAGTACCATACACCAATGTCTTCAAATATCCCCAAACAAAAAAATCTAGAGGGTTCAGATCAGGGGATCTTGGAGGCCATAAAACAAGTCCGGCCCTTTCTACCATCCATGGTGAAAAGTTTGGTGTAAATGCTCTCTAACGGCCATGGAAAAATAAGCTGGAGCACCATCATGCTGGAACCACGTTTGTTACCTCTGATTCAAAGCAATGTCTTCCAAAAACTCATACAGTGTGTTCTGCAGAAAGTTGAGATAAGCAGCGCCTATTAATCGGTTTGGTAAAACAACAGGACCTAGAAACCTGTCACCTACAATACCCATCCAAATGTTTAATGAAAAACGTGCCTGATGTCCAGATTCTATTAGAGCACGAGGAGTTTCGTCGGCCCAAATGTGTATTGTGAAAATTAAACACTCCATTTATTGTGAACCCGGCCTCATGAGTAAAAAGAAACAAGGGTCTTCAGCATCATGACGTAGAAACCAGCGGCAAAAAACCAAACGTGCTTGATGATCATTTATTGAATTTAAGGCCTGTACTCGTTGCACATGGTATGGATAAAGCAGTTGCTCGTGAAGGATTCTCCAAAGAAGAGGACCACTAATTTCTACCTCGGTTGATATTCTCCGCACACTCGTACCTGGATTCTGCTCTACCAGTGCTAGAATTTCTTCTTCTGCTCTAAGAGTGGATACCGACCTTGGTCTTCCGGATAAATGGCACTGTTTGCTCAAGGAACCGATATCACGCAATCTTTGGTGAATTCTTCCAAACATGCGTTGTGAAGGAATCTGGCAATTTAGATAAGCGTCAACATAATGACGTCGCGCTTCGGTGGCGTTCCCATTAGCACGACCATACATGAAATGCATGTCTGTTAATTCTGCGTTAGAGTAACCAGCCATAGCGAAAGAAAACTTGTGCACTGAGAACAACTGTCAAATACGTACTGTTTATTTTAGTAAACATCAACCAACTATTATAAGAAAATACACAACGTTTTTGCAAAATAAAAAAGGGGTTGAAAAACATAAAACATTCCATATCTCCGCAACCGTTACTTTGCATACTCATGTTTATTGAGACTCTTCTGCTTATTTTGGTTCATACTATTACCTCCTTAAATATTTTACATTCTTTTTTTAACACCCTGTATATTAGTAGGTACACAATTGCACTACTATTTCCAAATGGTGTTGAATAACCAAACAGTCAATGTTTTTAACAATGAGATTGTTTAAAAGAATCAAGTGATGAAGAAAAATGATTTAGGGCGGTCCCTATTCACAATAATTATAACGCGATTTAGAAGGCTTCAAATGAGAACAGTAGAATAGATACGTCCACAGTAATATGAAATTTCTAATCAATTTAATGTTAACACGACTAAATGAATTTCAACTATCAATTCATGGAGATAATCACTTGATTTGACATAAATCAATCCATAACTAATAATAGAACTGACGTATTGCGAATTCAGTGAAACAATTACGCAGCTCATAATTTGCCAGGTGGACATTGTGAAGAAGAAATTTGCATTTTGCCGTTACGTACGTACATTATTTGTGGAATACTAAATTAATAGCAAAGCGCCTGAGCAGTGTTATTAGGATTATTCGGAGTTATCATATTGTTTGCACAAATGCGTTCTGGTTTAAGCCTGGCTGTTCAGAGTTTATCCATGTGTATATAATAGATTGCGATTTATATATAAGTAGGGAACAGTGCAGAGATTTAGGGGATTTTCTTAATATGATGAAAGTATCGGTATGTACACTGCGATATCTTTTAGCCATTAGTTGGTAAAATATTTGCATTAAATAGACATACCAAAATATTTTTGCTCGAGAAATCTATAAGCTACTAAATAGTTATTTATGATATAACTGCTAAAAGTGGTATTTGTTTTACCTTACTTTTATTTAACTTTTAGCACATATATTATACAGTATACAGGGTGATGAATAGAGTCGTCATGAAAAATGGTGTCAGTATCGTATTTTTTTTTATAAAATCCTTATAGTTTCCCAGTAAAACATTATAGAAGTTGTAATATTTTCATCCTTTACATCCCTCGGCTACTGTAGTCTCTAGCCAGGCAGTTTCGTATATTGGAATTCGATCACTTGTTTTAGATATTAAAGTTTTTGTGATGCCAGTCTTTACATTAGCATTTTAAGTCTCAAAAATGGCTTACGTATACAGGGTGAGTCAGTCATAATGTCATTAATTTTAACCACGTATTCGGAAGGCCTGATAAAGACAGAAAATCAAAAAAAAAAAAATTTTTCTAGACCTTGAAAAAAATAAACAAATCACTCTATAAAATTTGGTGACACGACGCTCCTGGTACGCTACAAACTTTCTGATGGCGCAGCCATACGACAATCGAATGCCGGAGGAAACATCGTTGCCACATCATGTTTACATACATAATATCGTCTTAACACTTCAGCGTTTTATTTAAATTTACCACCATTTATTCACTTTCTGCATTTCTCGCATTTCCTTCCCCCCAGATTTGGAAATCACATCACACATTTGGAGGGGGGATGGAGAGAATACAAGCACAAGTCGTAATTTGTGAAGCACAAGCAGTAGTTTGTTTATTTCGGTCTCGAGCATTGGCTGTAAATTCACAATGCCTAATTATACAAAGTTTTAGCTAGGTAGTTTTATACGGAGAATGGGAGAATGTTTACGAAATGCATGCCGCAGCTGTTGAATATCGGAGACGTTTTCCTAAGAGTGTACAAGTGCTTCAACGCCTTCGCGATACGGGTTCTGTGAAACCGCGTCTACTATTTCTATAAGAACCATTTCAAGGCGATTGGAGATATCCCAAAGCAAGGTCTGAAGAATATTACGTGAAAACTCACTGAATCCGTATCATTTTCATAAAGTTAATTCTTTAGAATCTGCTGATTTCCCCAGCTGTCTTGAATTTTGCAATTGGCTGACCCTAATTTTACTAATAAAGTGCTATGGATGAGTGCAACTTTACTCGAACTAGCATTTTAAACAGGTTAGTACCATACTACTTAAAAAACAATAAATTTCTAGGGTAGTGTACGTAATTACAAATAATTAATTGTACTTACGAGTAATACTAAAAATTCATATTCAATTGTAAAACGTAGTGAAAACGTAATATCAAAATTATTAAACTGTAATAACCTAACATTCGAAAATATTTATTTATTATCTAAATTTGTTTTTATTAATTATTAATATTTAAGGAAAATTCATTCATGTATCTAGATAAAAAAAAGTTAGCTTTACTCCTTGTCGTTAAATAACAGTACAAAAACTAGGTAAGTAGGGTATTGACCTAATAATACGGTAGGTCAAGATTCGATAACTTTTATGAGCATCAGATCAGAGGCGTACCGTTTCGGTTTTGGACAGTTTTTTTACCGACAACACGAAGTTTTTTTATTACTTAGTATTTAAACACGAAACACTTTTCATCTTCTCTTAATAATTTACCCATTGGGTATATGTATTTTATGTACCTAAATGGTTTATTATTCGGTTTATTATTAGATACGTTGTAATTTGTAATTTACATTACAATTGTGTTAATTGTACTTGTAATTTCAATGTAAATTATTTTTTAAACTGTGACCAAGCTAATTGCTTTGGTCACAGTCATAACAGCCACATTTGGTCGGACAATCCACACGCTAGTCGTTGATTATTATTATTTGATTTCATTGGATATTAACATTTTAAATTATTATTGGCTGAACTGAGCAAGAAAAAATATGAGATTCTAAAATAGTCAGTACTAGGAAAATATTTCAATTTGGCAACGTAGCATCAGGTCGATATCAAGTTGAACTATGAGCTGTAAATGACCAAGGCTGTGAGCGGTCAGTGACAGTCTGAAAAGGAGGTTTACATAATGATTTAAAACAATTTATTTTCGGCGTAAATATGCATTTAGATTTTTTTTAATGGCCATCACAAGGTGCAATTTTTCTCTAGTTTGAGCCACCCTGTATATTTTACGCTTTGTGAGATGCCAGAGAAAGAGCCACGGACGGACTATCCTGTATGCTTTGCTATCAGCTTTTGTAGCAAAAAAAGTAAGTTTAATTAGAATGAAATGTACGTGCTTCTCTAACAACCAATTTAGATGTGCTTTTCTTATTAAACCTATTACTTATAAGAAGAGCTGGAGCCTTCCTTCTCATTCATTCATTCATTACTCCATATCAAATACATTATTAAATTTAGCCTTCATTACAAGAGACAAGAAACGTTGCCAAAGCAATTCTCAAATTAACGTAATTCAATCTATGTCCTTGGATAAGGTGATTATATCTTGTTTTGTAGTCTCCAATTTTCGTAAACTAAGGACCCGTTTCAGACACAGACATGCCAACCACACTTTGGGGATCGAAAAGGACATCCTAGAAGGGTGCTTACCGCAAAAAAGGATTTGCCTCGAAGTGTATTAGAACTTTTAAGATTTAGTCGGGCTTGGTTGGCATTTTCAACTGAAAGGCAAACGTTGCCCCGAAAAACATTAATCATTTTATGAGGGTAGTTAGTTTTGTAATGGATTTATTATGTAGGTAAAAACAAATAAAATATGCGTGCTGTTCTAATTACGTTACATCTGACGACTGACATGACAGTCAGATGCAAATAATTTGTTAATGATAATTTCAGATTTAATGAAAGCAATTGAATAGATATTGTCCTTAATAGAGAACTGCATTAAAATAGTATTAAATAATTATATTTGGGAGTGAATTATGACAGAACATTGTTATACTTTGATTGTATTATACAGAGTGTAACAAAACTCATCGGATAAACTACGGGAGAATACATTTATAAAATGGTTGTTTTGTTTTTAAGTTTGCTAGCAGTTGGCTCATTGTAATACTTATCACAAAAACCATGACAAAAAAAATTAAAGAGATACTTAAGGGAAGTGTAATATGGATAGAGAGAGGGTAAAATTCCACAATAGTGTTTAATTAAATATATATGGCGTTCCTTTTAGAAAAACCAGGGTCTAGCGGTTCGAAGTTAAGTAACTTCGACAATAAATTTTCAGCACCCTGTGTAAAATTAAACAGTTTTTAAAACATCCCTGATAAATAATAGACATTCCCGTATCTCTCCTTTAAATATAAATTCTTCAGCTAGCAAGATGTAAAAAATAGGCAATTTTGAATCAGGCCATCGAAAATAGTTATTTACCTAAAAAGTGCGAGAAATGATTCTTTTACGCATGCTGATTGTTGATCAGTAATCGAATATGGAAAAGACATTTCCCACACGTGTTAGATCCAATATTTTGCCTACGATCATGATCTAATCAGGCGAAACGGTTAACAAGTAATTATTAAGCAGTTATTTAAACTAATAGAATATGTTAAAGAAAAACATTTAAACCAAATCTACAATTTGTGGCATTTTGTAAATTCAGTGCTGAGGCAACAGCGGCTTGAGAATGTCCTTCAGTCATAGAATTCAAAGTTTGTGGTACAGGATTAGCTTGTAACATCAGTGATGAGAGAACAGCTGCTAGATGTTACTGTTGATGTACCTCGTGCTTTAGCACGGTTCTCTTGAAGTTCTGATGAGGGATTTGGTGTTTCGAGAATGTCGTGGGCTATTTTCTTTTTGTTATCCAAACAATATTCAATGTATGAACCGTTTTATGTTAGACCTGGAGTTGGGTAATAATGAGACAGAAGAGCGCCGAAAACTATGTCCCGTATAATAGGCTTCGGTGTTTGGGAGTCCTAAGTAACCAGCGATGTTAGATGGCATTTTCCCGAAGCTGTTGATACCCATACATTACTTAATGCATTTACCTCCTTCATAGAATAAGAAAAACGAATCGTGAGGGGTATCACTAGGATGCAAAATACCATAACTTCGATAGATATAGACATGATTAATTGTTTCTTCGTTATTCATCACAAATTTTCTTGAAACATTGGTTTTCGTGTTTGGTATGGCAATACCTTAGATATTTTAGGCTTGTAAACAACATTTGATTTCTTCAAATATGCCGTTAGTTTTAAGATATTTTCCAATATCAATGTCCTTCTTTACTTTGAAGCATAGTTTCAACATCGAATACTTCAACCATAGAGTTGACGGAGAGTTACGTTTTGCAATATCGTGGAAATAGACCAAAAATACCTCTTCTTGTAAAGATGAAGTGTTCTCCATACGCCATTGGTCGAAGGCAACAAGCTCTTTTTCATAGCGAATTCTTAATTTTGCAGGAATTAATGACTTAACGGCCTCCAATATCTCTGTTGGAACATCATTGAGAAATTCCTCACTCATTTTGGGTAGTTTAAGACGAAGAGAAATGAAATAAATCAAACTCAACCTTCAAACTGAACTGATACTGATTAGTTAAAAAATATTAACAATTAAAATTGCATGTAATTATGGAAACAACAGCAATTTTTATCGGTGACTACTCATAAGCACTTTGAGAAAAATCTAGCGCAAACTTTTGCTTAAGGCTGCCTGCATCTGTAAAATTACATTGGACCCAAGCATTATCACAACAATACGATAAGCCTACTGTATAATGTAACAAGAATCGTGTGGACTTTCGCCATGAAAAATCGAGGGGAAAGGTACGCTTTTCCGCATGATCGTAAGAAAACAACTTTTTTGATAGACCTTCAGAAATATTATTGGAAAGGGGTCCAAAGTAAAGAAAACCAGTATTTTGACAAGTCAACGTTACGGCTGTATTTAACCCTTCTGGACCAAGACAACTTTTCCGTGTAAAATGCAAATATATAAAATAACAACCGACGACTAAACCTAGCTGTTCGTGTTTGTCAAATCTGATAGACGAGAGCCTGAGAATGCGGGCTACAGCAACAAGCTTGTTCAGATTTTCATTGTACAGGTTTTTTTGTAGATTCTTAAAAGTCTATGAGCAAGTTTCCGTCATGGTCGAAAAAATATCATATCATCGTGTCTGCAGAAGATTATGGCTTAAATATTTTTGGTAATTGTAAATTTGAATTTTTTTATTACATCGATGATAACGTAATGGATGGTTCAAAATAATGACACCATGTTTCATCACCAGCAATTATTGACAGGAGAAAGGTATCAGAATTATGTTGTTTTGTAAAATGAATATCATACCTAAAAAGCAGTAACTGATCACTCGTAATTCAGCACGTAGCTACATTTAGTGGTCACTGGCTACTCCTTGCCGTCGGCGATAAACGATATTTTTCAAAAACAGAATTTTAGGAAACAACTACTCTCTGCAGGCTAATGTCCTGATCAGCATTGAATTACACCTGAAAACCCTATAACGAACAGTTACAGTAATTCATCTTTGCCGCTACCAGACAGGGTTACTCGTTGATTGCCTCAGCTATAGATGACAGGTAACAATTAAAACCACAGTCTTCTGCAAGTACTTTTAAAAATCTACAACTACAAACGATGAAAATCTGAACAAGCTTTATCAAACAATAAAAGGAAAACATTCAAGTAAATAAAAAAATCAATAAAATCAATGGAGAATTTTAGAGCACCCACTTGTCACTCCAGACCTATTGCTTTGTAATTTTTACCTATTTGGGATTTGAGACGAATGCAAAAGTGCAAAGCGATGTGGAATTCTGAACAAATTTTGATCATTTCTCGTATAAAGCATAAAAAATTAATACCTTCCATGAATAGCATTTATTTTACTTTTATGATATAATACGAATTTATACCCTATCACACATTTTTTATTTCTAAATGTCGAAGCCTTGTATGTATAAGCGAGGGAATCTGTGGTACGTATTCGGCAATATTTTACAAACGACCCTTTCCACGTAACTGACTTTTTATTTGCTACGTAGTAAAACCATAACGATTTCCAATTAAAAATATATAAAAAGGCCGAACAATACTGAAAAGCCCAATTGATCCCTAAATGTTTTCTTAAATGGGGAACAACTTGAGCTTACAATATAAATTAAATAAATATTAAATGTATTTTTTCAGTATTCGTAAATATTTACATTGTAAATTTGAGAGGACATGGAAATGAATAGTTATAATCATTCCTGCCAAATAATTGCATAATTGTGGCCCTATCTTACTAATGGTTCTGTACGTCAGTTCAGGAAGTGATTGTAAATTGCTCTCACAGACCTGGTTGTTAACGTAAACCCAAAGAGCATAATCCAACAGTTTTAAATCACACAATCTTAGTGGTCCATGAAATGTTTCTCTATATATTAATTGTGTAATTTGCAAGAGAAAAGCTATCCTTTTAAAATCAAATGTCATCCAGATCAATAATCGTCAACTTAAGTCACAAAAATTCAGTTCACCTCATACAATATTTAAGATCATTCATAGTTACATCATCAGCAATATATTCGAATACTTTTTTTGCAAGTGATAGATGACATTGTAAGGGCCACTGATAATAGTAAATTAACTGCCTTGATTTTATTGGATTATAGCAAAGCCTTTGATAGAATTAATCACCGCCTACTTCTTTCAATATTACATTACATTGGCTTTAACAATGATTCACTTTCTTTACTTGAAAATTATTTTACTAATAGAACACAGGGTCTTGTATACAATAATATTTGTTCTAATTATCAAGTAGTCAACTGTGGAGTTCCACAAGGGTCCATTTTAGGTCCTTTGTTTTTTACGATTTATACTTCTCAATTTGAAAAGGTTATATCATATTGCAAATCGCATTTTTATGCTGATGATACCCAGTTGTACTATTCTTTTGCAGAACCTGATGTACAATTAGCTAATCAGAGAATTACTAACGATTTAAATTCTCTTTTAAATATTTCTAACAAATTCTGCCTCTTTATTAATCCATCTAAATCCAAAATTATGTTGGCCCACGTTTTGCTAGAATTAGACTTAAAAATGTTATTGACGTTAAACTATCAGGTAATCAATTGCATACAGAAGTTACTAAAAACCTGGGTCTTACTATCGACACTTCTTTACTTTTCACTGAACAAGTAAATATGATTATTAAGCGTATCTTTTAGTAATTTCAAATAAATATTTGCAAATAGAGAAAGTAAAGAAGTAAAGAAAATAAAATTGCCTTGTGCGAAGCATTGGTATTGTCGCATTTAACATATTGTGATACGGTTTATTATCCATTTTTGAGAAAATGTGATAAAACACGTTTACAAAAAATTCAAAATTCTTGTGTAAAATTAATATGTAATGTTAGAAGGCGTGAGCATATTTCACCAAAAATCGAGGAAATTGGTTGGTTAAAAATTGAACAGACATATCCTTCACAGTTGCTGTCTATTTAATAAAATTATAAGTTTTAAAACGCCACCATATCTATATGAAAAAATTAGATGCAGAACAGATGTTCACAATATAAATAAGATATAAAAATGTGTTATCTATTCATGTAACATCTTTATTTCAAAGTTGTTTTAGTTATCAAATTACTAAATATTATAATAAAATACCCCATTTCATAAAAACATATAAATTATCAATTTTTATATCTAAGATGAAAAAACAATTGCTGTTCGATAAATATTTTTTAATGTAAACATCATATTCATGCTGCCACTGTCTTACCATTTTTTTATTTCCATTTTTTTTTTTTTTTTCTTCCAGTAGAATATCTATTATTCGTAATAATTGTTATCGTTGTTATGCTTAATTATTGTAACAATTGTACTTGTTAGATATAGATAGTTTTAGTTCAAAATATTATTTTAGTTGAGTGGAAGAACTCTGTCTTTTTGCAATTTGTTAACTATTATTTGTATTTGGCTATATTAACTATGTGATAAACTATTCTAATTGCAAATAAAATCATTTATTATTATTATTATTATTATTAATATTTATTGACCAATTACACCTCTTGCATCGAACAGTGACACATTTAGGATGTGCAAGTTTCTCATGAATCAATCCTCCATCTTCACTTCAAATAGGCACGTCAATTTTATTTACTAACATAACCACCAATTTTAAAATTTATTTCGTCGGAAAAGATGATTTTTGAGGAAATTATTCTGGTTGTTTTTTGACAAAATGCACGTTTTAAATAACCCAGCAGCTTCAGTTTCTGTGGTATCTCTGACACCATGTTCACATAATAATAATTAAAATATTAACATTAATAAATTGTCGTGAAATGTAAACAAAACCACGTGGCCGAAAACGCGATATCGTTGGTGTGATGTCACACGCCGTTCAGCGCGAGGTGTCCCAGTGTGAGCATAACAAAAATTACCAGGGGGTAGACCAGACCAAAATAAGAATAAAATTCTTATCAAAGAAAATTCTCTGATGCACACCTAGCGAGTTATTATTATTATTTTGAAAAAAAATAATTGCCGCAAAAACTTAAAAACCGTTTCGTAGATTTATGTAATTTTTGGATGACGTGTACAGCAATTAAAGGTCATTAAAATTACATAGTGTTTATTTTAATCTGACATCAGTGGTGGCCTAGGCCTACTACTCTTTATGATTTTGTCTTCATAACTCTTGCATAAGTTTTCCTTAATCAGTGACTAATTCTAAACAAAAAAGGTGCTCTTGTTACACAGATCTAAAATCAACCATTTTCAAGTAAATTGAGTCCAAAGTACCGACTGCATTAATTTATGCAGAAAAATACATGCAAAAACTTTATTTATTGCCATCTAACAAGTAAAATGAACTAAGGATAAAATTAAAATAATATACCTATTTATTTAACATGAAATGAAATTGTGTTAGCAAAATAACAAGATTAACAATAATTATTTCAATAAATGTTTGAAATGCTGTCCATTTACTTCAATGCATGCTCGGCATCGTTTTACCAAGGAGTTGTAAATACTTTGTAAGTCAACGGTTGCTTCAATTAGCTCGGCGGCGGCATTAATTTTTTGAAGTAATTCTTCCCTCGTGCTACTGGGTTCAGCATATACCAGTTGTTTCATATGACCCCAGTAAAAAAATCAAGCGGGTTGAGATCAGGAGATCTGGGAGACCTTATAATAGGTCCATTATTCCCGATCCAGCGTTCGGGAAAGTGCAAATTGAGCCACAGAGATACTTGTCTTCCATTATAAGCAGGTGCTCCATCTTGTTGATAGCACATTTGATTTTTCAATATTTTCTGATCAAAATGTTGGTCATTGTTGATATTTCTAACAACCATGTGCAAAATTGTACAATTTTTTCGGCATGACCAGGATGTAAAGTTTGCACTTTATGTAGCTAGCACCTGCGGAGTTTTTCTCGGTTTAAAATTCTCCAGACACTGCGTCTGCGTTGATATTCTTCGAACACTGGTAGAAAGATCATCAACGACAGAATCTATTACGTTTTCTTCTAAAATATTTACATTTTCCATATTACCTCTTACCCTAGCATTTCCAATTTTAACACTCCCAGTCAGGCAAAGTCTTTGAAATACGTGCCGTGAAGATCGTCTTCTGTTTGGGAATCTGCGTAGATATTCTCGTGAGACAGCCAATGAATTTCCATTACAGAAACCGTAAACGTATATCATATCCGCATATTTATGATTAGAAAATTCCATAGTAAATAATAACGTACTACTTATTTTGTGCAAATTGACTTGACTTCTAGTAACTTATAGTAGTAACTGCATCTTACTAGTGTAACATGTAACAATATTTGACATAACGCTTGTAAGCAACTTTGTTATTTATAATGACAGGTACCTACTAGATGAGAACAAATAAAATCTTTGCATGTATTTTTCTGCATAAATTAATACAATCGGTACTTTGGACTCAATTTACTTGAAAATGGTTGATTTTAGAGCTATGTAACAAGAGCACACTTTTTATTCATAATTAGTCACTGATTAAGGAGAACTCAGTCAATTCACGTAAAAGTAGGATATGCAAAATGGTGTCAGATTAAAACAAACACCATGTAATTTTAATGACATTAAATTGATGTACACGTCACCCAAAAATTACCTAAATCTACGAAACGGTTTTTTATTGCTGGAAATTGTTATTTTTTTCAAAATAACACCCTGTAACTCGCTAGGCGTGCATCAGAGAAATTTTTTTTAGAAGAATTTTATTCTTATTTTGGTCTGGTCTACTCCCTGGTAAATTTTTTTACGCTCACACTGAGACACCCTGTATACAGGTGCAGGTTATGATGTTGGTGATTTAAACACTTTGATGTATTTTTGGCTCATAGATAGTGGAAATAATGTGTAGGTAATGTATAATTATTAGTGGTGATGTGGTGAACTTACGTATTGTTAAAGTTATTTCTTTGTTCATAATATAGACCCGCTTGTGACAATTACGATATCAATGGTATTGATTACGTCCAGATAGAGGGTTTTACTTGAGGTATTTATAAAATTATGCTATCTAATTTCATATTAAACTACTGGTTTAGAATTGAAAAATAATAAATAAAAGTAATGTGTAATGACATTTGACATTTATTATTTTTTTCAAATTAATGTATTAATTATTTATTGCTATTTACTACTGATTTCAGTTTTCCTTAAACAGTTAAAAAAATCGTTATCTATTACTTTTGTTTGTTATGTTTTTAGTATAAAATAGGTATTTAATGTAGAAATGAAAATATGAATGAATGAAATGAAATAAATGAAAAAAAAGGAAATTTGCTTCACCATTGATTCTCTAAACTCCCTGTATACATTCTGGTAGCTTAATAGAAAAATGTAATTGATTTTTCACAATTTTGAACTTTCATTTTTTCAAAGTATTTCCAATTAAACTTGCATCTTCACAAACTCTACACCACACGGTGTACAGAGAAACATTTTTTATTAGGCGCTGTATGTTGTATTCATAGATAATGGCATAAGGCAATACTTCTTTCATTTGTCCGGTGAGATTTACTTTCTGTGCCATTTTACGAACCTATTTTGGAACTTTATTCAGTACCAATACCTATTTAACACAATAATATCACAAATAACAAATTAACTCCTCTAAACGAACCCACCGCATTGTCCGAAAATGGAAATTGTATACAGGTATAAACAAAAGCACACTGCTCTATTTAGGTATACACGAGCGAACGTCATATGACGTCACACGTCTTTGCTGTGGCGGCGACCATTTTGTGAGAGCGTAGCGAGACTAAATTTTTAAATGCCGTTTTTAGGCTTATTTTTCCACGAAATTGTGTGGGACAAACGGCATTTCGATTAAAATAATACATTCTTTCTTCTGCATGTATTTAAAAAAAATCATACAATTTCCCCATTTTTGTTCTCTATCAATACTTTGACGAATCAAACCAATGCTCTTGTGAATGACAGCTGAGTGCTTTCATGGCGATCAATGCAAAATGCGCGTTCCTTTCGATAATAACCGCTTACAATGTTCCATATTGTTTCCTAATATCCATAATTGAACATAAACAAATCTTTTTTTGACGTATGATATCCCGCATATTCGGATTCGCATGGCAGCCCAATTATTATATCGTGGCTGGAAAGCAGCTTAAAGTTCACGGTGGTTGGTCGCGGTTGCAGATTTCCGGAAGCCGTCCCATTTGATAAGCCATGTGCGTATACTATTCAAGCCAGGCCCAGGCGAGATGATATTATAACTCATCAGAACGTAATAATGAGGGTTGCATGTGGCCTGTGTGCTATAATATAGGGAAGCCGGAAGGTCGAGGGAAAGATGAGGTGAAGGGTTTCAGTTTTTAATTAAAATCTTAATTGTATACCCCATTTTAGGAGGCTAAAAGAGAAATTTCCGGAAAAGTCAAACAGATTTTTATTTTCTCGTATTAAATTGAAGTCAAAATGTTCACAAATATCTTTCTAATAGAGGAAAATGTGGTATTATGGCGTCACATATTGCTTATCAACAAATGTTGAAGCACCATCTGGTTATTACTATTTTTATTTGTACATGCTTAATAGGCTGTTCTAGATATTTTATGCGTTATGAAACATAATACCAAGAAGAAAACATCAAATAATTACAAATTAATCTATTGGGGTATATGGAAACAGATACAGGAATTGAAGCTGGCAAATATGTGGAAGGAACTTTAAGGTTTTCGTTAGGCTGTCATCATTTCATACCATATCAAAATTAATTAAATCAGACTCATGTACACCCTACAAATGTATGAACCCTCTAGCAGTCTTGTTAGTTTTGTTATTATACAAAGTGAGCTTGTGTAAGGCAAAGTCAAGAAGTTCTTAGAAGGACCATGGAAGAACTTGACGATTGAACTATTGAGTCAAAATCAATAAAAAATAATAGTGAGACTCCTGACTTGACATTGTGGACTAAAAATCTAAATAATGCTCCAGTAGGTATTGCAAAAATGTGCATCAAACGAGAGCTCTTCTTCTTTAAGGAGTAGTTCTAAAATCCAAGACTTAGATTATGTGGACAATACATACATGTATACATCAATGGAGAAAGATTTCTGTACTATTTCAATGGACCTCATTATCTAGACATCAGCTTTACTATTAAGTTGAAGGAAAATGGTGCTTTTTTATTTATAAATGTCATTGTGAGCCGAAAACCACATGGCATGTGAGGACAGAGCTTATTCCCACTGACACATATATGTCCTATCCATTTCTGATAATATTTGGCATATGGTTATTTTCTTCCCATAACATATAAAGACTGACTCCACAGTTCACCGTGTTTTTTAAATTTTGACACTTAGATTTACTGTTGAAAGTTAGATCTTTGTTAAATTTCTGTCAGTGAGATTCAGTAAGAATTTTAAGGAATATATTAGGTTTGTCCTACAGCATCAAACTAGCAGCAAACTATCACGAGTTTGCGCAGTACGAATTTAACCGTTCCAACACAATCAATCCGGGAAATAGTTGTAAGATTTTTTGTTCCAACACAAAAGTGGATGGTTTGGAAATTGTTTGCTGACAGTCAAATCGGTTTGAAACTTACTTCAAACAAAATATACCGTTAGAGATTACTGCTTGAACTAAACGTGTCGGTCCAACAAAGGAATTAGAAACTGATTTGGAACTAGTACATGAATTGCACTTGCGCATTAAAACAGTGCTATAAACTATCAGTCATTGCTATGTAGGAACAAATCTATTATATACTACGTTCTCACTGTAAAATTGCTGTTGTGGAATATGGAACTTGAACATCAAAACTTATATCACTTACAGATATTTAGATGCAAATACTTTATGGGCAAAAGTAATTCAATTAATACCCGAAATTAGAAGAGCTGAAACAAAAGATGCACCGGAAGACAACAAATATTTAGAACAAATAATGAAGGCTAAAATGGTATTAAGAAATAAGAAAAGGAAAAATTACGAAACTGTATTAGAACATATAGAAGATATATAAATATCAACATTAGAAACCTACTCCAAGGAGTAAAGCATGAGAGAGTGTCAAGAAGGTCCATTTTTTTTTGTTAAGGTAAAAGAAAGAAAGTAACTATGGTGTCAGCGCCAAACAAAGAAGATAAATAATTTAAATATTAATAAGAGCCAGTAAGTAACAAACTAATCGACCATTTGATACATAGTGATTTTCCGGGTTGTTATGCCGTGACCTCGGTAACTTGTCTCTGCCAGAAACAGAATTAAAGTGCACATCCATAGCATTAGCCGGAATTTTTTTACCTGCCCTGGTTGTTCTAGGGCTAGGCTCTATGGGAACGGATCCGCTATTGGTATCTCTGCGCCCGCCCATATATTGATTCCGGCTCCTGTTGTTGGTAAGAATCCCGAATAATAATAATAATAATGGCACTCTTTAAAATGAATTCAGCGATTTCTTTTGAACTTGTAACGTATTCGTAATGAAATCTACGTTCAACTTTCTTCGTTCATTCTTAGTTGTTCCACTCACCAATAGAGATTCAATAAAATTTCTACTCAGAACTTCCAGACGTTCAAAAACTGTTTTGAGGGAGTGTCAGAGAACATACATAATGACTTCATTGATAGGAATTGTAGGAGATTTGATTTATATTAGCTTAAAATACCTTTCTAATACACTAAAAAATGTTACAAAATCTAATAATAAGGAATATATGGGTAGATATTGTGGGTGTAATTCAACGCTGGTTGGGGTTTTTGTCCACAGAGTAGTTAGTTTCACACAATATTATTAAAACCTAAAAATATATAAAAACTTTTACATAAAGGGTAAACATTATTCAAGTAGGTATTGGCATATTTAATTCATTGACAGGCTAATGTCACTTTTGTCATTGTCGATATTTAATTTCAAATAATTTTAATTTATATAATAATTTTTATAGTTAGATATTTGACTCAACTTAAAGGAGGCCACCTGAAGAAGCAGTCATAAAAATGCAGAAATAGGTCAGATATCATCTATTGTGGTTGAATTTTCAAGTTCCCACTGCCAAAAGTGTAGTTAGATATTTATAGAGTGTTTTCATTATAGCAGGTTATTAAATTTAGATTTTTGGAAAGTATGTTATAAAAAATAAATTGCTATTTGTTACAAAAAGAAAGTTTTTGATTAAACAAAATAATTAAATGAGATCACTGCATGTGGTATTAGGTACTGATATAGTTAAATTCGAATGATATGTATTGGGACAGAACAGACAGCTGGCTTTGTTAAAATTAACACACGTTGATTCAGTCGAACCGAACCAGGGGAAGTAGGAGTAAGTAAGTCTTGAATGGGGAATCCCAGAAGCTCATAAACCCCTTCAAAATTAATTTAATACGAGCATTAACACTGACAGACTTTGAGCGACGGTTAGAGTTTGTTGGGTTAATGCAACCTACGCTACATCAGCAACATTGTCGATCGCATTGTATGGATGAATCAAGCTTCCTTTATAATACTATACCGTTATAATCATCTCATGGGGTTGCGGAAAATCTCTTGGGAAGTTAAGTGGATAAAATGTCCTACCTGTCATTGGTAAATCACGATTTGCAATAGTAAAACATTATAACACAGAGTATTCGGAATATGTGTGCCAATATCGAATGACTGCCTATATCTCATCAAAGGCAACAGAAATCTCTTGTGCCTAGCGGATATCAAGGGATTGATTTTATAAATTGTTTCTCCAACCGTCACAAAACTATGATATAAGGCTGACATTTTCCTTACCGAGAAAATAAATAGTATCTTAGCAACAAAAGTATTCACTTTTAATCCTAGGAACTAAAGTTGACACTTAATCCTTCGATTAAAAGTCTTAATCAAGTTTTAATTTATAAAAATTTAATCAACAATATTTACAATAATTTTTGTTCATCCACATTGATATTAATAATATTTATTATTATACATAGTTTGAACAAGTATTAGAATTAAGTAAACCACTGAAACTGGCACTACCCTCATACTTGGAGCAATTCTCAAAACAGTTCAACACGTTTTCATAAATAGTTATGTTATTTTCTGACATCGGTACTTGGTTTATTAATTCCACTATAAACTTTCAGTATTCTTTTGCCAATATTTTTTTTATTCAAGAGTGAGTCGATATAGCCACCACAGTGCTCGATCCTCCTTATCTTTTAAGACAAATGAGGTCACCATCGCTGTCAACTAAAAGGGTAGTAGACGTTCGTCGTAATGCGTTTTCACCGTGCTCTTTCCAGATGTGCAGCTTCAAATATTTATCCAATTCTTGCGAGACCGCACTGATTTTATGAATATTGACCACCGTTCAATGACACTTTCCACTAACATATCGACGTGGTACCAATCCGGGTGGACGTAAAGCTACATATTTTCGATAAAAGTTAAATAATTGTCCCCACCACAGTAAAAGAACGTAGTGTGTTCGTTTTGGTATTGGAAATTTTTATAATTACAGCGGATTTCCCTTCTCTAACATTATCAATTGTTAAATTGACTAATTCATCAGAACGGCATGCGCCTGCAACCCCCAAAATTAGTACGACCTATAAAGAAGCTTTTTAAAAATTGTAATATTTTATTCTTAAAGTGTCTACCTTCATCATCATATATAAATTATCAGATGCGCTATTCAAAAAGCAATCAACTTGCTCCTTTGTAAATACTCTCGATCTTTTCCGTACGTCTACTTCATTTTGCCTCTTGAGAAAAGCACGTAACTGGATATTTGCTTATATCAGTCCCCTTCTTTATATCCAATATTGACCGCAACATTGAATATTATGACCAAAGCACTAACTGCTTCAATTTATCTGCTAAGTTTGAGATCATCTTCTGCATACAACTTCTTGAGATTTCTTTGGGAGAAGATTCAAAGAAACCTCTTTGTCACACTTCAATATCTCCTTAGGTTCATTCCATTTTTACAGACCTTTCAACAAATTGAATCACAAACAATCATACATCAATTAACAATATGGCGACTAACGTTTGGCAAAGTATCCATGACTACATCGATATATACTACTTACCTACCTTACTATATTATCCAAATTTGGTTTGAATGATTTCAAAGAATAAATTAATAACTAAATGAGGAATTTCGGTTGGAGAAATATAGCATGCTTTATTCAGATTAAAAGTGTCTTTTGTGTCTCGCAATTTTGACTGCGCTCGGGTACGCCACGCTTAGCCTCGCAATACAACATTTGTTCTGACCTCTAACACCTTGTACAACAACCCATCTCCAGTTTATACAGGGCGTCCGCGTTTTTTTGTAGCAGGACTTTCACAATTTGTACTGAAAGTTCTTTTAGAAAAAGTTCATATAAACATATATGTACAGATGCGTCGTTTTATATTTGCAGAGTGTTCAAGTTTAAAATGAAAATAGATTTTTTATTCGTAAAACGAAAACCCCTTTTTAGACTTTTTTGAAACTTGTAATTTTGTTTGTAGTAATAATACTCATTTTCTCACATAATTTAATTTATGGTACGCCACTGCTTTTTGGTAAGTTTGAAATTTTTCTCAGATTTTAGCTATCAAAAATACAACTTTTTTGTTATTTATTTTTTTTTACTGGATATATAAGTCCTGCTACAAAAAACACGGACACCCTGTATTTTCAACCACTTTTATTTCATGAAGAAATATTACTCAACGTTGTTTTTTGCAGAGCAACTTTAATTATTGAACGCTACGAATCTCATCTTTAGGAAACACAATTGTGCTGTACAAGCATTTCCTATTGAATACTTTATAATGACAGGTTCTTTTGAACCCAGTGTTATTATCTTCCGCACACAATCTACTTTACAGTATAGCACCTTCTTAAATTACTTTCTACCCAAACGTGTTCTTATTCTTACATTTTCTGTCGACAAGAACACAAAAGACGAGAACTTTAATATCATGCTAGTGTATTTTACACCTATTCCTATCTACAAAGATTGTTTCGTATTATCGCCGTTTCGTGCCATCGTATTACGATTATTTTAAGCATTTCTATATTTTTCTCAAAGGTAAAATCTGTAATTATAAAAATTGGTGCTTAACATTTTTATAAAGAAAAACTGCAAATGGATATTTTTTTTGACACAGTGGAGTTGTAAAATTAACATTGTGTTAAGTATATAGATTTCCATTCCACATAGAGAACTCAAAAAAATTGTAAAAGGGGTTCAAGTAAGATTATACAAATCTTTGCCTCGGAAGGATTCTTTCTTTGCCAATTAGACTTTCTGATATACAGGGTGTTCAAAAACTAGTGACCAAAAATGATGGGATATACAGGAGTAAAAATATTGTGAGTACTTCAATACATTTTTCTCCTATTTCAGTTTCATTACGGATATGCAGAACTTCCAAGTAAAAAGTTAAATATTAAATTTCAGTAAAAATTTCTTATTAGGTTCAGAAAAATCTACTTCTTTGCCATCAAAAAGGTCTACTATGAGGCATAATGTCAAGAAATAACAGATTGTTCTGCAAAACGGTATCAATTCTTCGCGCAGCACTACGTCCTTATAACTGGGAAATAAACTATTTAAAAAAATTTACTGTACTTTTGAATATTCTGATGCTGTCACGGTGCTGTCCCGAATTCTAGGATTATTTATTTATTTATTTATTTATTCACGGGTAAAACCCAATTAATAACAAAATATGAAAGAGTACAAAGTACAATATTATACACATAAAACAATATACAAAATCAATATTTGTGACTATCAATATAAAATTCAAGATTACTACTCTTATGGGTCAAAACAGAAAGCTGTTGCATGAACATTCTTTTAGTGTGAAAGAAGTCAAGATTGGTACAGTTATTAGCAGACCTTGATACTCTTGATATAAAACAGTTTACTTTGTAATTTGTTCTATGATGGAGAACATTAAAACTAGACACTGAACGAGTATGTATGACTTGTGCCTAAATGTTGATATCACTTAAAAGTGACGCAAACATTAGGATTTAGTATGTTATAAGAAAGTACTAAGTCTTTCTTTTTACGCCTATGAGATAAAGGCATTAAACCTAACTCAGTTCCTAACTGATAATAATCAAATGGTACAGCATACCCCAGTTTGAAAGTTACATATCTTAAAAACACGTGCTGAACATGTTCTATCTGTTGTATATAGATATTATAATTAGGAGACCATAAACTCGAAGAATGCTCTAGGTGAGGTCTAACAAATGCACAGTACAAAATCTTTAACATCTAAAAAATTATTACATCTAAAAAATTATATGTACATCTCTTTATAAAACCCAACATTTGCAATGATTTAGATATTGCTGCAGATATATGTGAGATAAATAACAGAGAACTATCAATGGTCACATCAAGATCTTTTATACTGTAAACTATATCTAAAGATTCATCATTTATTCGATAAGTATAATTAAGAGTAATCCTACTCCGGCAGAATATCATAGCATGACACTTTGCAGTGTTAAGTTGCATACCGTTTTTAAGACACCAGTCGGTAACATTATTAAGATCAGTTTGCAGGAGATGGCAGTCTTCATCACTAAGAATTCTAGAAAAAAGCTTAAAATTATCAGCAAACAGAAGGTATCTACAAAAATGAAAGCACTGAGATATATTATTTATAAAAATATTGAATAAGAGAGGACCCTGATGTGACCCTTGAGGAACTCCCGAAGTAACTTGTATTTCTTTAGATTTGAAGTTAAGCACTCGAGCTATCTGAGAACGACCACTTGGATAACTTCCTAGCTTATCAATTAATGAGCCAGTCAAATCAAGAGTTGATAATTTATGCAAGAGCACATGATGATTGACTCGATCGAAGGCCTTGGAAAAATTGGTGTATATAAAGAATGAACTTGACATCCCTCCTCCAAGGACTTGACACGAAATTGCCATATGTCAAAAGATTGAGTTCAGTTCACCTACCAGAGATAAATCCAAGCTGTCCATCTATAAGCGTATCTTTGAAAGCGGAAGTCAAATACTCGCATATGATACTCTCGAATAGTTTGGGGATAGTACTCAAGATGCTTTGGACGATAATTTGTTACCAGAGTCTTGCTTTCAGTTTTATGAATAGGGGTTATGTAGCTTTTCTTCTACAGTATGCGCCAAAAGTATGGAATAAATTGAATAAAAACGAAACAATTATTTTTTGGGAAAAATCCTCGAACAGGTCGATTTTTAATTTAAAAAATACATATTTTAGCGTAAAATGCGATTTTCAAATGTCATTTGTTTTCGAGTAATGACGTCATCGATTTTTTTTTAAATGGCAACACCATATCTTTTTCCTTGATTCTGAAAGATCGTTTCATTCTCTATCAGACAGTACTAAAATTTTGCTCTCTTACATAGGAAAGTTTTCGAGTAAATGACGATTGAATGTTAGAAAACGTAAATTTTATCCATAAAAAAGTAACAATTCTGAGGTATGTAAAATAAAATACAATTGATTAAATTTTATACTTAAATTAAAGGTTCGAATTGCCATCCACCAACTTCTTGACAATGCGCAAGTTTGTGAAGAAATTCTTCTTGCACATTATGAATGATTTCTGGGGTAACTCTGCGTATTTCCTCCCGAATGCGATTTTGAAGTTCTTATAAATTACGTGGTTTATTAATGTACACTTTTGACTTCAAGTATCCCCTTAAAAAATAGTCAAGAGGTGTAAGATCTGGCGATCTTGCAGGCCATTCTATCGGTCCGCGTCTGCCGATCCACCTCCCAGGAAAACAGTTGTCCAAAAAATCTCGTACAGGGCGCGCGTAGTGAGGAGGTGCACCGTCTTGCTGAAACCATATGGTATCATCAGGAATGTCAGGGTCATTATCGTTAGGAAAAATTACTGCAAGGGCTGGAACAAGGTCATTTTCTAGAAACTCTAAATATCTTTGTCCTGTAAGGGTTCCTTCAAAGAAGAAAGGCCCTACTATTCTGTCGTCAACTATTCCAGCCCACACATTTAATTTCTGAGGGTGTTGGGTATGTGCCTCTGCCATCCAATGAAGATTTTCCCGACTCCAATATCTGCAAGTTTGACGGTTTACTTGTACCATTCAGACAAAATGTGGCCTCATCTGAAAAAAGTATTTGCCGATGTAAATTTCTATTTCCTTGACATAAATCCATTAGAATTTCGCAAAAGTGTAAGCGGCGATCGGGATCATCTTCATTGAGTTCCTGCACAAGTTGAATTTTGTAGGGATGATATTTTTCCTTCCTCAAGATACGTAGCACTGTGCTCTGACTAGTGTCATTGTTTAATGCAACCAATCGTGAAGAATTATGAGGATTATCCACCATACTTATCAAAATGTTCTGTTTCTGATTTTCATTAATGCTTGGACGTCCAGGTTTTGGAATATTTACAACATTGCCAGTTTCTCTAAATTTAGATTCTACCTTACTGACTGTTGATTGGCGTCCGGGTCAAGTGTCCCGTGCAAACGCTGCAAATCAAGAGTAGTAAACGGTTTAAAATGCAAACACTGTTCAAATTACTTTCATACAAGTTGTGCAAAGTTGAGTGCGAAGTTCTGTGAAGATAACACTATTTCTTGTTGTGATAATAGTGAAAATAATAACGTGGGTATCGACTCCGCATTTTACGATGCCCTAGATGAAATGACAAGTACGGATAAAAGTGTAGATCCGCGTATATTCTCCTATATACTTAGGCAAAAGGACATTTTAATTAATGAGTTGAATGAACAAATTTAGCTTTTACATGCACAAATTTTAGTTAATGAATGGTATTTCATTTAAATCAGGTAGTGTCCAGAAGCAAAATAAAACTACAAAAAGTGAGTCGGAATAACTCGATCAGTCACAGAAAGTTGTAAAAACTGATGTGGAAGTAAAAACAACCGGTACAAATTAAAACACCGGCAATAATATTTATATTTCAAACAAGCAAGTACCAGCTGATTTGATGAAAATTCAAACACAGATTAAATGTAACGACATAATAAATCTTGGCAATGAGGAACAGTTGAATAGAGTATCAAACGCTAGTACATCTGCAGCCGAGAAAGGGAATGGAGAATGGCAAAATGTTACTAGCAGAACACGTAGGAGACACACAATTGTAGGGAAAAAGATAGATTCTTCTATTAAAGGAGTGCCAAAGATGACGTCTTTGCATGTGTGCAGGTTGAGGGTTGGCACAACTTTGTCAGAATTGAGAGAATTGTTGAAATTAAGTTTTCCTGAGGTAACATGCGAGGCAATTACATCGAGGAACCCAGAGTTGTATTCATCGTTCAAGGTGAATATTTACGAGGAACATTTTAGACGGGCCATGAATCCAGATGTCTGGCCAGAGGGTGCCTGTGTCAGTAGGTTTTTTCACCCACGGGCGAAAAAGACTGCAATCCAGTGATGTTTAAACCAAACATTTTGTTATTGAATGTACAAAGTTTAAACAATGAGTCGATCTGTTTTTTGGAAGAATATGTATGTAGTTTTTATGTTGATATACATTTTTTATGTTTCTCGGAAACACATGCTAAAGTTGACAACATTATTGCTAAATATATCAAAAATTATTCACTGATAAGTTCGTATTGTAGAAGTTTTAAAGAAAAAGGCGGAGTTGCAATTTTTGCAAAGAAAACTCTTCCTAATATAATTAATATCGATTTAAAACATTTCTGTGTTGAACAGCATTTCGAAATGTGTGGGATTAAATGTAAGAAGGGTAACATAATAACAATTATTTTAACATGCTACAGATCCCCCAGTGGAGATATAAAAATCTTTTTTGATAAGATCTATGATGTTCTAGAAATGCTATTTAAACCTTACATAAATATTATATTGAATGGTGATTTTAACTTGGACTCAACAGTGGGTTCTAGAAATTATGACGATTTTAAAAAGTTATGTAATTTTTTGTCTAGTTTTAATATGAAGCCTATGATAAGATGGCCAACCAGGGTTACTAAGTGTACCGCAACAACTATTGACCATATATTTACTAATAGTTTAGAAAATAGTTTTGTTTGGGTAGAGAATAATATCATTTCTGATCACAGAACGGTGTTACAAGAGATCAATATGGTGCCAGTAAGAGCAAAAACGTCTAAATCACAATATAAAAGAAGTTTTAATGACATCGCAATTAATGGATTTCATGACTCGCTCAGTGGGGAGAATTGGTTTGATATTTATGAGATGCATGACATAAATAAAGCTTTTGACTGCTTCTTCAATACGTTTATTTATTATTTTAATATAAGTTTTCCTTATCGTAGGTATTTCAATAATAATATTGCGTATGATAAAGGGTGGGTGAATGACGCCGTTAAAAATTCCAGTATGGAACTAAAAGATTTACATATCTTAAAAATGGCACACCCCGAATTAACAAAAATTTACGACTATAAAAAAAACGACACAGTATATTGTGAAGGAAGTAAAAAAACAATATTACCAAAATAAAATTATGAATTCAAATAATGTAGTTAAAGCAGCTTGGAGTACAATAAACGAAGTCTCTGGTAAAACTAGACAACAAAAAAATATTTGTATAAAAAATGGCGTGGACGACCCGGTAATTGTTGCATCGATGTTTTGTGAGTTTTTTAAGAATGCACCTTTAGAAATAATCAATAATATAAATACAACAGGTAGTACCCATTTTCCTGGAATTTCCAGCTTAAAGTTTTCAAATTCTTTATTTTTAGAACCATTCACTTGTGAGGAATTGTTAGCTTTATTGAAACGAAAAGTAAAAAACAAACATTCGGCTGGGAATAGTTTTTGATGAATTCTTAAACTGGAAAACATATTGCAGTCAATTAGTAAATAAATTAAATTCCGTTAATTACTTAATTAAAAGTATCAGATATATTCTCACCACTGAGCAGCTTCTAAGTTTTTATTATTGTCAGGTTGAGTCTAGGTTGAGATACGGTGTGTGTTTCTGGGGCAATTCCACTTTTTCCTCAGATGTTTTTATCATTCAAAAAAGAATTTTGCGAAGTTTGTTAGGACTTTCGAATACAATTTCTTGCAGAGAAGTTTCTAAACAACTTGGTGTCTTAACTTTAGTATGTGTTTTTATTTTAGAATTGTGTATTTATGTATATGTTAATAGACAACAATTTGTCACCAATCATAACGTACATAATAGGAATACTAGGCAGAATAAACATCTCCATGTACCATTTTGTAGGTATAAGGTATCAATTAATTCACCCATATGTTTAGGTTTAAGGGTATACCTAGTTTTTTAAGTTTGGACGTTTTCTATACAGTTTCCTGTCTAAAGAATAAAATGTATTATTATTATTATTATTATTAAAAGGAGGTTATAAGGTTTAAAATAAAAATTTACTTGTTTTTTGCCAAACATTTCCTACCAACTTTATCACAGCACCCTATACATATGCTACCTTTGCGTAATATAACTTTGCTAATTTCTATTTCACTGAACATGTCAATCACGCTGAGTGTAATAAAAGTCAGGCAAGCGAAAGAAAACGCAAACCTGCTTACATGCAACCGTAAATTTTACTCTAACTTCGGTCTGATAAACGATCTACATCGCAAATAAATCTAAAAGTTTGCTTGCTTTAATAAAATATAAACCAATACCTCTTGGCCGAATTATAATTTCAACTTACACGGCAAAGGGGTACCAGGAGAATCAATCATAGAATGTTTTGGTTATATTTCTTGGGAGTAACTACATTTCAAGTTTAGTGATAATTTGGTACTTCTAATGTTTAATCCTTATAAGCACCTGTCCATGGATAAAGTTTTAGCCTTACATGAAATCTCAAAATCAAAGGTGACTATTGGGCCTCAGAAACTGATATATGAAACCGTTTAAATTGATATAAACAAATTAGAAATAGGTAAAAGTCAACATACTATCTTCATATGACGTTTTCCCTAGATACAGCTGTTGGTAAGTCTCTAAAGTGAAAAATTGAATTATTATATTATTACTTTCTAAATAAATTCTAAACTATGCACTTGAATACAATGTAAATTTAGTGATTGATAACACATTTATGGTTTAATTTGTTATGCATTATTCCCAGACAGAGCCCTAGCTATTCAACTTTGTCAGGGGAGACTAAGTGAAGTCTAGGAGAGGTTCTACAATAAAATATAGCATAATACTGCTATATTTTAAAATAGATTTCTGAAAAATGATTTATTTATTTATTAGAATTAAATTGAACAGTGTAATTCACCAATAATAGGACAAAACATACAATAGTAGTAAAAAATACAAAAACATAAGGTACATACTGGTATAATAAAATAACGAGAGGAAAAGAAATAGATACAGCTACTATGCTATAGCTGACAAATTTTTTATACATCTAAAAGCTAAATACAATTCATGTATAGTACAATTAAATATGTCACAACCAACTAGCAACATAAATTTTATAAAGGTTGTATAAATTGCTATAATACGAATCTTATAGGAGCTTCAAACTCATATAACATGGTCTAATGCCTTTATACGATACTTATAGAAACGAAAAGTGCCCACTTTTATAAAACACTTTGCTAATGTAACAGAATTATTCATTTGTTCGTATGACGTAAGTCGTCAGAATTCATGCTGCAACTATAACAAAAATGTCTTCTTATTTCATTCCGATAAAATTGTCGTTGGCGTCTCCATCATTTTTTGTAAAGCCTAGTAACTAACTAATAATCGATAATTAGTTGTGCAGCGAGCAGGTACATCTTGATAATTTAAAATCAATTCAAAAGCTGCTTCTTGGCGTGGAAGCATACATTTTTTTGTTATCGTCGAATCCAGTTAATCAGCTCATCCAATTTTCTTTTAGTTGTGGGATGATCGGACAAAGGTCAGAGAACATAAATAACTTCTAAGCTCATTCTCGGAAGAAGAATTTTAATTTAAAATGTCAAAGCGATATCAGTATGAACGTCAACAATAAGGACGATAACGAATTAATAATCTAACGTATCTTTGGCTTATTATTCACTTAAGCGCTATTAAAAATTTTGCATGTCCTTAAATCCTTTTAAACTATGAGGACTCAGAAATTGAAAAGTTAACAATTATTTTTCTTTCTTAAAAGCTTTTTATATATAATTTAGTAATGTTTTTAGGAATTGGTTAAAGAGGAAGCAATAAACTTATATAGTTAATTACTTATAGAATGCTTATAACATCAATCCACTGTTTATAATTATGTGTATATTGATTTAGCTTTAAAATTAAAAATAATCTTGATGCGCGCCTTTGCAGCATGAATAAGAAATGGGCTTCATTAGCATGCATTAATGATACTCAAAATAGTCAAAAAATATATTTTTTCTACGTTCATGCAAAAAACAAAACTTTATGGAACTATATTTAGTGGAAAAAGTGGTTCTTTATTGCACTAGTCCATTAAAATGTTTATTGCATCCATCTGTTATTCTACTACAGCGTTTTGTCATCATAACAAACATAAACGTTCAAATCGACGTCATATTTTCCTAGACTTAGAATATGTGTATTTGGGGGCGCTAATAACAGCTAACTGTGATGAGGAACAAGAAATAATTAGGAGAATAATAAAAGCAAACAGAAGTTTGGCAGCAGTCAACCACTTATTGAAATCAAAAAATTTGTCCAGAGGAGTAAAATTTAGAATGTATAAAACAATTTTGAGACCGACAGCGCTGTATGGTAGTAAAACCTGGGTTCTTAATAAGAAGTCAAGGGAAAACCTTTTAAGATGGGAAAGGAAGATCTTATGAAGAATTCTATGGGGTAAGAAGGACAGAGGAAGGCTATGTAAGGAGAAATAATGAGGAAATATATGCAATGTACCAGGCACCAACAATAGACGAATTTGTAAAAGCCAGAAGAGTACAGTGGCTAGGGCATTTCGAACGTATGGAAGATGAAAGAGCAGTTAAGAAAATAGTAGGGAGTAAACCTAACTACAAGAAAAAAAGAGGTAGACCGAGGAAGCGATGGAGAGAGGCGGTGGCAATAGATCTAAGGGAGAAAATTGTAACGGATTGGAAAAGAAAAGCGAAGGACAGAATGGAGTGGAGAAGAATAACACAGCTCTGGGCCTAAAAGGTCTGTAAACAGCTTTATATATATATATATATATATATATATATATATATATATATATATATATATATATATATATATAGATATATATATATATATATATATTTTCCTAGACTTAGTGTCATCTAAATAAAACATTTTTTGATTTTTGCATGTACGTAGAAAAAATATTGTATGCAAGTCGTACAAAAAGTGTTTATTGCACTCGATGTGTTGCGTCGCGTCGCGTGCAATAAACACTTACTTTTTGTACTTGTTGCATAAATAACTATTTCTCATAATAAAATAGTAAGTAGTTTAAGGCTCTGTTACTTATACAGGGCGTAAGCGGTTTGACTAGCCTTACATTGTCCAATATATTGGACTCAAACCAACATAAAAGTATTATACATCATACAGAGTGACCAAAAAGTAATGCATGTGCCAAACAAAAGTTGCTAGACAACAAATGCGTCACAATTCTGTAACCTTGAATTTATATTACGTGTCAGCAAGGGAATACGAGAATACGAAACTTTTTTTAATGGAAACCAATGCTTTTTGCCTTTTTTATAATCGTCAGATGTTTTTACTTCTTTGGGCATAACAACCATTAAACAGTAACCTAAGCTATCTTAAAAAATTATTTTATGTAACGTTTTCAAACTCATTCTAATCGCGATTAGTTACTTCAAAATTTAATGTGAAAATAAACCACAAAATATACTTTTCCTACTTTTTCAATCATAGCAATCAACACACGGACTGTCATCCAGTTGATTGTTTATAGCACTTATGTGCTATTGTCAACAGGACCGCGCCTAGGGTAGCTGCCGGCGGGGTGCGCAACCTTTGCTGCCGCCCTAGCAGCATTCTAGGTTAATCATCAAATAATTGAGCAATAAAATCAATAAGTAATTATACATTAATAATAATAAAAATAAATATATTTTTATTCAACAATTGACAAAAAGCAAACAATATTTAAAAAAAAACAAGAGCTAAGAATAGAAACTTAAATAGTCTTAGTAACACAAAACTAAATGATGCTCAGATATCAGTATTACTGACTTTTCATTTAATAGTAGGTACCTTGTCATTCAATAAATAATTTTTGGGGCCTTTCTTTTTGGAAGTTCCTCAACCAAGTCAAATATATATAGGTTTTTTGACTTTCGATACTTATTTTAGCTAAATGAGAAAGTCTCAGTTCAATGAGTTTTCTCGTAATATTCTGCAGACCTTGCTTTGGGATATCTCCAATCGCCTTGAAATGGTTCTTATAGAAATAGTAGGCTATTCTCAACTAAATTTAAAACAGTCTCTCCCGACACAGTTTCACAGAATTCGTATCGCGAAGGCACTTAGGTACACAAAGTTCGCGCATCTGGTAGGTAGACATCTCCAATATTCCGTAACAGCGGCATTCGCACTTCGTAAACATTCTCCATATAACACTACTATTTCGGCATATTCAGAAAATTTGTAAAATTATGCAACGTGAATTTACGACAAATACGCGAGACCGAAATAAACAAACTACTGCTTACTGCTTGTATTCTCTCCATCCCCCTCCAAATGTGTGGCGTGATCTACAAATTTCTGGGGAAAGAAATGCGGGAAATCCAAAAAGTGCTAAATGGGTGAATAACACGTTGAAGTGTTAGACGATATTATGTATGTAAACATGATGTGGCAACGATGTTTAATCCGGCATTCAATTGTCGTATGGGTGCGTCATCAGAAAGTTCGTAGCGTACCAGAAGCGTCGTGTTACCCATTTTTATAGGGTGATTTGTTTATTTTTTAAAGGTCAAGTAAACATTTTTTTTTTTCGATTTTCTGCCTTTATTAGGCCTCCCGAATACGTGGTTAAAATTAATAACATTATGACTGACTCACCCTGTATAAGGTGTTACTCTATCAGAAGTATTTTGACCATTCCGATGTCGCAGATATTCTCTGAGATACGGACAATACCTTAAAAGTATTTTTTTTAAATTTAGTCCTGATTCTCAAAAACGAAAAAGGCTATGAAAGTTCTAATTACGGTATCTTAAGTTTCTGGAAAAAGTAGTTCAGTGTTGCAAAAATAACATCCTGCTATCGCTTGTAGTTTCTGAGAATTACAATGAAAGTTTTTATATATTTTTAGGTATTAATAATATTGTGTGAAACATTTTTCAAGTAGGTATTGTCATATTTAATTCATTGACAGGATGTCACTTTTTTGTCATTGTCGATATTTAACTTCTAATAATTTTAATTTTATAATAATTTTTATAGTTAGATATTTGATTCAACTTAAAGGAGACCACCTGAAGAAGCAATCCTAAAAATGCAGAAATAGGTCAGATCTCATCTATTGTGGTTGAATTTGTCGTGTTCCCACTGCCAAAAAAGTGAAGTTAGGTTTTTATAGAGTGAGTAAATTAGATTATTTTCTTTAGATAATTATTGAATAGAGCTTTGTCTGTGGAATTGTTCATTAGCATACCTAGATGTTTGGTATCAGAGAACATACATATGACTTCATTGATAGGAATTGTAGGAGATTTGATTTATATTAGCTTAAAATACCTTTCTAAAACAGTAAAAAAAAATTACAATGAAATTGGGACACACTGTACATATTTCATAAATTTTGATACATTCACTTGAAAATCAGGGTTACTATTATTATTATTATTATTATTTTACTAATTAATTGCAATATTAAGTCGATTATCAAATTACGCTGCATTATATTAATGCGTTATATTAATTTAAATAACACAATGGTATATCAAACATTTGAATCTATAATAATAATAATAATAATAATAATAATAATAGATCTTTATTCATGTAGGCCTATCACAGGATATGAAACGTCATATAAATTAGTCTAACATACATATTATTACTAAACGTGTGACATACAAATTTAGACTAGTTGCGTAGCAACATAAACAGCACAAACCAATAGACAATTAATAAATAATAGAAATCTATACATATTAACAAGAACAATTCACCTTGCAGCAGGAAAATCATAAAATTCCTGTAATGTATAAAAACAGTTTCCGACAAGGAAGGAACGTAGCTCTTTTTTAAATAACCTAATATTTGCATTGTTTTTAATACTCACGGGTAATCTATTAAAAATTGTTCCACATAAGTAAAGCGGCCCCTTCTGGTATGTTGTTAAGTTATGATTATTTAAATAAATTAAATTATTTCCTCGTGTATTATAGGAGTGAATGTTGTTATGCTGTATGAAAAATTCAGGATGATTCTTAACAAATAGTGCTGCTTCATATATCAATATACAAGGCAGAGAAAAAATTTTATATTGTATAAATGATGGTCGGCAAGATTGTAAAGGATTGAGGGATAGAATTAGTCTTATAATTTTCTTTTGACAAATAAAAATTCTATGAAATTCAGAACTAGTCCCCCAGTAAATTATTAAATATTTTAAATGTGTATATGCTAATGCAAAATAAACATCTAAAAGATAATGTTTATCCATTATATTTCTCAGGTTTCTGATTGCGTAATAGGCAGTATTTAATTTTTTTACGAGATGCTCAATATGAACCGACCAAGTAAGTTGCTCATCAATGAAAAGTCCTAAAAACTTTGTGTGTTGTGCTTTCTCAATGATCATGTTGTTTAATGAAACTACTACGTTAGGGCATATTCGTCTTTTAAAAAAGGTAATGTAATGAGTCTTCGTTGGATTAATAATAAGTTTATTTTTAAAACACCACGTATAAAACTGTTGAAGTGTGTCGTTTACTTTCCTTTGAAGCTCGTCAGCAGACGAGGCACTAATACAGATTGTACTGTCATCTGCGTAAAGAATTAAGCTGGTACCTTCGACAGTTATATGTTGCTCTAAATCATTTATAAATAATATAAATAGTAGAGGAGATAAAACACTTCCCTGAGGAACACCCAATGGAGTCCTAGAAGAGTGAGATACGCTATTACCAATTTTTACATTTATTTCTCTGTCAGTTAAAAAAGAAGTAATCCAGTTGTCAACTGGATACCTTAAACCCATTTTTCAAAAGTCTTTAAAAACGCAGTCGAAAGCACGCGTTAAATCAAAGAAAAGAACTAAAATGAAATTACCTTTGTCGATAGAGTTGACAATGTTATTAATTAATGAAAATGAGGCCGTATTTGTTGATAAATGTGGTCTAAAACCATGTTGACTGCTGCATAATATATCTTGTTTAAGAATAAAATTAGAAATTCGACAGTGACAAATCTTTTCGAACAGTTTAGAAAAACTAGATAATAAAGCTATAGGCCTATAGTTATCAATGCAGTCCATTTCTCCTTTTTTGTGTAATGGGATAATATTGGCTAATTTAAAAGCATTAGGAAAGATTCCAGATCTGACTGATAAATTAAATATGTGACACAATGGATAAATAAGAAACTGAGAAATATATTTTACAACTTTGATCGGAATGCCATCTGGCCCACTCGAGGATTTATTTTGCATTACATTCAGAGTGTTTTCAATTTCTAACGGTGTGATATCATAGAAGAAAATTGAAAAGGGACAATCCACTCCAGTAGAACAATCTTCATTTGATAATGGATATGTATTCCGTAAAGTTTTTATTGCAATTTCGGCAAAGTAAGAACAAAAAACATTTCCAATCCTTATTGGATCTGTTATTGTAATGTTGTTGTCTGTAATACACGATATGTTTGTATTTGTTTTAGTTTTACCTGTATTAGAGTTAACAATAGCCCATACGTCCTTGGTTAGGTTGGAAGATCTCTCTAATCTTCTTTCATAAAACTGTCTTTTTTTCAAAAACAAATCACTATAAAATTCTTTTTTCATGATTTTGTAACGTTCATGTGTTGTTTCATCTGGTAAACATTTTGATAGCCAATAGACATTTTTCAATTGTTGGCTCTCTTTTATAATCTCATTATCAAGCCAGTTAGTAGCTTTATTAGAATTAAGATAAACTTTAGTTTTAGTAACTGGGCAAGTTAAATCTAAACAGTACAGTAAATTATTCCAAAGATATTGCCATGCATTGTTAACATCTTTTATGTGATAGCTGATATAAGCTGATTTGTTTGCCACATTAATTAATTAATTTGTAATTACAAATTTTATATTACAAAATGTTTATGAACAGTTCTACCAAAGCAAACTGCTTGGAAAGTACGTACGAGTTTGACAGACATAAACAGCTAGAATTATTTGTCGGTTGCCTCCCCTACGGCATATTGATGAGGACTAATAAGCTCGAAACCTGAAATTCCAATTTTGCAAATATCGTTATCGCTGAATCGCGATGGAGATCGGGAGTTTTCAGTGGTATCTACTGCAATGTAGAATACTTCTTGTCTGTGGCCTCTCAGGTCCAGCACGGTGTAGCTACTGGCCACTAGATGTAGCTTTGCTACGTTTCGCGTAGCATATATATTGCTCATAATAGTAACATTTATTTATGAAAATGCTCATATTTTTAATTAATAAATGTTTCAATGCACTGTTTATGGTTGAAGATATTAGATACATTTTATATGTAATTTAATAATTTTAGTTAGTAGTTTTAGTTTTTTAATTTTAGTTTTTCGATATTCATGTCTATGGGTGTGTATCCTGACCCTGTTAGTGGACATTGTCGGTTGGGTTTTTTCTCTAAATAAATAAATAATGCCTGAAGATTGGAGAGATGCTGTGATTATATCAATTTTAAAAATGGAGACAGACTGCAGAAACGAAAGAGGTATATCATAGCCAGATATAGGTTGTAAAATCATGGCACGTTAATAAAACAGAGAATAGAACCTATAACATAACTACAGATTCGAGAGTATCAAGCAGGTTTTAGAAAGGAGAGGTCATAACGGACCAAATCTTCATGTGAAGGAAATCCTTAATACATGCTATGAATATGGGATTAAAACAATGGTCTTATACGTGGACTTTTGGAAAGCATATGATTCGGCCAAACGGAATAAACTAAGTAAAATATTACAACAATTTGGGATACCAGCCAAACTGATGTGGCTATTGATATACCACAATACAGGGCTGAGACAAGGAGACCCACTCTCAACGCTTTTTTTTTATTTAGTCCTGGAAAAGGTTATAAGATATAGTCAGCTAAACAGAGGAGGGCACATATCGTTTAAAAGTCACCAAATAGTAAGTTATGTAGATGATGTGGCCATAATTGCAGATAATAAGGAATTAGAAAAGGTAACGAGAAAACTTATGGAGGAGGCACGTAAAGTGAGATTACAGATAAATCAAGAGGAAAATAAGCTTTTGAGAACAGAAGAACAAAAAAAAGATACCAATTTCAAATTGAGAACATATCACAGAGATATGGACTTTGAATAAATTCAATACAAAACAATTTAGAGGCCGACAATGCTATACGGCAGTGAAGCCTGGATTCTCAATAAAAACAACAGAAAACTTAACGAAGACGGAGAAAGGCTATTCAAAGAGAAATAATGAGAAAATATATGCAATGTACCAGGTACCAAAAATAGACTAAGTTCTAAAATCCAGAAGAGTGCCGTAGCTAGGGCATCCAGAACAAATGGAAGATGAAACGACAGTTCAAAAAATTGTACGAAGTAAACCAAACTGTAAGAAGAAAAAAGGGAGACCGAGGAAGCGATGGAGAGAGGTAGTGGCAATAAATCTAAGAGAGAAAAATGTAACGGTTTGGAAAAGAGAGACAAGAAACTGAACGAAGTGGTGAATAGTAACGTAGCTCTGGGCCTGTAAACAGTTATTGTTCACTGTAAATGTTCATATTTTCTTTAATAATCTTAATCGTAACAGTCACATTTCCAATTCTGCACGTCAAATTTAATTAATAGGTTAAGTTGGCTGTGCCTAAAATGGCCAGTAGTAACTTAGTAAGAAAATATAGCTATATAGTTCATCAAACAGTGTGTAGTTTGTATTTACACAAAATGACAAAAAGCTGAATATGGCGAAACACTGACATACTAATATCTTTATACATTGGTTTTTAAAAAGGAAACAACCTTTAAATGCAGGCAGCTTTCTCTGCGAAATTATTGTGTCATTCGCCATCTACAACAAAGGAATGTTAATTTCACGTTTATTTCCATTCGTTAAAATATTCTGCGAGGCCTAACAGGCGGAACATTCCCTTATTCCAGACATGCCTCTCCTTGTGATTTTAGTAAATTAGTAATCGCTACGTCTTTCCTTTAGATTAATTTAGTCTGAGCTATTCGCGGTGTTTAGTTATTTACCTTTGCTGTCTTCCAAAAAACAAGTGGGAAAGATATTCCAGTCTTTAGAAGAATGTCTTGCCATAAAATAGGTTTGATTATTTAGTAAGTAGGATAAAGACAGGAATTTCTTAGGGTTTCTGTTACAAGAAGAAAAGTGTACCGTTCACATAATTGTAGACAAAATGATTTAATGATAATTAATAAACAAATAGAACAAGGGAAAAATGTATTTTTTTTAGAAAAATCATTTGACGGAGCACCGCGTATAAAAGCATGAAAAAGTGTAAAAACCAGATGAATGAATAACAACACAATTAGAGTTTCACAAAAGATGTATAACAGTAATATGAATTATGTGATATGCAAGAATATGAAATCGGAAGGGTTTAGTACAAATGAAGGGTTGAGACAGGGAGGGGGATTGAGTCTGGTACTGTTCACCATTTTCATGGACGATATTATAAAGAAACCGACCTCAATATCAAAGAAAAACTGCATAGGATAGAAAGATTTTCATAAGAGAAATATTCAAGTATGGAGACAAGTACTAGAAGAGAAGAAAATGAAAATTAACATAAATAAGACAAAGGTAATAACTACTGAAGAAAAGGAAATCAAAACAGAATTGGAAGGAGTAAGACTGAAACAAGTTAACTGCTTTGAATATTTAGGGGTAAACATATATAGCAAAGGGAAGCAAGATGCTGAAATAAATGAAAGGATTGAAAAAACAGTGAAATTATATTATTCAATTAATAAGAAGTTTATAAATCTAACAGAAATATCAGGAAAGACAAAAATGCGCATTTCTATAGTCCAATTTTAATATATATATATATATATATATATATATATATATATATATATATATATATATATAAAAGTCCAAGGGTAGTCACGACCGACTTATTGAAAACCAACGGACCGTAGACCTATTAATTTTGTATATATATAAATTTTCTTCTTTTGGTTTCGAATTATTACTATGTGACTATATTTTTATTACCCAATAATAAAAATCTTGTTAGTTACTTAGAAATAAACAATATTTTATGAAGCAATTTCGCACTTCTATGAGTAGTAAAACAACTAAATATCATATAGTACTATGTTTTTAAATAGCATATTTTGTACCTATATTTTTCATATTTGAAATATATCTGTTCTTCTCATTTAAAAAAAATACATATACGTATTTGCCCCAGTCTAAGAAAAATATAGCAAATTACAATTTGCTCTTGTCATGAAAATATAGGAATTATAGAATCAATTTATTCGATGTTCACTTGTTTTCTTTTTACGTCAAAAAACGTGAACAAGGTTTACGGCATTCGTAATTACCATATTTTGTTCAAATGAACAAGTCAAAATATAATAAATAACACTGTTAGAGGCTGTGATTTTGCTTTAATTATCTTTCTTAAAATTATATTTAGTATGTAGTATTTCAAATTTGACACACATTTTGAAATAATTGAAAGTTATTTGGAAGTCAACAATATTTTATTTAACGGTTTCGTTCTTTCGTATTTGCTCCAGTCTAGCAAAAAGACAGCAAATTACAACTTGCTCTTTTTAAATTTAATAAATAAAATTGTCATGGAAATATAAGAATTATAGAATCAATTTATTCGATGTTCAATTGTTTCCGTTTTACGTCAAAAAATCTGAAGAGGATTTACGACCTTTGTAATTACTATATTTTGTTTAAGTTAACAAGCGTCAAAATAGAATAAATAACACTGTTAGAGGCTGTGATTTTACTTGAATTATTTTTCTTAAAATTGTTTTTGGTAGTATTTCAAATCTGATAAATTCAAGATCGTAATGTGCGCTAAAACTTCAGTTAGTCTCACATTTTCCAATAATAGTTCATAAATAAATTTTCTTCATTTGATCTAATTATTATTATGTCACTATATATTCATTGCCCAAAATATATATGTACTGTAAGTTACTTGGAAGTCAACAATATTTTATTTAACAATTTCGTGCTTCTATGAGTAGTATTTAAGAGTTTAGAATCAACTTACCTCAAAAGTCTTTATTTTAATTTTCACTAACACGTGACCATTTTAATTAAAATTTAGTCCCTAGATAATTACAACTGGTATTTCGACACTATTTCTTTATCTACACTTTATGTGTTGCATTCAAGAAGTCTGTAGGCATGTATTTCTAGAAGTATTTCTACATATCATGTATACTTTAATTTAAAAATTGCAAGACGTCAGAAGGTAACGGCGTGGTAACGCGCGAAACTTTTAAGAGTTGGCGCGTAACTGACGTCGCGGCGTCCAAAGCACAGCAGCTGATGTTCCGCTAGGTCTCTTCTCTTTCGTTTATATATATTAGCCTACCCGCTTAGTTCATGCGCGTAGTTCGACATTCAAAAACGAGGATAGGTGGTAGTCCCGTGAATTTTCAAACCTAATAAATAATAGCTGCTTGATAGGGTCACGGCTTGACTTGATTTTCAAGCTACTTGACTCCAAATCAAGTCAAGTAGTCGTGGTCGAATGCCAAGTACCTAGTTATATTTCAAGTACTTGGAAAATCAATTAGTTCTTGACTATTTTTATTCTTTTTTGTTCATACCATCAGACCGAATTTAAAATCGGGAGAAATAAGCACAATTTGTCAACAAAAAGTTGCTACGTCCACCTACGCTTAAGCATACTTGGTAGCATACTAAAAAATATATAATAACTACACAGGGCGAGACTGCCGGCTATAGCCTTTCGACAATCCGGGTGCAGAGTGAGCAGAGAGTCTAACGGCTCATGGAGATTGGGCGTAGAAGTGCAGTCTTTATCTCTGAGATTGCACGTAGGCTATATTATAGACTAATAAGAAATTATAAAGTAAAAAAGAATCTATACTAAACAAGTACAAAGACCTAGACTAAGACTTACTAATTTAAAGTTTATTTAGTAATTAGAATGTATCACCAATACCTGGTATAATAAAGAAATTAAATAGTTAAAAAAAATGTCAGGATTGGTCAAATTTCTGAACAATTTTTATGATCGTAATAGGGAAAAATCCTTGAAGGGGACTGCCCTATACCCAAAAGACAATATTATACAGTATGCGCCAAAAGTATGGAATAAATTCAATAAAAACGAAACAATTATTTTTTGGGAAAAATCCTCTAACAGGTCGATTTTTAATTTAAAAAATACATATTTTAGTGTAAAATGCGATTTTCAAATGTCATTTGTTTTCGAGTAATGACGTCATCGATTTTTTTTAAATGGCAACACAATATTTTTTTCCTTGATTCTGAAAGATCGTTTAATTCTCTATCAGACAGTACTAAAATTTTGACCTCTTACATAGGAAAGTTTTCGAGTAAATGACGATTGAATGTTAGAAAACGTAAATGTTATCCATAAAAAAGTAACAATTCTGAGGTATGTAAAATAAAATACAATTGATTAAATTTTATACTTAAATTAAATGTTCGAATTGCCATCCACCAACTTCTTGGTGTATGGCAATTCTTTCTTCTCTGTGAAGAAATTCTTCTTGCACATTATGAATGATTTCTGGGGCAACTCTGCGTATTTCGTCCCGAATGCGATTTTGAAGTTCTTCTAAATTGCGTGGTTTATTAATGTACACTTTTGACTTCAAGTATCCCTATAAAAAATAGTCAAGAGGTGTAAGATCTGGCGATCTTGCAGGCCATTCTATCGGTCCGCGTCTGCCGATCCACCTCCCAGGAAAACAGTTGTCCAAAAAATCTCGTACAGGGCGCGCATAGTGCGAAGGTGCACCGTCTTGCTGAAACCATATCGTATCGTCAGGAATGTCAGGGTCATTATCGTTAGAATAAATTACTGCAAGGGCTGGAACAAGGTCATTTTCTAGAAACTTTAAATATCTTTGTCCTGTAAGGGTTCCTTCAAAGAAGAAAGGCCCTACTATTCTGTCGTCAACTATTCCAGCCCACACATTTAATTTTTGAGGGTGTTGGGTATGTGCCTCTGCCATCCAATGAGGATTTTCCCGACTCCAATATCTGCAAGTTTGACGGTTTACTGTACCATTCAGACAAAATGTGGCCTCATCTGAAAAAAGTATTTGCCGGTGTAAATTTCTATTTCCTTGACATAAATCCATTAGAATTTCGCAAAAGTGTAAGCGACGATCGGGATCATCTTCATTGAGTTCCTGCACAAGTTGAATTTTGTAGGGATGATATTTTTCCTTCCTCAAGATACGTAGCACTGTGCTCTGACTAGTGTCATTGTTTAATGCAACCAATCGTGAAGAATTATGAGGATTATCCACCATACTTATCAAAATGTTCTGTTTCTGGTTTTCATTAATGCTTGGACGTCCAGGTTTTGGAATATTTACAACATTGCCAGTTTCTCTAAATTTAGACTCTACCTTACTGACTGTTGATTGGCTGATAGGGCGATCTGGATATTTTTCATTAAATAAATCGCAAACTTCCTGCTGAGTTCTAGTCATATTCCCGCATCCGATAAGAATTAAAATTTCAATTCTTTGAGTAACAGTTAAATGTGCCATAATACTTTAAATTGAACAATAATTTCTATGTCGTTTACAATACTTATTAGAAAGTCGGTGTGACAATGACACTTTGCAAAGATTTTCACCTACATGATCCATAAAAGAACTATGGAATTCGAAAAACTAAACTTAATAACGTTTTTGCTTTATTTTAATTGATTTACGTTTTCTAACATTCAATCGTCACTTACTCGAAAACTTTCCAATGTAAGAGGGCAAAATTTTAGTACTGTCTGATAGAGAATTAAACGATCTTTCAGAATCAAGGAAAAAAATATGGTGTTGCCATTTAAAAAAAAATCGATGACGTCATTACTCGAAAACAAATGACATTTTACGCTAAAATATGTATTTTTTAAATAAAAAATCGACCTGTTTGAGGATTTTTCCCAAAAAATAATTGTTTCGTTTTTATTGAATTTATTCCATACTTTTAGCGCATACTGTATAATAAGTTATTTATATCCCTCACGTAAATGATATAAAAAAGAGAAGGCCCTCTTAGTATATATACTATAAGGTTTAAAACCGTAAATGGTTAACAGGTTCGCTGCCGGTGGCAGTTTCGATAACATGTTGTCTGTGCCAGTGGTTCCTTTTCTATAAAATTTGAGATTTGATAGTTGAACACTATCTACATTATGTCTATATGAGTTGTAATAACGAATTTACTGACTGGACTGTAATTTTAATTTCGATGACATTTTCCGTCAGTGGCACTGCACGTCTAATTAAATTGAAAGCTATACTCCAGTGACAGTATTATACGACGCAAATCTTGTCTGTTTAAGTTCTCAGTGAATTACTTTGAACGTTTGGATTCGGGGATTATCTAACACACAAAAAAAAGAATTTGTACTCAACTTTGTTCTAAACGCTAGTGGCCGCTACAAAATGTAGGTAGTCTTGGTGGATAAACATAACATTTTTCTCATTGTATGTATCAAAGTAGAATAATATTATTCTCTTAGCCTTTGTACACAAATAATATGATATAAGTACATACTAATTTCAAGTTGCTAAATTTAACCGTTTTCAATTTAATTACTATTTTTGCATTTTATGTAATTTAATGCCGAAGATAAGAATATGTAATATTATTTTATTTATTATTAAATTTCAAATTTAGACTTATTTAGTAAGTTATGTGATAGAAAAAAGGTAAAATTTGTATTAGGTATATTAAAACCGACGTCATGAAAATTAAATTACAACAAACAGAAAATGCAACATAAAATTAGTATCATATTCATTTTCTTTTAAAACTTTGATACATACAATGAGAAAAAAGTTATGACCAATTTTTATTCGCGAGTACATTTTGTAGCGCTTTTTAGTGTTTAGAACAAAGTTTTCAGTTACAGTTTTCCAGCCTTATTCTAATAAAAAAGACAAGAAAGGAATTCGAACCGTGTAAACCTATCTTTTAAAGACTTTTTCGAATGCTTGTATAAACTGCCGTATTTGCACGAAGTACTCATATAGTGCAAAAAATACATGCACACAACCTGATTTTTTCAGGGTGGATGTCCAACCAAAAATTACACTCTTGTGCGTTTTTTACAATAAGGGTGGTTTCTTATTTACTTTATTTTTGGAATTTGTTTTCCAACTTGTACATAATAATATTAATATATTAACTTTTTTGTAACTTTCATATTTGACGCCTCACCGCACATTATATGACAAAAAAATACGATATTTATTTATTATGATTCAGTAAAGATACAAATAAAAGGCTTAGGAGCTAGTTTTTGGAGGGTTCTTAGGGGACTGTCTCCTAAGTGGATACCCAAAAAAGCACAGTCTTCCCCTTTGGTGTTTTCTGCAATAAGGGTGGTTTCTTAGTGGTAGTATGGGTGGTTGTGTGGAAATAATTAACATGATGCTGAAGACACTCGTTTTCTTGGAAACATTTTTTTTACTGATGAACACAAGAAAGGGAGTGTTTAATTTTCACAATACGCATATTTGGGCCGACGAAAATCCTCATGCTCTAATAGAATCTGGGCATCAGGCACGTTTTTCATTAAACATTTGGATGGGTATTGTAGGTGACAGGTTTCTAGGTCCTGTTGTTTTACCAAACCGATTAACAGGCGCTGCTTACCTCAACTTTCTGCAGAATACACTGCATGAGTTTTTGGAAGACATTCCTTTGAATCAGAGGCAACAAATTAACGTAGTTCCAGCATGATGGTGCTCCAGCTCATTTTTCCATGGCCGTTAGAGAGCTTTTACACCAAAATTTTCCACATAGATGGAAGAAAGGGCCGGACCTGTTTTATGGCCTCCAAGATCGCCTGATCTGAACCCTCTAGATTTTTTTTTGGGGATATTTGAAGACATTAGTGTATGGTACTCCTGTAAATATCCTGGAAGAGCTGCAGCTACGGATTAATCAAAAGTGTCAAGAAATCCAAACCAAGAAGGGTGTTTTCGAAAGAGTTCGAATATCGTTGAGACGAAGATGTCGTGCCTGCTTGCAAATGGACGGAGGGCACTTTGAACATCTTCTGTAACTCTGTTTTTTGTTTGTTAAAGACTTCCATTATCGGTTTATTCCAAATAAAATGTTTGAAAAACGAATAGTGGTCCATATCCGCAACCCATATTTATTAAGACTTTCTTATTTTGGTTCATACTATTACCTCCTGAAATATTTTACACTCTTTTTTTAACACCCTGTACAGTACACGTGGGATAACGGCATTTTTTATTACATTTGTGAAATTGCAAATGTCTCACTCATGTATAATAATGCTTATATCCCACTTGTACTATAAATAACTATTTTTTATCATAGCATATCAACAGCCTTTATTATTTGTTGCTATAATTAAATTATACTTATTTCAATTAGACGGTTGCAATTTAAATGCGATGTAGTAATGTGAAATTTATAATCCATAAACTAATTTTGTTACGCTATGCTTGCGTTTCTGCTTATATAAGCAATGTTCTCTATGATGCAGCATGTCAATGTAACACTTGCTCGGCAGCAGGTTCCTCATTTTGAGGCATTAGCATGCGACTCAAAATGTTATTACTTCGTTAAAAGTTAAAATATAACGACATGTTGCAGGATAAGCTGTTGAATCCGTTAAATTTTGATGTTTGTGTTGCACTCTATGGCATAATTAATAACTGAACGCTTACTCACCTCGGGTTCGATTATAAATTAGTAACTACACATATCAGTAATTTTATATTTTTCGTAAACTGTCAATAACCCTAAGATCTCAACGTCAATAAGTGTTTTGGAAAATAAAAATGCATTAAAATCCTAGTCTTACATAGAGGGTGTATGGAAATAAATACAACATAGAGCAAAATTAGATCTATAACGACAAAATAATGCGATGTTGCCAAATTTATCTTAGTAAAAATTGAAATTTTATTTTTGATATATGTAAATAACTTTAAAAAATCTAAATATTTGCTTACATTTTGGAGATCGGGGGTTTTTGAGGGTGAGAAATTCAAATTTGTTTCTAATTTTGACGCCATTAATAGAGGGCGCCACTTGTGGCACATCATTCTTCTTTTAAATGCCAGATTGTTTTTTTGCGATTTAGTGTATCTATGTGAACAGTCGATCCATCTCTACTATTTAGTTCGAATTCTAAATTCCATATAATAAAAACTCTTATTTTTAATAAGCAACAGAAGTTATTTTTATGAAAAATTTCACATAAAAGTTGTTGTTTGAATTATTTTCAAGATGGACGCTGAAAAGCAATTGGAATTAAGTGAATAAACATGGCGCTAAAATAATAAAACAGTCTGGTCACTTCAGAAGTATTTAAAATAATTTTTCTAATTTTGACATATAAAGTGACACTTTTTAAAACTGATTGATATTATCAAACGTCTTACTTTTTGTAACTAGTTGCATAAAGTAAAATTTTATGCAATTGGTGACGAAAAATGTATTTCAAAATTAGTGACAAAAAGAATTATTCTATTTATTAAACTGTTATAATACAAGTTAAAAACATAAATTATAAATTAATTAATTATTATAAATATTGATAACACAATTATTGCAATTATTCAAATTAATTCCCGACGACATATTTTTTTCATTGCTCGAACTTGCTGTTATTTGGGAAGCGGCGCACATTGCATTAGATGTTTCACCAAATATTTCTTGCGCTATAAGTTTTTTATTATTCATGGAATTTTCAACATATCCCTCCGCAACAGAGCTAGATTTCCAACCTCCGTGCCTCTTTAATTTTAAAATATCGGCGCCACTGTCTGCTAGGAAAGTGGCAGAGCTTCTTCTGAAGCAGTGGCCAGTATTATAGAACAGGATTTGAAAGACCAAGAAATTGTGCAATAACTTTTGGCAGACTGCTAAATGTGTTAATTCCCACAGGATTTCTGGTACATTTTCCATTCGTATATTTTACAAAAAATCTGTTGTGTTTAAGAACCTGGGGACGCAACTTAATATATTTTCTTAATATTTCAACAAGATTCGTATTTTCAATGTCTCCAGTGGTAATTGCAAACTGCCGTATAACTTTTGTTTTTGAAGGTGGGATATCAACACGAAAATGGCTTCCTTCGACTATAACATTTTCAACTGGAAGAAATGTTAATTCTGCTTTTCTGCATGCTCCTGCCATTCCAATTATCATTGCAACCTAAGCCCTTAAGTATTCTTTGTCATCAGCTTCCACTAAAAATTTGGCAAAATCTTCTTTAATAAAAACTTTTGACTTTTTAGCACTGTACCCGTCCGCTTGCCTTTTAATATATGCTACTAAATTTGTATATTTTTTAATATCAATATTCCTTTTCAGATTTAGTTCAGACCTTAACATTGAGTAAAGTGTCCATAATGTGGAAACTTTTAGATCTTTCTTACCCTCAAAATATGCAAGTAAAACTTTCTCATTAGCATGTTTAATTTTCTTCTCATCACACCACGTAACAAATTTTTCGTATGCCAAATCATAAACTGCCTTTGACTTTTTGGGAATTACTGATAATAGAGCATTATCTGCTGCCTCTTCAATATCGCTTGGTAGCTCTTCAGAACTTGAATCACTCATTTTTTAAAAATAAATCTAAAAATATATCATTCTCGCTAAAAACCTTCCGTCTAGACTTTTTTACTAAATGTCAAACTGACAACTAACATGAAGTAACAGCAACAAACTAAATTTATGTTTTCCAAATTTTTATCAATTATATTAAATTTTATTTTTTTATTACTTTCTCCAAAATTAGAAAAAATCTTGTATGCAATACGTTACGAAATGAAATTTTGTGTAACTTGTGAGTTTTTGCGAAACTCACTTCGTTCTCTCACGCGTTACACAAAATTAGGCATTTCGTAACTGATGGCATAAATAGCTATTAATGTTATGGAAAAGCGAAACATAAGAGCATTATGTTTTGTAGAAAATCCTTTGCTCGTATTAACAACCTTTAAGAAGCAGTTTTGCTTTATTGTCTCACAAAAATATTTTAATACAGTATTTATAAAACAAATACTAAACAGCTTTACTGAAACTAAAGTGCTGCATAAATGTCATAAGAACTTTCTTAAAACAATTTAAAAAACTTTTATTTTGGCTGTAAGGATCTTCTCAATGAGACCACTACAAAATTGATTTATAACGCTTTATAGTCAGTCGTGTAGATTGCTATTATAGAAATTATATAGTGAAATGACCTCTTGAAGGAAAAATACTGTATAAGTGCAGACACAAGAGCGTTCTGAAAATATTTTAAATAATTTCTATAAAACGGTTTTCTTGTAGGGATTGCATTATTCTCACAGGTATTTTAAACAGCAAAATAGCGGCTGTTAACAAAAAAGTCTCAAATGGAACAATAATACGATGAAATTGCTGTCATGTAACCGCTACATATTTTTTATATAAATTTCTGGTCTTATAATTTTGAATTGTAAGACTAGGGTGTTCCTTGGGCGGTATTTATAGGGTTCAGCAAGTCCTATTATTTTTGTTTACAAAAACACACCTTTTATTTTCCTCCAACTCCCTATTCTACGATAAACATCCTAGCCAAATCCTGAAATTATCGGAAGCCCAGGCGACAGCGACTCTTCCTGTGAGTTATCGCCTTACATCACTAACGTAGACGCCAGGTCAACAGTCCAATAACCCTAGGGGATGCATTTCAGGAAACGTGACGGGATTATGGGACACATCCCACTGATGCATGTTCGCGTTTACAAATTAGTTCGTCTTGCTTCTAGGAATTGCGGTTTGAAGCCAAACAATTTTGCCAGGACCGCATCAAGCGTCGAAGTTCATTTTTTGCAATAATTAATAATACCACGCTTCGATTTTATAGCATTTTATTTAGAATTATTAACATTAACATTTATCTCAAGAACGATCTTGTCATTTTGACTGGGATTATTTAAATTCGTTCGAAAAGGAGTTTCTGAAGGACTGAAGAGGCCCAAAGCATCATCAGGTAGGCCCTGGATTTCTTCTGTCCAGCAATTGCCATCGTGCTGGACAGTGAATCTTCAATATAATTTTCCGCTGCTGTGGTCGATTTACAACCACCTTGATGCTTCACAGCGGTAATATCAACCCCAGAATTGGCCAGTAATGCTGCCTAAGAATGTCTCATTCCATGTCCGGTAAAACTTTCTGGATCAGGAAACTACAGAAAAAATTGTGTTGATGTCCACATGTTGTGTAGTACATATCGCAAGAAATGAATGTTGCGCTTCATTTCATTCTGCAATAAGTTTTATGTATTGAAATTCCGAGGTAACTAATATATAGTTTATCGGGGAATTTTATCCTTATAATTGGGACATTTGTGAATAAATGTATCTTTTAAGGAAGGCAGCTTTGTATATAGTTAAGTAGGTTAACGGGATGACCAGCTTTTTTGTTATACCCTGTATATTTGCTTAGATACCGTTACAACAATATTATCTCTATCCCTCATTCTAACCACGAGGATTAGCCCAAAAGTCGAAGACTTGTGTGGGAGAGGGTGTGGCGTATTATTATTAAGCAGACCGCATTTGCACCCAGGAGCAACTTCCGTTGGTAGGCCCTAACCACTATTCAGTACAGGAATGAGGGAAACCTGAAAAGCCTCATTAATTAGGGGGGTAGTCAAATGTTGCCCGGTATCAATATCTCACATTAAGCCAACATTTTTCCACCCTACTATACCCGCAGAGAGGATACCAATTCTCTCCACGGATATAGCTGATGTACGGTCTACCGGCTGCTGGACTCGAACCCACACCGGTCTAGCCACATCGATTCAAGCACTGATGCCTTAAACCACGCGACCACTGATTGAAAATACAGTAAAAAATTGTTAACAAAACTAATAAATAAAGGCAGTATGTATAGTTTACAAGCCTGGCATCGCTTGACTTTTATTCCTAAATTAAATATATGAACTGCCCATATATATATCTTGATATTTTCACATTTTATGACACCTTAACTAACTACACTGTGTACCAAGTATGACTTAAATATCTCCATATAATTATACCAAATAATTAATTTTTTTCTTCAAACTTTAACACCCTGTATCTTTCTTATAAAACCTCAAAATTATAACTGTTATATAATAAGCTGCCATTATTTTTCAGTTCTACTTACCCTCGAAGTTTGTTCATTAAAAACTGAATCACCCTACATATTTGTAGCTTTAACTCAAATTGAGATGTGATATGCACCATTCTATCAAATTCATATGCATACATATGAGACGTTAGTGAACACATTCCTCATATATCATCTTACGTAAAATTTATAACGTGTAATATGTATATATTCAACAGTAAACCTGACACCGAAAGAGGAAGAGAAAGAACAGAATAAGGAAGTTCTAAATTTACGCAAAATTGGAAAATATGACTTTTTCATCATATTTCATTTTGAACTATGTGAGGTCTAATTAAAATTATAAATTCTTCATATCAGTATGTGTTACACTAAAAAAAGGAAAGACCGTAAAGATTAAATACAATCACACATAACTAAATGTAGCATATATCTGTACTATATCAAAAAATCAAATCAGTGTTGCAGTCTTACAAATGCAATTTTAAGGTTAGGAGGTTTTTATGTAAAAGTTTGAGAATATTATCAAATAGATACGGCACAATCAGTTCTTCTAATTTCCTTTTTTTGTTGAATAACTATGATTTTTTATAACTATGTTAATTTTAAAAGAGTGCCATTGTCTAATAGTAACACATTTGTCATAGATGTCATATATACGGATCTATCAAAGGCATTTGACAGACTTGATCATGGGTTGCTTTCGGAAAAATGGGCTAACTTTGAACTTTGTTACATTTTTTTAATCTTACCTGTCCAACAGAACATTGTAAGTTGAAATGTATGGCTTCAGGTCTGTCATGGTCCATGCAAGATCGGGCGCTCCCCAGGGTTCAGTATTGGGGCCACTTCTTTTCAATATATTTATAAATGACATAACTCGTGTGCGTTGCTCTATGCTGATGACTTAAAATTGTTCAGATGTATTGACGGTGTTGAGGATTGCCTGGAATTACAATCTGATCTGACTACAATTAACCAATGGTGTAAACTTAATCTATTACCACTGAATATCAATAAATGTATTACAATGTCATGTACTAATAGAACTGATCATAACTCCATAAATTATCTATACCAAATTGATGCTGTATCTCTGGCAGAATGTGACAATTTCAGAGACCTTGGGGTAATATTTGATTCCAAATTAACTTTTGTTAACCATTTTAACACTATTACTAAAAGTGCTTACAAATCTCTGCGTTTCATTACTCGTAATTCAAGGCAGTTTTCGGTTCATACTATCAAATTGCTTTATTTTTCTCTCGTTGGCTCTAAACTAAAATATGCTAGTACAGTGTGGAATCCAGGATACGATGTTCATATAAATAGCATTGAAAGAATCCAAAGGCAATAACTTAAATATCTTTCATTTAAATCTGACAACGTTTATCCACCTCGATATCACCCACAATGTGAACTATTAGCCAGGTTTCATCTCAACTCGTTAGCTCAGAGGAGGCTATATTCTCCTGTTTTATTTCTGTTTAAACTTGTTAATGGCGTAATAGTTTGTGAAGAGTTATTGCGCTATTTAAAGTTCAATATTTTGGAGGAAGAAATCGATATAATTATTTATTTTATCTAAAAACACTCAGGACAAATGTTCTTCGATTTGCACCAATTAATGTAATGTGTTCAAATTATCAGAACTCTTTCGACAATTTTTGTTCTAATGTACCAAATATTAAGCGATGCATTCTCGACGCGGATTGAATAATTTGTGTCTGGGTTGATTGGTGTGTATACGTGTATCATATGAATTAGTTATTTTTTCTTTGTTTGTTTGCTCCTATATTTTTTTAACCCTGTACTGACTATACATGTAGTTATTTTATTATTCATCTGTATATTGTTCGTTTGTACTGTACTTACCATGTAATTGGGCGTTTGCTTGTCTTGGTAGTTGTATTAAATAAATAAATAACTAAATAAATATATAAATATTTTACAGAGATATTCAGTCAATTAAATAAGACGTCTGTACCAATTGCGTCATATGTTCAAGCCTTTAATAATCCTAAAAATCCACATCATTAACATCAAAAGATGTTGATATATGTCAATATTGTCAATATAGTCAAGAATAAAGTTTCTCGTATTCGTCCTTACCTACTCTCCTGCTTAATATATTTACAATATTCCCATGAGATATGTATTGAATTTTAAAGGAAAGATGTAAAAAACGTAAAAACTGAATTAGTTTATATTTTTTCTGTTAAAATCTGTATAGTCCAGTAACCTTGTACATTTTACAAAAAAGGTAACTTTAGCATAAATAATAATTATTATTCTAAAAATAATTATCTATGTGTTTAATTTTATTTTAATCAATTTTCTAATCAACACAATAAATGTTCTTTGTTTTCTTCTATTTTCACCATCAACAACAATTCAGCATAAACTAATCAGAAATACCGGATCTGATGTATAAAGCTCGCACTTTGTTTGCAGATCTCAGGTCCGGACTTAATATTTAAATATACTTTATTTATATTAAAACAAATTTAATCTTTTGATATAATGTTTATGTTAAAGTTGGACCATTTTTTGTAGAATGTATGGTTCAATAAGTTAATAAGTAGACACAGAAACCTCATTCTGAATTTGGTTGGTTTTCTATATTGGGTAAGTCTATCATGTTTGTAATCTGCTACAATGCTTATCAGCTGTGGACACCAACTCGTACTTTAATTCCATTGTTTTGTTGGCAAATGCATTTCTTTGGGGTTAATTTCAATATATATGCAAATTTATTCGTCTTTAAAATAGTAGAAACCTATTTACAAGAGGACTATACTGCACACAATTTACATTGAAATCAGTACATTACAGGCAAAATGGGTATACTTGAACATTTACAACATTCTTTATGTTGTATTCTAATTAGATTTGTGATATTTAAAAATAATATAATATAATTAACCAATTCTACAAATTAAAAGCCAACAAAAGATTGTGTATTATTATATGCTCTACTGAAATGATCTCACTATATTCATTAATAAATATATTTTATCGTGTTTTAGTTAACAATGCATAGGTCAGTATTTTAAATAATTTCTAAAAAGATTTGTATTATTGAATGAAACTGAATGTAAGTAATTCTAAGATAAGTTCAAAATTGATACATGTAAATTCATTGTAGAAGTACAAAACGAAATAATCAATACTTCAAAGTATTGTGATAGGACTTCTTCATCTTTGAAATTGTAAGATAATTTTAAAAATTTTAATTTCCTATATTTTAACATTTTTTTATTTACTATATCTTAATTTGATGAGTCTTTGTTACTTCTTACAAAATCTTATGTTGAGCATCGTGAGTTATATGTCATATAATGGATACCGTTCTAATATTTTTACAGCTCCTTCAGGGGGTCTACTCAAGGGTCTAACTTAGAACCACTTCTGTTTATTCTTTATATAAATGATTTATTGTCAACTTTGCTGTGTAATCATCTATTTTTCGCAGATAATCTAAGCTTTTTCGTAGTATTAACTGTTATGATGATTGTCAAGCATTACAAGAACTTTTTAATACAATACAGGTGTGGTGTAAGGAATACATGATTTCTATAAATATTGATAAATGTAAAGTTTGCTCTTTCAGTTAAATAAAAAATATAATTTTATTTGATTATAATCTAGATTCAAAGCCACGAAAAGGAGTAATATTATAGACAGGGGTAATATTTGATACTGAACTCTCATTTTCTGAACATATTAACATAATATCTAGTACTGCCTTTAAAACTTTGGGCTTTATTCTTCGCAACTTTACATCGTTTAACAATATTAGTGCTCTAAAATGTTTATACTTTTCCTTAGTCTGCTTCAGATTAGAATATGCTAGTCTTATATGGTACCCGTGCTATCAAGGTATTATTAATCATCGCTTTTTAAAATTCATAGCATATCGTGTTAATAATATTTATCCCGCTAGAGAATAGCCTCCTTTTACAGAGATTTGATATCAAATCGCTGCAGTTGAGGAGAGTTTTCTTACGAGAGTTGAATTTTTGCTGGGCAACGCAGAACAGGAAGTCAGTTCTTATCGATAAAGATGAAATTATTGGTTGGCGAAGATCTTACTTAAGATCAATTAGAAAATTCCGGACGAAGGGAGGAATATTTATTATCTAGACGAAACTTGGGTCAACGAGGGACATACTGTAACAAAAGTATGGTAAGATAAAAATGTAAAAAGTTTTCGACAACCATTTTTGGATGGACTTTCAACAGGGTTCAAGGCACCATCAGATGAAGGGCGAAGATTAATAGTAACACATATAGGTAGTGCCAGTGGTTTTGTAGATGGCGGTTTACTTTTATTTGAATCTAAAAATACAGGTGACTATCACGAAGACATGAACGCAGATGTTTTTGAAGAGTATTTTACGCAGATGTTGGATCTTATTCCTCCGGGGTCTATAATTGTCATGGATAATGCCAGTTACCATTCACGGCAGACCGAGCGGACGCCTACGACTGCTTGGAGGAAAGCCGATATAATTCAATGGTTATCCGGAAAAACATTTCTTTTGAAACAAATATGGTGAAAAAGGAACTTTTGAAACTTGTCATTCTTAATAAAGATCAGAAAAAAATATGTTATCGATGAAATGGCAACAAATCGCCAAATAACGGTACTACGGTTACCACCTTATCACCGTGAACTTAACCCAATCGAATTAGTCTGGGCGCAGGTAAAAGGAGATGTAGCGCGAAATAATACGACGTTTAAATTAAGTGACGTGAAAATTTTGTTAAAAAATTTCTTGGAACGAATAACTGCAGATAACTGGCAAAGATGTATACATCATGACAAAAAGAAGAGGAGAAAATGTGGGAACTCGATAATTTAATTGACGTTACTGCAGAACCTATCGTTATCAATCTAGGAGACGAAGATAATTCATAAGAATATTCAGAGGATGAATTTTAATATACCTACTTTTTTATTTTCCTTATTGTACATTTATACAACACTTAAAGTAGCCTCTAGTTTTGAAATTCTGTTTTTATATTGTTTACTTATAAGAGAAATGGACCGAAAAATTGAAGCGGCATAGACAAAGACGGATTGTCGAGGATTAAATTTTAACTACCTGCTACAATTTAGTACGGTTCGATCACACAAAGTTTTTTTAAAAATACGCCTCATCTATACCGATAATACGTAATATATTGTCTGAAGCTATTTATTTGTGGCATAATTTTAGTTTTTCTTAAGTTTTATTGGGTTTTAATTAATTTTTATTATTTTTCAGAAGTGTGGCAAAAACCCAATAAAACTTAAGAAATACATAATATATTATATAAGCACCAGTACCACATTTATTTACGATTTGCATACATAATAAGCTTTTATTACTCTCTTTCATTTCTAAACAGACTATAAAAAGAGCTTCATTTCAACCAACTACTAAGAACATCAATAGAGAAGCATTAGTTGTTGTTCCTAAAGTTCTGATTCTAACATTTCAGGAGTTATGCAATAATGGGTGAAAGCTATTAATAACGAAGGTCGTCGCAATATATAGGGTTAACTATAACTGTACAAAAATTTTAACCACGTGCTCAGGAAGGCCTAAAAGACAATAAAACAAATATTCCAGAATTTTAGTTCGATATTTAAAAAATGGGGCAAAACCCTCTTTTCCCACGGAAAGTCGGCGCCTATGATAAGTATCGACCGAGATGGCTTACACCTGTCAACAATATCTACTAGCATGCGGTCGTTTTTTGCAGCATTTCTAAATGCAGAAACGACAAAAATTAACATTCTTATTGGTAATAATACCTGATAGATAGATAGGTAATAGTTAATCTAGTTAGCTCCACTATTTTGCATTCGTTTTTCATTATTTGTCAACTAATTTTGATCAAATTTCTCATTTATGTGACCTAAATTTTGATACCCTCAATTATTATCAGGTGGTTCTCAATTTTTTAGAAGCGTTTAACTGGCCTCATTTATACTATGCTGTAGCTTTCAGTCTGATTAATTTAGTAAATGTTAAATATTATTAGTAATTAAAATGAAGTACACTATTAATCAATTTCTTTGTCATAATATGTTTTGTCCTGTAATTGTCTATTCTGTTGGGAAATAAACGCAATTATTATTATTATTATTAATAAAGGATATTTGGACATTTATATCTCTAATCCAAGAACCCTGTATACAAAAGAACTGTTGCTATAACCGCTCGCATTTTCATCTTTAAATAATATTCCGCCAGGCAACACATCCAACTATTATGTAACGCTGTATGCCTAGTCTAAGGTTCATGCTTTCTCTCTTTCCTATGTTTGCCCCGCATATTCAACTATTACCAATCCGCATAGGAACAAAATTGAGTTTGTAAATTTTATAGCAGTTGCCCACTACCCTTAAATATACAGGATGAGTATTTAAATACAAATGTAAATATAATCAAACTATTTTTGTAAACGAAGAATGCTGACTATCATTATTTTAGGTGGCAATGAAACAAATAAAAAAAGATCCTTTGTTGTAAGAGAATATTTATTTATTTATTTTTATTTATTTCGACATAGGTAATCCAACAGGCAATTCAATACCCAATAACAGGATTACACAAAAGAGAAAAAAAAAACAAATTCGTGGTAAGTAACTTAATTAAACCTAAAGAAACAGTGAGTACAATTAACACTAATGTAGTAAAGAATTAACATATGATTTTAAACTTGATAATGATGAATTAAAAAGATCTAGATGAATAAAGTAATCATTATAATTCTTCTGTAACATACGTATTGGAGAATTACTTGTATAATTAGTCCGAGACGATGAAATATAAAAAAGATTAACATATCTAGAAAAATATGAATGGTGATTAAAAGAAATTTGACTGACAATATAAGGAGAATCAACAATATTGGTAAGTAATTTGTACAAAAATATAACGAAAGAAATTATTCTTCTAGAGGCTAACTTTTTTAAACGGTAGTGCGACAATCTGACATCATATGGTTCATAATATAAATTTCTATTAAATCTATAATTCAGCACATCAATAAATCTTTTCTGAACATTTTCAAGTCGATCTATGTATTTATAATACAACGGGCTCCATAAAAGACTACAATATTCCAATTTACTTCTAACTAATGCATTATACAAAATAATAATAGAACAAGGGTTAGTGAAATGCTTTGTATTGCGTAATATAAAACCTAGAGTTCTCATAGCTTTTTGCGCTGTTGAGTCAATATGTGTCTCAAAAGATAATTGGCTATCTAAAATTATACCTAAGTCCTTAACTTCAATAACGACTCTCAAAGTACGACCGCCAATGGTATAATTGTAAGTAATATTAAGTTCTTTTCTGGGAAATGTTATACTATGGCATTTATTAATATTAAAGAAAAGTTTATGAGTTTTGCAATAACCATTTAATCTGGACAGATCTTCCTCAAGTTTAATGCAGTCATCCACAGATTGAACAGGCATTGACAATTTAAGGTTATCGGCAAATAAATTATAATTTGAATAATTGAAGCAGGGACCAATGTCATTTATAAAAAGACAAAAAAGAATAGGTCATATGTGAGAACCTTGTGGTATTCCAGAGGTAATACTATGGTACTCAGAAAAATAATGGTTCAATCTGACACATTGGCTTCTGTTAGTGATATAAGACTTCAGCCAATGAAGCAGTTCCCCATGAATACCGAAATTTTCAAGTTTAATTAATAATGTCGGATGATGTACTTTGTCAAACGCTTTTGAAAAGTCGGTATACACAGCGTCCACCTGCATTTTATTGTCCATAGCTTCAAGAGTCGTTTGTAAAAAAGGGATTAAATTTGTAATAATAGATCTGCCATGTTGATTATCATTTATTAAATGCTTAATTTTAAAAAAGAGTTCCTTAGTAACTATTGATTCAAAAATTTTACCAAATACACAAAGTAAAGAAATATAATAATTTAAATATATATCAGAAATATAGTACCGCAAAACCTACACAAGTCTATTACACGAGTAGTAACAGATTTTTGTTTTGAAATGTTGAAGGGATATCCTTCACCGCTGTT